>CP136069.1:78464726-78795004 GCA_032622095.1 Siphonodentalium dalli
GGCTTGCTTACCACATATGGTTTACTTATTGACTTAAATCAGGGGGGAAACCCTATTTTCATATTATCAGCATCCCTGTCCCAAAAATTGGTGTCACATTCCTGGAGCTTTGGTGTCTCAGTCCTTGAGCTCAAAAGTGTCTCCATGGTCATATAGCGTGAATGTGATGTCACTGAGGGCTTGCTTCCCTCATATGCATGATATGGTGTGCCTGTGTACTCGAAAATTGAAGAAACAAGTTGCCCCTACTAATACAGAAGGTACTGCTATCACAAGTAGCCCCAACTAATATATACAGAAGATAATAAAATGCTATCACTACTCGCCCCAACTAAAACAGAAGCTAATACTGTTGCAGGTCAGCCATTTTGACAAAGAAGTTAGCCTAGCTCCCTACCCATCTAAACCAATGAAAACAAGAGGTGATATGTCAATAGGAGTTAAGGTTAAGTTATGGATAAACCTATTTATTCACCAGGGGTGTTCAGGTACATATAACCATGAATTGTGCTTAAGCACAATTATTGCACTTAAGCGCAATTGATTGTGCTTAAGTGCAAATAATTACACTTAAGCGCAATGTATTACACTTAAGTACAATCATTGCGCTTAATCATAATTATTTGCGCTTAAGTGCAATCGATTGTGCTCAAGTGCAATTGATTGCGCTTAAGCGCAATTAATTATTAAATGTGAATTCATTTTGGCCTCCCATAAGGGTAAGGAAACCCATACCATCCATGATGAAACACACAGCACCCATGCCTATAAAATCATATTTTGGTGTCAGTGTTCTATCGATCAGACTATAGTCATTATGAAAATTATTCAAAAGTTTGACTTTAGAATATAGGCAGGCACTGAACAAAAACTATTTGGGCACCTGGAAGGGATTTTGGGCTCAAGGGGAGGGCAATATTTTTTGGTTTTTAATGGTCAATTTGGTAGTTTAAACTTGAATTGGACCATGTAGCCCCTTATATGTGTTTCTTTCAAGCACCACTTTTAGTATTTTTGGATAGACCTGAATCTATATAAAAGATTTGCGAAAGTTTGGTCTCATCAGTGGGATTTGAGGAAAAGGAGACGGGCCACAGCACTCATGATAAAACCATACAGCACCGTGCCTTTAAAATCATGTTATCTAGGGGTCAGTGTTCTCTCAGACTATATTCATGCTGGAAATTATTCTATATTTGACTTTAGACTATAGGCGGGCGTTGAAAAAAAATGGGCACCAAGAAGGGATTTAGGGCCCAGGGGAGAGGACTATTTGTGTTTTAACAGTCAAATTGGTACTTTTAACTTGAATTAGGTAGGCCCTGTAACACATTATATGACATAAAAATCATATTTTAGGGTTAGTGCTCTCTCAGTCTATACTCATGTATGACAATGATTCCACATATGACTTTAGAACATAGGCAGGCAATCAATAAAAAATATTTGGGCACCTGGAAGGGATTTAGGGCTCAAGGGGAGGGGAATATTTGTGTTTTTTAATAGTCATATTTGTATTTTTAACATGAATTGGGCCCTGTAACCCATTATATGTGTTTAACTCCAGTGCTTTAAGTGTTTTTGGATATGTCTGCATCTACATAAAAGATTTGCAAAAGATTGGCTGCATTGGATTGAAGGGTATATGGGAGGCCAAATTCATATTTAATAATGACACTCAAGCGCAAATACCACATATTGTGCTTAAGCACAAATATAGGATTTACGCTTAAGCGTAATGAATTGCGCTTAAGCGTAATAGTAACTACTATCTAACCTACCCATAAACTATTGGCATGACCTGGTGTATCACCTAGCAACACAAGAGGGGCATTTGGCTTATTTTAACCTGTTTGAATTAGCCTGAGTTTATGTTCAACAATGATAATCCCTAATTACATATTATCAGCATCCATCTATCCAAAGAATTGATGTCTCCTTTTCGGAAGTCTAGTAATTTTTTATATGATGTTTTTTAATGTATTTTTGCACAAATTTGGGCCATCACTATGGTCATATACTGCATGAGGGCTTGCTTACCACATATGGTTTACTTATTGACTTAAATCAGGGGGGAAACCCTATTTTCATATTATCAGCATCCCTGTCCCAAAAATTGGTGTCACATTCCTGGAGCTTTGGTGTCTCAGTCCTTGAGCTCAAAAGTGTCTCCATGGTCATATAGCGTGAATGTGATGTCACTGAGGGCTTGCTTCCCTCATATGCATGATATGGTGTGCCTGTGTACTCGAAAATTGAAGAAAAAAGTTGCCCCTACTAATACAGAAGGTACTGCTATCACAAGTAGCCCCAACTAATATATACAGAAGATAATAAAATGCTATCACTACTCGCCCCAACTAAAACAGAAGCTAATACTGTTGCAGGTCAGCCATTTTGACAAAGAAGTTAGCCTAGCTCCCTACCCATCTAAACCAATGAAAACAAGAGGTGATATGTCAATAGGAGTTAAGGTTAAGTTATGGATAAACCTATTTATTCACCAGGGGTGTTCAGGTACATATAACCATGAATTGTGCTTAAGCACAATTATTGCACTTAAGCGCAATTGATTGTGCTTAAGTGCAAATAATTACACTTAAGCGCAATGTATTACACTTAAGTACAATCATTGCGCTTAATCATAATTATTTGCGCTTAAGTGCAATCGATTGTGCTCAAGTGCAATTGATTGCGCTTAAGCGCAATTAATTATTAAATGTGAATTCATTTTGGCCTCCCATAAGGGTAAGGAAACCCATACCATCCATGATGAAACACACAGCACCCATGCCTATAAAATCATATTTTGGTGTCAGTGTTCTATCGATCAGACTATAGTCATTATGAAAATTATTCAAAAGTTTGACTTTAGAATATAGGCAGGCACTGAACAAAAACTATTTGGGCACCTGGAAGGGATTTTGGGCTCAAGGGGAGGGCAATATTTTTTGGTTTTTAATGGTCAATTTGGTAGTTTAAACTTGAATTGGACCATGTAGCCCCTTATATGTGTTTCTTTCAAGCACCACTTTTAGTATTTTTGGATAGACCTGAATCTATATAAAAGATTTGCGAAAGTTTGGTCTCATCAGTGGGATTTGAGGAAAAGGAGACGGGCCACAGCACTCATGATAAAACCATACAGCACCGTGCCTTTAAAATCATGTTATCTAGGGGTCAGTGTTCTCTCAGACTATATTCATGCTGGAAATTATTCTATATTTGACTTTAGACTATAGGCGGGCGTTGAAAAAAAAATGGGCACCAAGAAGGGATTTAGGGCCCAGGGGAGAGGACTATTTGTGTTTTAACAGTCAAATTGGTACTTTTAACTTGAATTAGGTAGGCCCTGTAACACATTATATGACATAAAAATCATATTTTAGGGTTAGTGCTCTCTCAGTCTATACTCATGTATGACAATGATTCCACATATGACTTTAGAACATAGGCAGGCAATCAATAAAAAATATTTGGGCACCTGGAAGGGATTTAGGGCTCAAGGGGAGGGGAATATTTGTGTTTTTTAATAGTCATATTTGTATTTTTAACATGAATTGGGCCCTGTAACCCATTATATGTGTTTAACTCCAGTGCTTTAAGTGTTTTTGGATATGTCTGCATCTACATAAAAGATTTGCAAAAGATTGGCTGCATTGGATTGAAGGGTATATGGGAGGCCAAATTCATATTTAATAATGACACTCAAGCGCAAATACCACATATTGTGCTTAAGCACAAATATAGGATTTACGCTTAAGCGTAATGAATTGCGCTTAAGCGTAATAGTAACTACTATCTAACCTACCCATAAACTATTGGCATGACCTGGTGTATCACCTAGCAACACAAGAGGGGCATTTGGCTTATTTTAACCTGTTTGAATTAGCCTGAGTTTATGTTCAACAATGATAATCCCTAATTACATATTATCAGCATCCATCTATCCAAAGAATTGATGTCTCCTTTTCGGAAGTCTAGTAATTTTTTATATGATGTTTTTTAATGTATTTTTGCACAAATTTGGGCCATCACTATGGTCATATACTGCATGAGGGCTTGCTTACCACATATGGTTTACTTATTGACTTAAATCAGGGGGGAAACCCTATTTTCATATTATCAGCATCCCTGTCCCAAAAATTGGTGTCACATTCCTGGAGCTTTGGTGTCTCAGTCCTTGAGCTCAAAAGTGTCTCCATGGTCATATAGCGTGAATGTGATGTCACTGAGGGCTTGCTTCCCTCATATGCATGATATGGTGTGCCTGTGTACTCGAAAATTGAAGAAAAAAGTTGCCCCTACTAATACAGAAGGTACTGCTATCACAAGTAGCCCCAACTAATATATACAGAAGATAATAAAATGCTATCACTACTCGCCCCAACTAAAACAGAAGCTAATACTGTTGCAGGTCAGCCATTTTGACAAAGAAGTTAGCCTAGCTCCCTACCCATCTAAACCAATGAAAACAAGAGGTGATATGTCAATAGGAGTTAAGGTTAAGTTATGGATAAACCTATTTATTCACCAGGGGTGTTCAGGTACATATAACCATGAATTGTGCTTAAGCACAATTATTGCACTTAAGCGCAATTGATTGTGCTTAAGTGCAAATAATTACACTTAAGCGCAATGTATTACACTTAAGTACAATCATTGCGCTTAATCATAATTATTTGCGCTTAAGTGCAATCGATTGTGCTCAAGTGCAATTGATTGCGGTTAAGCGCAATTAATTATTAAATGTGAATTCATTTTGGCCTCCCATAAGGGTAAGGAAACCCATACCATCCATGATGAAACACACAGCACCCATGCCTATAAAATCATATTTTGGTGTCAGTGTTCTATCGATCAGACTATAGTCATTATGAAAATTATTCAAAAGTTTGACTTTAGAATATAGGCAGGCACTGAACAAAAACTATTTGGGCACCTGGAAGGGATTTTGGGCTCATGGGGAGGGCAATATTTTTTGGTTTTTAATGGTCAATTTGGTAGTTTAAACTTGAATTGGACCATGTAGCCCCTTATATGTGTTTCTTTCAAGCACCACTTTTAGTATTTTTGGATAGACCTGAATCTATATAAAAGATTTGCGAAAGTTTGGTCTCATCAGTGGGATTTGAGGAAAAGGAGACGGGCCACAGCACTCATGATAAAACCATACAGCACCGTGCCTTTAAAATCATGTTATCTAGGGGTCAGTGTTCTCTCAGACTATATTCATGCTGGAAATTATTCTATATTTGACTTTAGACTATAGGCGGGCGTTGAAAAAAAAATGGGCACCAAGAAGGGATTTAGGGCCCAGGGGAGAGGACTATTTGTGTTTTAACAGTCAAATTGGTACTTTTAACTTGAATTAGGTAGGCCCTGTAACACATTATATGACATAAAAATCATATTTTAGGGTTAGTGCTCTCTCAGTCTATACTCATGTATGACAATGATTCCACATATGACTTTAGAACATAGGCAGGCAATCAACACAAACAGTTGTGCACCTGGAAAGGATTTTTGGCTCAAGGGGAGGGGAATATTTGTGTTTTTGATAGTCATATTGGTATTTTTAACATGAATTATATGTGTTTAACCCCAGTGCTTTAAGTGTTTTTGGATATGTCTGCATCTACATAAAAGATTTGCAAACATTTGGACTGCATTGGGATTGAAGGGTAAGGAATAGGTGCAACACCCATACCACCCATGATGAAACCATACAGCATCCGTGCCTATAAAATAATATATTGGGGTCAATATTCTGCCTATAAAATAATATTTTGGGGTCAATATTCTATCAGACTATAGTCATTATGAAAATTATTACATGGTTGATTTTAGAAAATAGGCAGGGACTGAACAAAAACTATTTGTGTACATGGAAGGGATTTTGGGCTCAATGGGAGGGCAATATTTATGGGGTTTTTTAACAGTCAAATTGGTAGTTTTAACTTGAATTGGGCCATGTAACCCATTATAGGTTTTTAACTCCAGTAGTTTAAGTGTTTTTAGATAGGTCTGCATAAATGTAAAAGATTTGCAAAAGTTTGGGCTACTCAGTAGTATTTAAGGGCAAGCAGGAGACCCAACACGGTCATTACCCATAATAAACCGTACAGTACCCGTGCCTTTAAAATAATATTTCGGTGTTCTCTCAGACTATACTCATTCAGATAATTATTCCATGGCTGATTTTAGAATATAGGCAGGTACTGAATAAAAATTATTTGGTCACCTGGAAGGGATTTTGGGCTCATTGGGAGGTGAATAATTGTGTTTTTAATTATCAAATGGGTAATTTTAACTTGAATTGGGCCCAGTAACCCATTTAATGTGTTTAACCCAAGTACTTTATGTATTTTTGGATATGTCTGCATCTATATAAAAGATTTTCTAAAGTTTGGGCTCCTGACTGGGCATGGAGCTGGGCCAACAACCACCGCACCCATGATAAAACCATACAACACCCGTGCCTATGAAATCATATTTTGGGGTCAGTGTTCTCTCAGACTGTACTTATTTTGAAAATTATTCCACATTTGACTTTAGATTAGGCAGGTACTGAACACAAACAATTTAAGTATCTGAACGGGATTTTGGGCTCAAAGTGGAGGTGAATATTTGTGTTTCTTAATTGTGTTTCAAATTGGTATCTTTAACTTGCATTGGGCCCTGTAACACATTATAGGTGTTTAGCTCCAGTACTGTAAGCACTTTTGGATGTCTGAATCTATACAAAAAACTTGTAAAAGTTTGGGTTCCTCGTGGGATTTAAGGACAAACAGTCAGCCCAAAAATCATATTTCGGAGTCAGTGTTCTTTCAGACAGTACTCATTCTGCAAATTATCCCACAGTTGACTTTAGAAATATAGGCAGGCTATCAACAAAACATATTTGGGCACAAGGAATGGATTTGGGGCTCAGAGTGGGGACTATTTGGGTTTTTAATAGTCAAATTGGTAATTTTAAATTTAATTTGGCCATGGAACCCATTATGTGTATTTCAGTCCAGTACTTATAGTGTTTTTGGAAAGGTATGCATCTATACCAGCAGATTTGCACAAGTTTGGGCTGCTCGGGGGAATTTAAGGGCAAGCATGCAGCAGACCCAACACCGACATTACCCATAATAAACCATACAATACATTTGCCTTTAAAGTCATATTCCGGGGTCAGTGCTCTCTCAGACTATACTCATTCAAGAAATTATTCCACAGCTGATTGTAGAATATAGGCAGGTACTGAACAAAATATATTTGCACCTGGAAGGGATTTTGGGCTCAATATATGTTTTTAATAGTCAAATGGGTAACTTGAACTTCAATTTGGGCCAGTGTAACCCATTTGATGTGTTTAACCCAAGTACTTTATGTGTTTTTGGATAGCTCTGCATCTATATAGAGGAATTACTAAAATTTAGGCTCTTGATTGGATTTAAGGGCATGGAGCTGACCCAACACCCGCCGCTCCCATGATAAAACCATACAGCACCCTTGCCTATGAAATCATATTTCGGGGTCAGTGTTTTCTCAGACTCTACTCATTACAAAATGTTTGGGCTCCTTGGTGGGATATAAGGGCATACCCACAGCATCCATGATAAATCATACAGAACCGTGCCTTTAAAATCATATTTCGGAGTCAGTGTTCTCTCAGACTGTATTCATTCTGGAAATTATTCCACATTTGACTTTAGAAATATAGGCAGGCAATCAACAA
Organism: Siphonodentalium dalli; assembly: GCA_032622095.1. Taxonomy (NCBI): domain Eukaryota; kingdom Metazoa; phylum Mollusca; class Scaphopoda; order Gadilida; family Siphonodentaliidae; genus Siphonodentalium; species Siphonodentalium dalli. Next base: position 78,472,456 of record CP136069.1, read on the forward strand.
AACTTATTTGGGCACATGGGAGGGATTTTGGGCTCAGGGTCGGGACTATTTGGGTTTTTAAATTGTCAAATTGGTATATTTAACTTTAATTTGGCCGTGTAACCAATTATGTGTGCTTCAGTCCAGTACTTATGGTGTTTTTTGGAAAGTTCTGCATTAATACCAGAAGATTTTCCAAAGTTTGGGCTCCTCAGTGAGATTTAGGGGTATGGAGACGACCCAACACCCACGGCATCCATGATTAAACCATACAGCACCCGTGCCTATGAAATCATATTTCTCGGTCAGTGTTCTCTCAGACTATACTCATTTTTGAAAATGATTCCATGAATATAGGCAGGCATTGAAAAACAAAATTGGGCACCAAGATGGGATTTTTGGGCTCAGGGGGAGGGGAATATTTGTGTTTTTTCAATAGACATATTGGTACTTTTAACTTGAATTGGGCCCTGTGATACCCCAACACCCACAGCACCCATGATAAAACCATACAGCATGACCCATGCCTATGAAAACATATTTCTGGTCAGTGTCTCTTTGACTATATCCATTCTGAAAATTATTCCACAGTTTACTTTAGAATATATGGAGGCAATGGGAATTTTGTTTATCTGGGCACCTGAATGGGATTTTGGGCTCTGTCAGGGGGAAGTAATATTTGGGCTTTTTGATAGTCAAGTTGGCATATTTAACATGCATTGGGCCCTGTGATCCATTATAGGTATCTACTTCCAGTAATTTTAATGTTTTTTTAAAAGATCTGCATCTGTATAAGAAGATTTGTAAAAGTTTGGGCTCCTCAGTGGGTTTTAAGGGTATGGAGACAACCCAACACCCATGGCACCCATGATAAAACCGTACAGTGAACGTGAAAACATATTTCTGGGTCAGTGTCCTCTCAGACTAGACCCATTCTGAAAATTATTCCACATTTGACTTTAAAAGTATAGGCAGACAATAAACAAAACAATTGGGCACCTGAATGGGATTTTGGGATTTGATCAGGGGGGATATTTTGGTTTTTTAATGGTCAAGTTGGTATATTTAACTTGAATTGGGCCCTGTGACCCATTATAAGTAACGGAATCTACTTTTACATCACTTTTATTGTTTTTGGATAGGTATATGCATCTATACAAATGGTTTGCACAAAGATTGGGCTCCTCAGTGGGTTTTAAGGGTATGGAGACAGCCCAACACCCATGGCACACATGATAAAACCATACAGTGAACGTGAAAACATATTTCTGAGTCAGTGATCTCTCAGACTATATCCATTCTGAAAATTACTCCACATTTGACTTTATAATATATACAGGCAATGGGAAAAATATTATTTGGGCATCTGAATGGGATTTTGGGCTTTGGTCAGGGGGGATATTTGGGGTTTTTAATGGTCAAGTTGGTATATTTAACTTGAATTGGGCCCTATGACCCATTATAAGTATCTGCTTCCAGCACTTTAATGTTTTTGGAAAGATCTGCATCTGTATAAGAAGATTTACAAAGGTTTGGGCTCCTCAGTGGGTATGTAGACAGCCCAACACCCATGGCACACATGATAAAACCATACAGCACCCTTGCCTATGAAAACATATTTCTGGGTCAAGGGGAGGGTAAAATTTTGTTTTTTTAATAGTCAAGTTGGTATATCTACAGTAATGCCCTAAATAATCGACTCCTGAACCACAGCAGTCAAATTGGTATATTTAGCATATCATCGGAAAGCATTTCATCGTTGCCATTCATCTGAAAGTGAGAGCTTTCCGATGAATGGCAACAAGCCATATTTCCGAATAAATCCTGAAAAATTACCCATAATTCTGCTGTGGTTAAGGAGTCGATTATTTAGGGCATTATTGTAACTTGAAATTGGGCCCTGTGACCCATTATAGGTATCTACTTTCAGTACTTTTAGTGTTTTTGGAAAGATCTACATCTGTGTAAGAAGGTTTGCAAAGGTTTGGTGCTGCTCAGTGAATTTTAAGGGTATGGAGAATCCCAACACCCATGACACCCATGATAAAACAATACAGCACCCGTCCCTATGAACACATTTCTGGGTCAGTGTTCTCTCAGACTACCCATTCTGAAAATTATTCCTCATTTGACTTTAGAATATATAGAGGCAACGGGAACAAAATTATTTGGGCACCTGAATGGGATTTTTGGGCTCAGGTCAGGGGGAGGGTAATATTTGGGTTTTTATGTTTACCCATACCATTGTATGGTAAACATAGTGTCGACGTCCTGATTGACCACTCGCTGTTCGTTCGTCCGTCTGTCTCTCTCCTCTGTCCCTCTGTCTGTAGACACTTTATGCATGGTGCGATAACACAAACATTTTCTATCTGATCGGATCCAAATTTTGTATATGAATTTCTCAGCTCAAAAGACAGATCGACATCGAATGTGGGTTTGATCCACTGTGGAGGATCTATTCCTAGGAATGTGGTGCTCTCCCGAGCAATATTTACGTGCTTAGCGAGCAAATATTCCGGTGTTCTGTCACATTTTGCTCATTGTGCGACAGAGATGACATGCGTGGGTAATAAACACGCGTTTTAGTAATGTTTTAAACGCAAATATTGGACGAATGAATAAGAGATGGACGTGCCAAAGAAGGTGAGTAATATATGTTGTAATATTATGCCACTATATAGGCATACTGCCCAGTAATATAAATAAATTACTCGATATTTTGCGTTTTTGAGGAAATTCGTCACTTCAACGGCGTATTACCGACTTAATACTGAATACTGTATAGTGTAACTTTGAATGCCTGTTCCTCAATACATTCCGGAAGTCAATGCAACATGACAATATCATTAATAACATACCAAATCGAAGAAAACGACCATAAAATAGGTCTACATGTGTATTCTGGTGGTTTACTGAGTCATTCCGGTGCTTTGTGAGTTGAATAATCGTTATTCCGGTGCTGTACTGAAAACTCAGCTGGCTGAAATCCTACTAAAACAACGTCGTATAAAGCCACATTGGTGATTATTTGTTAAGAAATTATAATACAAGCCATGCCGGGATACAAATGAAGTAGCTCACCCGTTCTGTAGTTAATATAACGTCAATTATTTTGACAATACGCTTATGCTCACAAAATATTCAACTTAATAAACTATATATAATATATTACATACTATATTAATAATTATATACAATATGTATTAGTTGGGGCTACTTGCATTAGCATTACTTTCTGTATTAGTCGGGGCGACATTGATTTTCTTCAATTTTCGAGTATACAGGCACACCATATGAGGGAAGAAAGCCCTCGGTGACACCACATTCACACTATATGGTCATGGAAATACTATAGATTTGTGCAAGAGATGCTGATTTAATAAGAAAAACTAGAGCTCCAGGACTAAGACACCAAAGCTTCTGTAATTACACGTCATATTTTGGACAGGGATGTTGATAATATGAAAATAGGGTTTTTCCCCCTGATTTAAGTCAATAAGTAAACCATACAGTAATGCTCTAATTAATGAACTCCTTAACCACAGCATAATTATGGATAACTTTTCAGGATTTAGTCGGAAATATGGCTCGAGAGCTTTTCGATGAATGGCAACAAGCCATATTTCCGACTAAATCCTGAAAAGTTACCCATAATTATACTGTGGTTAAGAAGTCGATTAATTAGAGCATCACTGTATGAGGTAAGAAAGCCCGCATGCAGTGACACTGCATGCATGTATAAGGATATTACCATAGTAAAGGCTAAAATCTGTGTAAAAATACATTAAAAACATCATACAAAAAAATACTAGAGTTCCGGGAAGGAGACATCAATTCTTTGGATAGAGGGATGCTGATAATATGTAATTACGGATTCTAATTGTTGAACACAAATTCACAGTTGACTGTTGAGTACAGGTTAAAATTAGCTCAATGCTCATCTTGTGCTGCTAGGTGATACACCAGGTCATGCTAATAGTTTATCTGTAGGTTAGATAGTAGTCACAATTACGCTTAAGCGCAATTGATTGCGCTTAAGTGCAATTGATTGCGCTTAAGCGCAATTAATTGCGCTTAAGCGTAATTAATTACGCTTAAGCGTAAATGCCCTATTTGCGCTTAAGCACAATTAATTATTAAATGTGAATTTGACCTCCCATACAATGCATATGACTCACACCCAAGTGGATTATCCATATGAATGTGAGCCACACAAGAACACACATAGCGAAGACAAATAGTATAAATATAAAATAATTGCAAAATGGCTTTAAGAATAGACATGTAATCCATACAACTGACCCCCAAGCATGTGGTGTAAACCACCAAGGTCCATGACAATAAATATATGAATACATGAATATATAAATACGAATAATGAAAATCCAACATTGGTGCATACACACATGATGGCGTCACAAATCAGAAACAGAGCACTGACCACCAAAACGACGCAAATGTCGAAATAAAACAATTATACATACAAACGGCCACTCAAATACACACATAAACATATATATATACACTTACACATTTGCGGGTTTGTAATTTGGCGGGTTTGTAATTTGGCGTTCGAGTTCGCAATGAAAATCTGGTCACGATTATCGTGGAACATCACTGAACGATGAGAATAAAAACACCCCCACTGGTCCATCAACGTTCTATCACCCCGTGATACACATGTAAAGTGTAGTTTAGCTCTTTTTTAGCCACAGCAGGAACAGTAGCGTGGGAATACTCTATTAAAACACTCTTACTACCTGATTGTGTTGTAAGTTTTGCTCGAATGGACCTATTTGCATGAACCTGTGTATAGTCATACCTGATATCGTGTTTAGTTTTTCGCGGTTATTCCACCAAACTACGTACGAATGTTTGAGGTTTTCCGGTTTCGACTGCTCGGTTGTTTCAAAATCGCAGCATGATATTTTACATGAAACGTGATATTTGTGAACACTGGTGCAACAGTTTCTGTTGGGGATATAACGAGGATAATGACCTATTAATTGCCATAAACCAACCAACTATGTCACATTCCAAGATTGGCGACAATTACAGTTACACAATAAAAATACGTTCGACAATCATTTCCTGAACAAGAATTGAGCGTTTGTTATCAGTTATATCCAATAGAACACATGGAAATAATTATAGATTACATAGTTCATTCATATACTCCCCAAATGCGTTTGTAGCTACCCCTGAAATACGTGATTAAACGAACAAAGTATGCCTTTATGGACGTATATGTGACGCAAAATAACATATTAAGTTTATCACCCCCTAACCAACGCATAATATTTAGTATTTATTCGCTTTTTTATTGTTATAGCACAATACATTATTCTGGGGAGAGCACTTGACTATTGGGAGAGCACTGAGCACTCTGTAAAGTATCGGAATATAATTATAAAATGTCGATTTCGGGCATTCCTATGGGATTTCTTACATTTTCTCACATATCAATGTGAACATCAATATAAATAATCTATTGGTTAAAAGAAACCTGCGATATACTTACATAATCTGTAATTTTTCTTCACTTTTGTGTGGCGAAAATAAAAAATCCCCAGTAAAGCACCGGAATGTCACGATAAAAATTGCTCAAAAAATTGGTAGAGCACCACATTCCTAGGAATAGATCCTCCACAGTGGTTTGATCCGACTATTTTTAACTGAGTTACGGCCCTTTTTTTTTAAATATTCACTCTTAAAGAAGAAATAAATTTACATTGAATTCCTTGCTCAATTTAACAAAAACAATAATTTTTTAAGGTTAACACCAAATATGGTTTAAATCTTTCCAAACTCTTGTGTTATGTACTGGTAAATTTATTTGGAACGATATTAAACCTAATTCACCCATTGCATTCCATGCATTTGGACTACTTAGCTATTAATATGGCTATATCAGTTTCTGATGTCCCTTATTCCAATGTGCAGATAACGAAAGCTATGGTATCTAATTTGTTTATAAAATACACATGACATGCTATTAACAGTAGACTAGAAAATCTGTGCTGCATTGCACAGCTGAGTATATCACTCTACAGATGGTCTGAGGTCATTATAAATGTTAAAGGTTTAATAGAGATGCCAAGGTTCAGCATAAACAATGCCATTGATTAGTTGACAGCTCTGATATATAATTGATATGAATGGGCCAGCACTGATATGGCTTATCTTGATCGTTGTGTTGTTGGTAGACCCTGTGACCCATTATAGGCATCTACTTCCAGCATTTTTAGTGTTTATGGATAGGAAAGCATCTGCACAAAGTTTGGGCTCTTCGGTGGGATTTAAGGGTATGGATACGGCTCAATACCTACAGCACCCACGATAAAACCATACACCACCCGTGCCTATAAAATCATAATTCTGGGTCAGTGTTCTCTCAGACTATGCCCATTTTGAAAATTATTCCACATTCGACTTTAGTATATATAGAACCAATAGGGTAACAATTATTTGGCCACCTGGAAGGGATTTTGGGCTCCGGTCAAGAAGAGTGGAATATATATATATTTTTTTTTTATTGGAATAAACATACATCAATGAAGGAATGTAAACATAAACAGAGGTACATATTATTATATATCAAGTGATATTCTTCCAATTCTCTCACATCTCGCTCGCTTCATTTACACGTCTTTCGTACACCACATGCACTCCCAGTGACTGACATGTAAATTTGAATTAATGGAATATATGTTCAAATTAATATATTAATTAAGATTTTAAATATTTCAACTTTCTTCCTGTGTACGGCGTATCGGTACGACATCTAACCATAGACGGCATTGCGATATTGGCGGGGATATCGTATTTCCGGTTAGAATAACTAAGTGAGTTTTCGAGTTGGTGAAGAGATCATTTCCAGGACACTCAAGTGAGTGGAATATTAGGGCCTTTTAATAGTCAAGTTGATATATTTAACTTGAATTGGGCACAGTAACCAATTATTGGTATCTACATCCAGCACATTTAGTTGATAGGTAAGCATCTATCTAAATGATTTGCAAAAGACTGGCCTCCTGCATGGGATTGAAGAGTATGGAGCCAGCCCAACACCCACAGCATCCATGGTAAAACCATACAGCATCTGTGCCTATAAACTCATATTTTGGGGTCAGGGTTCTATCAGACCATAGTCATTTATGAAAATTATCCACTTATGCGTATAGGCAGGCACTTAACAAAAACTGTTTGGGCACCTGGAAGGGATTTTGCGCTCAGGGGAAGTCAATATTTGTGTTTTAATAGTCAAATGTGTATTTTAACCAAAGCATTAATGGATAGGTCTGCATCTATATAAAAGACTTACTACAGTTTGTGCTCCTGTTGGGATTGAAGGCTATGGAGTTGGCCCAACACCCACAGCACCCATGATAAAGCCATACAACACCTGTGCTTATGAAATAATATTTTGTGGTTAGTGTTCTCTCAGACTCTACTCATTCTGAAAATTATTCCACATTGACTTTAGAATATAGGCAGGCACTGAACAAAACAATTCAGGCACCTGAAATTTGATTTCAGACTATAAGCACATGGAAGGCTTTTTAATTAGGTTTAGGTCAGGAGGGGGAGGGGAATATTTTATTTTTTTTGTGGATAGCTCTGGATGTCTAAAACATTTGTTGGCTCCTGGTGGGATTTAATGGTATGAAGAAGGCACAGCTCACACAGCACCCATGGCAAAACCATACTGCAGTGTCTATTAAATCATATTTCTGGATTGGCAGTGTTCTCTCAGACAATACTGGTTCTGAAACTTATTCTACATTTGACTTTATAATATATGGAGGCATTGGGGAAATTATTTGGGGCCTTGGGAGTTATTTTTAGCTCAGGTAAAGGACAATATGTTTGTTAATCAAATCGGCATACATTTATATACAGGAACGGGACCACCCGCACCAAAATAAAGTACGAATATGTTTTGGTTTAAAACTTTAATTTAAATAATAATAACATATGGGAAATTGTATTGTGATACAATGCATGGACGTAATGATATAGTATGCTGTATGAAACATGAACAATATTTAGATATAAATACATACGGAAGTAAAATTAACATGCTATGAAAACGGAATGTATAGTACATGCTACTTCACGGCCGGTTCTCATGAAAATAACGAGCGAAATAAGCTCATATTGGCATTATTTTACCTCAATAATTGGCTATGTGTGGAGATAAAATGCGGTTTTAATACGAAATAAGCCCATATTGGTATTTTTAAATCTACCTTTTTTCATCGCAACATATTCTCGGGCAATTAGGTCCATATTGGACATAAATGTTCACATATGGTTTTATTGGATTTGTTTGATTCTGAATAACACCCACAGTGAGCTTATACCAGTTTATGTTAATGACGCGGGCATCGCTGAACATACATTATAAAGAGCGCGAATCTGGTAAGTCGTGTCGATGAAAAAATGTAGATTAAACAATGCCAATATGGGCTTATTTCGTATGGAAATAGTGCAATATTGGACTGTTTTAAGAACCGCGTGTTATGTCCATATATATAGCGTATATTGCGGTTAAATAATGCCAATATAAGCTTATTTAACTCAAAACATAGGCCTGTTATGTACTTATTTTCACAAGAACAATATGTATGGTAAGTCTTGAGATTGTTGATTCGTGTTTGTTTTCCACTCTATTGTCGTGAAACTAAGCACAATACGGGCTTATCTCATATTCAAATATCCAATATACACGAAAAGGGCTGTTTACGCCCATATGGAGCGTTTTTGAGTTTTCAAATAATGTCAATTTGTAGCTTGTTCTCGTGAAAATAAACACATAACGGGGCTTATTTTAATGAGCGAAATAAACTAATATAGTCGTATTATTAAACCTAATATACATGTACGCTATAAATATATGGACCTATTAAACGCGGTTTTTAAAACAGTTCAATGTCGGACTGTTCTATAGGAAATAATCCCATATTGGTGTTATTCAATCTACTTTTTTTCATCGCAGCATATCCTCGTGTAAATACATGTAGGTTCATATTGGACCTAAGTATTCACACAGGTTCATTTTTTGACTTGATTCTGTAGTAAGCCCACGGTGAGCTTATAGCCATTATTCAGTTGAATGGCGAGGGCCTCATAGAAAACACATTATAAAGAACTTGAATCTGGCAGGTTGTGTCGATGAAAAAAGCTAGATTAAATAATACTAATATGGGCTTATTTCGCGTTATTTATTGGTACATATATACACCGTATATTGCGGTTAAATAACGCCAAAAGAAGCTTATTTCGCACATTAAAATAAGCCCGTTATGAGCTTGTTTTCACGAGAGGCTGAAATGTGCATGGTAAGTCTGGTGTTGGTTTATTCGTGATGTTTTCCAGCCTGTTTTCGAGAAAATAATCCCATAATGGGCTTATTTTAATTATTAAGGCTCGTTATAGATGTATGCTATATTTGGACCTAAAATGAGGATTATAAAACAGTCCAATGTGGGATTATTTCCATAAGAAATAAGCCCAAATTGGTATTATTTAATCCACCTTTATTCATCGCAACATATATTCTCGCAAAAATAGGTTCATATTGGACCTAAAGATTCACATAGGTTCATATTGGACTTATTCGATTCTGAAATAAGCCCACAACGATCTTATACCCGTAATTCAGCTGAATGGCACGGGCCACAGTTAAAACACATTTTAAAGAGCGTGAATCTGGTATGTCGTGTCGATGAAAACATTGAGGTTAAATAATGCCAGTATGAGCTTAATTCGCTCATTAAAATAAGCCCGTTATGTGCATATTTTTACGAGAACAGGATGAAACATATCCTCGTGCAAATAGGTTCATATTAGACCTACATGTAACTATTCACAGGTTTATGTTGGAACAATCTGATTCTGAAATAAGTACATACTGAGCTTAAGCCCCTTAGTACGTTGAATAGCGCGGGCCACAACGAAAACACCATACAAAGAGCGTAGCTTTGGTAAGTCGTGTTGATGAAAAAAGGCAGATTAAATAATTCCGATATGGGCTCATTTCGTATGTCAATAGTCCCATATTTGTACTGTGTTTTAAACAGCCTGTTCCCCCAAATTCCGCACATTATCTGCTTATCAAGAACTTGCTTTAGGTAGATAATATGCTTAGAATCTAATCTTTTTGAGTCGATAATGTGCTGAAAATGAGAATATTTTAGTCACATTATCGACTCATAATGGGGCAATTCAGATTATGTGCGGACAATCACACAACTGAGCCAACCCACAACTTTTCAGATGTACGCTATATAAAGACATAATATGGATTTGTTCGGGTATGTGAAACTGATAAGTTAGCATTCAGGCGCTATGTCAACTGGAGGAATGTAGCATTTTAGTAACATATGGAAATAGTCCCATATTGTATTGTTTTAAAAGCCGAGTTTTAGGTCAATATAGAGCTTATATATAATGCGATTAAATAATGCCAACATTATCGCTCGTTAAAATAGGCCCATTAAGTGCTTATTTTCACGAAAATAGCTTGACATCTGCATGGCAAGTGTTGAGTTGTTTAATTATGTTGTTTTCCAGCCTGTTCTCATAAAAATAGGTACAATACGGGCCTATCTCATATTGTTATGTGCTTATTTTCATGAGAACAGGGTGACATCTGCATGGTAAGTCTTGAGTTGGTTTATTTGTGTTGTGCCACAACACGAATTGCTAAAATAAGCACGACGGGCTTATCTCATAATGAAATATCTAATATAGGGCTGGTATAATAACCAGCGTTCGGGCCCATATGAAGCTTATTTTGTTTTCAAATAATGGCAATTTGCAGTCTGTTTTCGTGAAAATAAACACATAACAGGACTTATTTTAATGAGCGAAATAAGCTCATACAGTTTTATAATTTAACTTAATATGTAAACATGTACGCTATATATATGGACCTATAAACGCGGTTTCTCAAACAGACAATATCAGATTGTTCTATACGAAATAGTCCCATATTGGTATTATTCAATGTAATTTGTTTTCATCGCAACATATCCTCGTGTAAATAGGTTCATATTGGACCTTTAAGTATTCACATAGGTTCTTTTGATTCTGAAATAAGTCCACAGTGAGCTTATATCCATTATTCGGTTGAATGGCGAGGCAGCATAGACCATAAAGAGCTTGAATCTGGTAGGTTGTGTCGATGAAAAAAGCTAGATCAATAATACTAATATGGGTTTATTTCAGTGAAAACACAATACAATTAGGGTAGCTTTGGTGAGTTGATAAACTAAGGTAGATAAACATATGGGCTTATTTCTTATGTAAATAGTCCCATATTTACTGTGTTAAAGTCTTTCTTCCCAAATTCCCGCACATTATCTGCTTATAAAGTACATATTTTAGGTAGATAATCTGCTTAGAATCACCTAACTTTGAGTCGATAATATGCTGAAAATTAGACCATTTTAGTCACATTATCGACTCATAATGGGGCAATTCAGATTATGTGCGGACAACGACACAACTAAGCCAACCCACATCTTTTCAGATGTACGCTCTTTAAAGACATATTATGGACTTGTTCGGGTAAAAATGTGAAACTGATAAGTTAGCATTAGGGCGCTATGTCAACTGGAGGAATGTAGCATTTTAGTAACATTACAGAAAATTTCAAGTAAATCGACCGTACCTCTCCATAGAAATCATCGTCTGAACTACGCTCAATTGTAAATATTTACTTCTCGAATCGGGACGCAACTATTGGCGACAAACTAACGAAAACGATTTCACCTTCGAGAATCACTACAATTAATTAATATACAAGAATGACTATGTGTTTTGCCAATTGGGATATAATATTTAATATGTGTTTTCACTATTGCTGGCGCCATAAAACGAAATAACGGCTATGACTCCATTATCTGCTTATTTGAGAATAAAATAATCACAGTATGTACATATTTGACATTATAAGTCGATTTGTGCGTAGTTTCGCGAGGAATGTTGGTTTTAAAAACCGAGTTTTAGGTCAATATAGAGCTTATATAAATTGGGATTAAATAATGCCAACAAAAAATTTATGTTTTTATTTTCACGAAAATAGCCTGACATCTGAATGTTCAGTATTGAGTTGTTTAATCGTGTTTTTTCTAGCTTGTTCTCGTGAAAATAAGCACAATAAGGGTTTATCTCATATTGTGATGTGCTTATTTTCACGAGAACAGGCTGACATCTGCATGGTAAGTCTTGAGTTGGCTTATTTGTTAAAACACATTATAAAGAGCGTGAATCTGGTATGTCTTGTCGATGAAAAAAATTGAGGTTAAATAATGCCAGTATGAGCTTAATTAGCTCATAAAAATACGCCCATTATATGCTTATTTTTACGAGAACAGGATGAAACATATCCTCGTGCAAATAGGTTCATATTGGACCTACATGTACCTATTCACAGGTTCATATTGGACCTATTTGATTATGAAATAAGCACATATTGAGCTTAAACCCCTTATTCCGTTGAATGGCGCCGGTCGCAGTGAAAACACAATATAAAGAGCGTAGCTTTGGTAAGTCGTGTTGATGAAAAAAGGTAGATAAATAATGCCAATATGAGCTTATTTCGTACGGAAATTTTCCCATATTGTGTACTGTTTTAAAAACCGTGGTTTATGTCAATATGGAGCGTATATATATTGCAATTAAATAATGCCAATATTAGCTTATATCGCTCGTTAAAGTAGGCCCGTTAAGTGCTTATTTTCACGAAAATATCCTGACATATTCCAGCCTAGTCTCGTGAAAATAAGCACAATACGGGCTTATATCATATTAGTATGTGCCTATTTTCGCGAGAACAGGCTGACATCTGCATGGTGAGTCTTGAGTTTGTTTACTTGTGTTGTTTTCTATAACACGAATTGCAAAAATAAGCATAAGATGAGCTTATCGCATTTTGAAATATCCCATATTGGGCTGTTATAATAATCAGTATTTAGGCCCATATGAAGCGTGTTTAGTTTTCAAATAATGACAATATGCAGCCTGTTCTCATCAAAATAAGCTCATAACGGGCTTATTTTAATGAGCGAAGTAAGCTCATACTGCCATTATTTAACCTAAACGCGAGTTTTAAAACAGTCAAATGTTGGACTATTTCTATACGGAATAAGCCCATATTGGTATTATTTAATCTACTTTTTTTCATCGTATCCTTTATATTGGACCTAAATATTCACACAGTTCATATTGGACTTATTTTATTCTGAAATAAGCCCACGGTGAGCTTATACCAGTTATTCCGTAGAATGGCGCGGGCCACATTGAAAATACCGTCTAAAGAGCGTGAACCTAGTAAGTTGTCTCGATGAGAATAGGTAGATTAAATAATGCCAATATGGGCATATTTCGTATGGAAATAGTCCCATATTAGACTGGCTTAAAACCCGTATTTTCTGTCCATATATATCGTACCAGCAGGTTAGCCTGCCACTGGCGGCAATCTTGAGAAACATGACAATTTTTAATTTTATAATTTAATTTTTTGTTTTTCAATGAGTAAGTTGTGCCTTTTTAATTTTTTAATTAAATTTTTTGTTTTTCAGTTTTAAGCGATTTTACCTTGAATTGATCATTTTCAAGGTCAATGTCAGGGTAACAATTTAACCCGTCCATGACACTTCCCGTAGGTAGCAAGTTTGAGCTCAATCGGTTCGAGTCTATAAAGGACACACACATATATGTCATTTGTGGGTACCCGTTTCAAGGTGAAGATCACCTCGGGCGGAAAAACTGACTCGATGAAACTTTCCCCCGTTCGCGTGAAGCCCTAAGTACGTCACACACCACGCTCATGTCTGGATACAGTCTTACAGACACACGCCCAGACCCAGACGTAAGAATCACATTACACGCATACGCTCTTTATCAACGACACTGCGGATACGAACGCTCTTTAACTATCAACGCGATTAACATCACAGTGCCGTTTTTTGTGACTGAGGGTGGAGAACGGGTGCTCGGAGCTTCTCGAAAACGGCGCGACGACCATTCCCGTGCGATTTTACCCTTAGATGGGAAGTTTGGTCTCGATCGGTGCAGCCGTTTTCGATTCTATAAGTACAAATATATATATATTTATATATATACGTAGTTCTCAAAATATATAGTAGATACTGCGGTTAAATAATGGCAATCTTTTGTTCATTATAACATGCCGTTTATGTGCTTATTTTCACGAGAACAGGCTGCATATTGACATTATTTGAAATCTGAAATACGCTCCATATGGGCCTAAATGCTGGTTTGAAAAACAGCCCTACATGTATATGGGTTATTTCAATATGAGGAAAACCCGTATTGTGATTATTTTCACGAGAACACGATTAAACAACTCAAGACTTACCATTTAGATGTCAGGCTGTTCTCATTAAATTAAGTACATAACGGACATATTTTAATGAGCGATATAAGCTAATATTGGCATTATTGTGTGGCAATATACGCTCAATATTTGATCTAACACACTGTTTTTATAAATAAAACAGTACAATATGGATTATTTCCATATATAATAAGCCCAAATTGAAATTATCTAATCAACCTCTTTTCATCGACACGACTTACCAATTTCATGATCTTTATAATGTTTTCACTGCGGCCATAACGGATATAAGCTCACTATGGGCTTATTTCAAAATCAAATAAGTCAAATATGAACCTATGCGAATAGCTACATGTAGGTCCAATTTGAACCTATTTCCACGACGATATGTTTCATCCTTTTCTCGTAATAATAAGCACATAACAGGCTTATTTTAATTAGTGAATTAAGCCCCCATTGTCATTATTTAACAACCTAAATATTTTTATCGACATGCAGCGTGTTCACCCAAAATACCGCACATTATCTGCTTATAATAAAACATTTTTAGGTAGATAACCTGCTTAGAATTTCATCGCTTTGAGTCGATAATGTGCTGAAAATGAGAAAATTTTAGTCACATTATCGACTGACAATGAGTCGATTGTAATCAGATTGTGTGCAGAAAATGACACAAAAAGCCAACTCACGAATTTCAGGTGTACGTTCTTTATAGCACGTGTTTTCAATCTGGCCCGCAACATAAAACGAAATAACGGATATGATCTATTATATGCTTATTTCACAATCAAATAATCACATTATGTACCTATTTCACAGTATAGGCCGATTATATGCCTATTTGAGGCAGGATGTGTTACAATACGACAAACCAGATTCACGTTCTTTATAATGTGTTTTAACTGCGGTTCGCGTCATTCAACTGAATAAAGGGTATAGGCTCACTAATGGCTTATATCCGAATCAAATAAGTCCATTGAAACATGTTAATATGTATGTCCGATATGAACCTATTTTCGCGAGGATATGCTGCGATGAACAACGGTAGATTTAATAATGACAATATGGGAGATAGTCCCATATTGGACTGTTTTATAAACTGAGTTTTAGGTCCATATAGAGCGTATATTGTGATTAAATAATACCAATAGGGGCTTATTTCGCTCATTAAAATAAGACCGTTACGTGCTTATTTTTATGGAAATCATACATGTAGTCCCATAGTGGACGTTTATCTCCACAGAGAGCCTATATTGATATGAGCTTATTTCGCTCATAAAATAAGCCGGGTATGTGGTTATTTTCACGAGAACAGGCTGTGAAGTAGCATATATACATGTACTATGCATTCCTTTTTCATATACATATGTTGTACTTCCGTATATATTTATATCAAAATATTCTTCATATTTCATACAGCATACTATATCATTATGTCCATGCAGTTTATCACAACTACAATTTCCCATATTTTATTCTTATTTAAATTAAAGTTTTAAACCAAAACATAGTTCGTACTTTAATTGGGTCGGGTTGTTCCGGGTCGCTTGGTGCCGGTTGTGCCTGGGGCGGGTGGTCCCGTTCCTGTATATACATGTGTATATAATACATCTGAATACAGACGGAAGCGGGACCACAGGGACAACACGCGCGTGCGTATTTTAGGGTGGGTTGTCCAGATTATCCGGAGCTGGTTGTCTCACGTTTTTATTAAATATTTGTTGTCATATTCACATTTTTTTTATATATTCTTCGAAATGTAATTTTCATATTTTAAAACACTACTAAATTACACGATTTGATATCCCAATATATTATTAGATCATATATCTTTAATTATTTGCCATCGTTTTGACGACGTAATCGGTAGTATACGGATGGCGACGAGGTCGGTATCTCAGATTGGACACCTTAGAACTATCTGAATATTAACACCAAGTAACCAGTCTGTTTATGTGAAGCTGAGCTTATTTTATAATTGCGCGAAATAAGCTCATGTTGGCAATATTTGAAAACTTAAATATGCTCTATATAGGCCTAAACGAATAGCGTACCTCACCATTAAATCACTCCGATGTGCCCAAACTTTTACAAATCTTATATATTGATGCAGACCTATCGAAAAACACTTGAATTACTGGTGTTCAACAACAAATTGGTTACAGGGCCCAATGTAAGTTAATAATACCAATTAGAGTATGAAAGAACACAAATATTCACCTCACCACTGAGACTAAAATCCCTTCCAGGTAACAAAATATTTCCTGTTGATTTTTCATAAATGAGTATAGTCTGATAGAACACTGACCCCAAAACATGAGTATAGTCTGATAGAACACTGACCCCAAAACATGGGTATATAGGCACATATGCTGTATGGTTTTACCATGGATGCTGTGGGTGTTGGACTGGCTCCATACTCTTCAATCCCATGCAGGAGCCTAAACTTTCGCAAATCATTTACATAGGTGCTTACCTATTCAAAAACACTAAAAGTGCTGGATTTAGATATAAATAATGGGTTACATGGCCCAAATCAAGTTAAATATACCAACTTAACAATTAAAAAACCCTAATATTCCACCCCCTTGACCGGAGCCCAAAATACCTTCCAGGTGCCAAAATTATTTTTATCCCATTATCTCTATATATATTAAAGTCAAATGTGAAATAATTTTCAGAATAGGTGTAGTCTGAGACGCAGAAATATGATTTTATAGGCACGGGTGCTGTATGGTTTTATCATGGCTGCCGTGGGTGTTGGGCTGCTCCATATCCTTAAAACCCACTGAGGAGCCCAAACTCTTACCAATCTTCTTATGCTGATGCAGATATTTCCAAAAAACACTAAGAGACCTAGAAGTAGATACCTATAATGGATCAAAGGGCCCAATTGAAGTTAAATATACCATTTTGACTATTAAGACTATCTGAAGTCAAATGTAGATTCATTTTCAGAATGGGTATAGTCTGAGAGATCACTGACTCAAACATATGTTTTGATATACACGGGTGCTCTATGGTTTTATCGTGGGTGCTGTGGGTGTTGGGCTGTCTCCATACTCTTAAATCCCACTGAGGAGCCCAAACTTTGTGCAAACCATTTGTATAGATGCATACCTATCCAAAAACTACAAAACTGCTGGAAGCAGATACCTATAATGAGTCACAGGGCCCAAATCAAGTTAAATATACCAACTTGACCATTAAATAACACAAATATTCCTCTCCGCCTGACCAAAGCCCAAACTCCCTTTCAGATGCCCAAATATATTTTTTTCTCATTGCCTCTATATATTCTAAAGTCAACTGTGGAGTAATTTTCAGAATGGGTATAGTCAGACATCACTGACTCAGAAATATGTTTTCATAGGCACGGGTGCTGTATGGTTTTTTCATGGCTGCCGTGGGTGTTGGGCTATCTCCATATCCTTAAAACCCACTGAGGAGCCCAAATTCTTGCAAATCTTCTTATATTGATGCAGATCTTTCCAAAAACACTAAGAGACCTAGAAGTAGATACCTATAATGGATCACAGAATCCAATTCAAGTTAAATATACCATTTTGACTATTAAGACTATTCTGAAGTCAAATGTGGATTCGTTTTCAGAATGGGTATAGTCTGCGAGATCACTGACTCAAACATATGTTTTGATATATACGGGTGCTCTATGGTTTTATCATGGGTGCTGTGGGTGTTGGGTTGTCTCCATACCCTTAAAACCCACTGAGGAGCCCAAACTTTGTGCAAACCATTTGCATAGATGCATACCTATCCAAAAACTACAAAAATGCTGGAAGTAGATACCTACTTGACCATTAAATAACACAAACATTCCTCTCCGCCTGACCAAAGCCCAAACTCCCATTCAGATGCCCAAATATTTTTTTCTCATTGCCATTGTATATTCTAAAGTCAACTGTGGAGTAATTTTCAGAATGGGTATAGTCAGAGATCACTGACTCAGAAATATGTTTTCATAGGCACGGGTGCTGTATGGTTTTTTCATGGGTGCTGTGGGTGTTGGGCTGTCTCCATACCCTTAAAACCCACTGAGGAGCCCACACTTTGTGCAAACCATTTGTATAGATGCATATCTATCCAAAAACTATAAAAGTGCTGGATGTAGATACATATAATGGGTCACAGGGCCCAATTCAAGTTAAATATACCAACTTGACCATTAAAAAACCCAAATAATCCACTCCCCCTGACCAGAGCCCAAATTCCTATTCAGGTGCCCAAATCATGTTTTCCCATTGCCTCTATATATTCTGAAGTCAACTGTGGATTAATTTTCAGAATGGGTATAGTCTGAGAGATCACTGACTCAGAAATATGTTTTGATAGGCACGGGTGCTCTATGGTTTTATCGTGTGTGCTGCGGGTGTTGGGCTGTCTCTATAACCTTAAAACCCACTGATGAGCCCAAACTTTGCGCAAACCATTTGTATAGATGCATTCCTATCCAAAAACTTTAAAAGTGCTGGATGTAGATACCTATAATGGGTCACAGGGCCCAATTCAAGTTAAATATACCAACTTGACCATTAAAACCCCCAAATATTCCCCTCCCCATGACCAGAGCCCAAAATCCCATTCAGGAGCCCAAATAAATATTTTCCCATTGCCTCTATATATTCTAAAGTCAACTGTGGAGTAATTTTCAGAATGGGTATAGTCTGAGAGATCACTGACTCAGAAATATGTTTTCATAGGCATCGGTGCTGTATAATTTTATCACGGGTGCTGTGGGTGTTGGCCTGTCTCCACACCTTTCAGAACCACTGAGAGCCCAAACTTTTACAAATCTTCTTAGATGTATGCATATCTTTCCAAAAACACTAAGAGACCTAGAAATAGATACCTATAATGGGTCACAGGGCACAGTTCAAGTTAAATATACCAACTTGACTATTAAAAAATCCAAATATTCTTCTCCCCCTGACCAGAGCCCAAAATCCCATTCAGGTGCCCAAATAATTATTTTCCCATTGCCTCTATATATTCTAAAGTCAACTGCGGAGTAATTTTCAGAACGGGTGTAGTCTGAGAGATCACTGACTCAGAAATATGTTTTCATAGGCATGGGTGCTGTATAATTTGTTCATGGGTGCTATGGGTGTTGGGCTGTGTCCATACACTTAAAACCCGCTGAGGAGCCCAAACTTTTGCAAATCTTCTTATAAATATACCAACTTGACCTTTAAAAAACCTAAATATACCCCTCCCCCTGACCAAAGCCCAAAATCCCATTCATATGCCCAAATAATTTCTGTTCCCATTGCATATATCTATATCTATATTTGCGAATGTCTGTCTGTCTGTCTGTCTGTGTTCTATAGAAATCCACAGGGGACCATCTAGATGATACAAAATGGATTTACTAGGGGTAATGTTTTACGAGAAAGATAATGGTGGGGGTTATAATTTCCTAAAGTGACGCCGTTGTTGTCAGGGGTAGAAGGGGAAGGGGCAGAATTTTTTTTGTCGCCGATTGCCCCGAAACTTACATAAAATCATCCCCATGATATGAAGAATCTAATGGTGGGGTTTAAATATGTCAAAAGTGGCGTCGTTCGAGTCACGGATGCACAGAAGGGGAGAGGGGCACCAAAATTGATCAAAATAATTTTAGCGCCAATTTCCACGAAATTGATTTATATTCTTCTTCATGATATAAGGACTCTAATTGTGCGATTTAAAAACGCCAAATTTGGGTCGTTTGGATGAGAGATGGGGGGGGGGGGTTGGCACTAAATTTGATAAGAATGGGTTTAGTCACAGATTGCCACCACACTTATACAAAATCATTCCCATGGTATGAGGAGTCTAATGGTGTGGCTTAAATTTGTCAAAAGTGCCCTCATTCGAATCAGGGGTGCACTGAAAGGGGGAGGGGCACCAAAATTGATACACAATATTTTTAGCGCCAATTTCCACAAAATTGATACATGTTCTCATCCATGATACGAGGAATCTAATCGTGTGATTTAAAGGCGCCATATTGGTGCTGTTTGTGTGAGATATGGGGAGGGGAGGGGTGGGCACCACATTTGATAAAAAATTGTTTAGTCGCCGATTAGCACCAAACTTATAAATAATCATCTCCATGATATCAGGAATTTAATTGTGTGTTCTAAGGATGTCACAAGTGGGGCCATTCGTGTCAGTAGTGCATAGAGGTGAGAGGAACACAACAAATGATAACAATATGTTTAGCGCCGATTTCCACCAGATTGATACATATTCTTCTCCATGATACGAGGAATCTAATCGTGTGGTTTAGATACACCAAATTGGTGCCGTTTGGGTTAGAGATATGGGGACCTTACATTTGATGCGAATTTGTATATTCGCCAATTTTCACCAATTTTATATATATGCATCTCCATAATGAGTCTAAGTGTGCGGTTTAATGGTGACAAAAGTGGCGCCGCTTAAGTCCGAAATAGGGACGGGACGGTCACCAAAACTAATACAAAATATTTTTTAGTACCAATTACCATCAAATTCATACACGTTCTTCTCAAATGATATGAGGAATCAAATCGTGCTGTCTGTCTTTCTGTCAGTATGTGTTCTATAAATAACTTCACGTGGTACAGTCGAGATGACACCAAGGCAGTTTAAGAGGGGTAACTTTTTACGAGGAATATAATGGTGCGGGTTAAATTTTTCTAAAGTGACGCCGTTGGTGACAGGGGAAGAAAGTGGGAAGGGCGGCAAAATAAAAAAAATATGGTGAAATAATTTTGTCGCCGATTTCCACCAAACTCATACATAATCACGGTAAATCACCTCCGCGTTATGGCGCTATTCGAGTCAGCGTTGAAGGGGGAGCATCAATAATTGATTTAAGAAACTATTTTTGGCGCAGATTTCCACCAAATTGACATATTATTCTTCTCCATGATACGAGGAATATAATCGTGAGATTTAAAGACGCCAAATTGCTGTCATTTGGGTGAGAGATGGGGGGGGGGGGGGGTCATAACTATGATAAGAATTTGTTTAGTTGTGATTACCACCAAACCTATATATAATCATCTCCAGTATATCATGCATCCATGAGTCTAATGGATGTGGTTTAATATGTCAAAAGTGGCGCTGTTAAAATCATGAATGAGGATAGCAAAGCTGATACAAATATATTTAGCACTAATTTCCACCAAATTCATACACGTTCTTCTCTATTAGATGAATTAAATCACATTTGGTGTCATTTTGGTCATGGATGGCGAGAGGATGTCCACTATCATTGATAAGACTGCTATTCGCCGATATCGACCTATAAGTTATATATAGTCACCCAGGCCATCTCCATATCGTTTTGGTGAGTTTTTGGCGTTCAAATTTAACATTCTCGACAAATGGTGACCCAATTAAGTCACTTGAACAATTATATCTTCTCAACTGTCATATTTATATGGGGATGGGAATCAGGGCATTCACATAATGAGCTAGAAAAACAGATACATAGAAGAAGCATTAAAAGTATAGTTATCATTCTATTTAAGAGATACATATATTCTTGCAAACTGAGAGACCTCGAACCGATTGCATATTAGAATGGCTTATGTATATATTATAACACAATTGAGTCTGTTCTATTCAATACTGTTTCCACAAACAAGTTACAATTTGTCAAGATATATGGAGATGTATCAAAAATAGTGGTCACAATGCGCAGTCATATACATTTTCTGATATAAAAGAAAACGCAGTCAGTAGGAGATGACTTTTCATGGATACTTCAATACTGACATCTGACAAGGGTATATCAGCCCGATACAGCGGATTTTTTAGAACAGACTCATCGACTAATAAAAACAAATCAAAATCTCGCTCTGTGTCGGGCACATGTAACCGATATACGTGCGCAACAACATTTCTTTTCAACTGAGAATATTTAGCCAATATATAGCACCATGAACATAGGAGCACCTGGATATTTCTTTAAAACATCTGTATCTTCATGGATATGTGATAGCGATGTGTCCTCAAAATCTTAGTCTAACCCATTAAATTTATTGATACATCTCTATATGTAAAACCCAATTGTCGTCTTTTATTTTTGCAAACTAATGTGTTTATGAGGTTCATGTTTCATGTTATAACTTCTGAAGTACACGCAATTGTAAATGAATAAACACTTCTTTATTGGTGGAACGGATTAATCGCAATAAACAAAATGACAATCGATAAAGTGATCCACTACTTATATTCCATGACTGTAAGAATCATGTTTTGTGATGCTATTTGAACATGCAATTTATGAGAATACGTGTAACACTTTGAGCAAGAGTATTCTCTATTCCCAACAAATATCCACAGCATGCAGAGGGTTTCACTTTAACCTGGGCAACGCCGGGTAACCCTGCTAGTATATTCTAAAGTCAACCGTGCAGTAATATTCAGAATGGGTACTGTGAGAGAATACCGACTCTGAAATATGATTTTAAAGGCACTGTTCTGTATGATTTATCATGGATGCTGTGGGTTTCGGGCTGTCTGTTTGTCCTTAAATCCCACCGAGGAGCACAAACTTTTACATATCTTTTGTATTGATGCAGACATATTCAGAAACACATGCAGTACTGCAGCTAAACACATATAGTGTGTTACAGGGCCCAATGTAAGTTTATAATACCAATTTTTATATTAAAAAACACAAATATTCCCCCCCCCCCCTTGAGCCTAAAATGCATTCCATGTACCCAAGTCAATTTTGTTGATTGCCTGCCTATATTCTAAACTCAAATTTGGTATTATTTTAATAATGAGTATAATCTGAGAGAATACTGACCACTAACTATGATTTTATAGTCACGGGTGCTGTATGTGTTTACCATGAGTGCCGTGGGTGTTGATGCAGCTTCATACCGTTAAATCGCACTGAGGAGCCCAAACTTTGTACAAGTCATTTGTATGGATACTTATATAGCCAAAAACACTAAAAGTGCTGGAAGTAGATACCTATAATGGGTCACTATGGGTTACTATTAAAAACCCCAAATATTCAGAGCACAAAATCCCAGTCAGGTGCCCAAATAATTTTTTCCCCATTGCCTCTGTATATTCTAAAGTCAATTGTGGAATAATTTTCAGAATGGGTATAGTCTGATAAAACACTGATCCAGAAATACGATTTCATAGACACGGGTACTGTTTGGTTTTATAATGGGTGCCGTGGGTGTTGGGCCGTCTCCATACCCATAAATCCCACTGAGGAGCCCAAACTTTGGTAAATCTTCAGATATAGATGAAGAACTTTCCAAGAACACTATAAGTACTGGACGGAAGCACACATAATTGGTTACAGGGCCAAATTAATGTTAAAAATACCAATTTTACTATTTAAATACTTGGGTTAAACACATTAAATGGGTTACTGGGCCCAATTCAAGTTAAAATTACCCATTTGATAAGTGACAAATATTCACCTCCCCCTGAGCCCAAAATTCCTTCCAGGTGCCCAAATAATTTTTGTTCAGTGCCTGCCTATATTCTAAAATCAGTCTGAGAGAACACTGACCCCGAAATATGAAAGGCATGTGTACTGTATGGTTTATTATGGGTAATGTCGGTGTTGTGTCTGCTGATTGCCCCTAAATCAGCGCAAACTTTTGCAAATCTTTTATATTTATGCAGATCTATCTAAAACAACCACTTAAACTACTGGAGTTAAACACCTATAATGTGTTACATGGCCCAATTCAAGTTAAAACTACAAATTTGACTATTAAAAAAAACACAAATATTGCCCTCCCCTTGATTCCAAAATCCCTTCCATGTGTCCAAATAGATTTTGTTCAGTGCCTGCCTATTTTCTAAAATCAACCGTGGAATAATTTTCATAATGACTATAGTCTGATAGAACACTGACCCCAAAATATGATTTTATAGGCATTGGTGCTGTGTTGTTTCATCATGGGTGGTGTGGGTGTTGCACTTATTCCTTACCATTCAATCCCAATGCAGCCCAAACTTTTGCAAATCTTTTATGTAGATGCAAACATATCCAAAAACACTTAAAGCACTGGAGTTAAGCACATACAATGGGTTACAGGGCCCAATTTATGTTAAAACATTCCAATATGACTATTAAAAACACAAATAATCCCCTTCCCTTGAGCCCAAAATCCCTTTCAGGTGCCCAAATATTTTTTGTTGATTGCCTGCCTATGTTCTAAAGTCATATGTGGAATCATTTTCATAAATGAGTATAGACTGAGAGAGCACTGGCCCAAAAATATAATGTTATAGGCACGGGTGCTGTATGGTTTTATCATGGGTGCTTACCCTTAAATTCAATTGAGAAGCCCAATCTTTAGCTAATCTTCTTCTGCTATATATTTTGAGACTTCCGTGTATAACTATATATATATATATAAATATATATATATATATATATACTTTATAGAATAGAAAAAGGCTGCACCGATCGATACCAAACTTCCCATCTAAGGGTAAAAACACACGGGAATGGTCGTCGCGGCGTTTTGGAGAAGCTCCGATCACCCGTTCTCCACTCTCAGTAACAAAAACGGCACTGTGGGCTTAATCGCGTTGATAGCTAAAGAGCGTTCGTATCCGCAGTGTCGTTGATAAAGAGCGTATGCGTGTAATGTGATTCTTACGTCTGTGTCCGGGCGTGAGCGTATGTATCCAGACATGAGCGTGTTGTGTGATTCTTACGTACTTAGGGCTTCCTAGGAACGGGGGAGATTTTCATCGGGTCAGTTTTTCCGCCCGAGGTGATCTTCACCTTGAAACGGGTACCCACAAATGATATGTGTGTGTCCTTTATAGACTCGAACCGATTGAGCTCAAACTTGCTACCTACGGGAAGTGTCATGGACGGGTTAAATTGTGACCCCGACCTGACCTTGACCTTGAAACCTTGACCTTGAAAATGATCAATTCAAGGTCAAATCGGGTCAAATTGAAAAACAAAAACTTAAATTAAAAAAATAAAAAGGCACAATTAACTCATTGAAAAACATTAATTTAAAAAGCCAGTAATTAGAAAAAGCACAATTAACTTCATATCTAAGGGTAAAGGCACACGGGACGCGTCGTCGCGCCATTTTGGAAAAGCTCCGAGCACCCGTTTTCCACTCCCAGTCACATAAAACGGCACTGTGTGGTTAATCGCGTTGATAGTTAAAGAGCGTTCGTATCCGCAGTGTCGTTGATAAAGAGCGTATGCGTGTAGTGTGATATACTTTATAGAATCGAAAACGGCTGCACCGATTGACCTCAAACTTCCTATCTAAGGGTAGAAGCCCACGGGACGCGTCGTCGCGGCGTTTTGGAGAAGCTCCGAGCACCCGTTTTTCCACTACCAGTCACAAAAAAACGGCACTGTGGAGTTAATCGCGTTGATAGTTAAAGAGCGTTCGTATCCGCAGTGTCGTTTATAAAGAGCGTATGCGTGTAGTGTGATTCTTACGTCTGAGTCCAGACGTCAGCGTGACTGTATCCATACATGAGCGTGTTGTGTGATTCTTACGTACTTAGGGCTTCCTAGGAACGGGGGAGAGTGTGATTCTTACGTACTTAGGGCTTCCTAGGAACGGGGGAGATTTTCATCGGGTCAGTTTTTCCGCCCGATGTGACCTTCACCTTGAAACGGGTACCCACAAATGATATATATGTGTGCGTCCTTTATAGACTCGAACCGATTGAGCCCAAACTTGCTACCAAGGGGTACTTTTGTGCGGGAAGTGTCATGGACGGGTTAAATTGTGACACCGACCTGACCTTGACCTTGAAAATGATCAATTCAAGGTCAAATCGGGTAAAACTGGCGGATTTCGACGAAAGTTTACACCTAGTTACAGCATACGTGTCTCGGAAGCTGTTGCAATTGCTTTTTCGAACAAAGCCATGAGACGAACCACGCCAGTGGCGGGCTAACCTGCTACCCTTTTATATATATGCAGACCTATCTAAAAACACTAAAAGTTGTGGAAATAAAAGCGTATAATGGGTTACAGGGCCCAATTCAAGTTTAAACTACCAACTTGACTATTAAAAACACAAACAGTCCTCTTCCCCACAGGTCCCTGGCACAATAGACCCCCACCACCCAAAGACATATATAATTTTTGGTGCCCAATTTTTTTTTCAATGCCTGCTTTTTTCTAAAGTCAAATATGGAATTTCCAGAATGAGTACAGTCTGATAGAACAGTGACCCCTAAAGGCAATGTGCTGCACTGTGTGCTGTATGGTTTTATTTGTCTCCTTTTCCTCAAATCCCACTGAGGAGCCCAAACTTTTATATAGATTCATGACTATCCAAATACACTAACAGTGGTGCTGGAAAGACACACATGTAATGGATTGTAAGGCCAAATTCAAGTTAAAATAACACTAAAAGTGCTGGAAGGTATTTGCTTTGATGCGGACTGTATTCTTGATTGGTCTGTAGTACAGAGAAAGGCAGTGTGTTTAACTTTGCGCCGTTACGCATGCCCGTACGGATTGTTTACATATTAGCAGTGTTTGTATATAATCGGTTTGTTGTGGGTGGGTGGTTGATCTCCGAGCTCGAGCTTTATGTCTCTCTGTGGTTCACTTCCAGTATGTCCCAGCTTCGAGCGCCCTTGGTTTTGTAACTCAGAACAGTCGGTGACTCGATGGTTGTGGTGATCACCACCAGTATTTGTGAATGTACGTATGTACGCATCTTATTTTGACAACTGGGAATATCATTACATTTGCCGCGTGTGAGTATGCGTAGATTCGACCATGAACAACACACCTTTTATTCACAGCTTTGTGCAGTACTGGGAAATATTCTTCAAATGGCATTGTTCCTTGCGACAGGTGCCCTCTGGGAACCTACACCGACACAGGAGGCTCGACAACGTGTGTTTCGTGTCCAACGGGAATGACCACGCTCATGAAAGGAGCCGCATCAAGTGGGCATTGCCAGGGTACGTACATGAAATCGGGTGGATCACTAACCCTTGATTTACTAAATGGATGCCCCCGTCAGTTATAAAAGTATACACTGGGATGGTCTACTATTCCTCTGAAGGGGTGTTCAAGAAATATATCCAGATCTGCACGGTATATCTTGATTTTCACGAGTAATCAATTTGCATGGCCTTTATTTTAGAAGCGTGACGTCATTGCATTTGTTTGTTTTCGAAAAAGGTGATATGTTTTACACTCCGGGATTAAACTAACAAATCTGTAATTCTGACAACTTTTATATCACAATCTATGTGCGAACACAAAGAATACTATCTCCGCTACAGGTAAGACTCATGTATTTGTAGAAAATTTAAGAGAAAATGTTTTTTTGAAGAAGTCATATCGGTTGTCACTGGTGTTGAGCCAAAGAGGTATAGTTTCTCTATAAACTATACCTCTTTGGCTCCATGATGGCGCTCGATGATGGAATAATAATAGTATGTGTGACATTGAGATGTCTATTCTGTATATACAATGTTACTTAAGCGGGAAAACATAAGACATTTCGTATGGCAAATAATTATGTGGTGTATAACTCAGACACGGTGGCACCGTCCAAGATCAAATTAAGACACTGCGGCACCATACTAGATGCAAAATCAGGAACTGAAACCTCGATTAATAGATATTGTTCTTCCTGTCATAAAAGGCTCTCTTTTATCTGGAAAAGACTCAGTGCCCTCAGATCAGTCAAGGATGAAGCATCAGTGTGAAACATGTTCAATTGAATATGTATGGCCAGACAGTTTAAAACGGCATATAACACTGCATGAAAACTGGAATTTATTCATTGCATAAATTCCGGATAAATGTGCATAAATCTGGATAAATCAGAAATTTATTCACTGAATAAATGTGCATAAATCCGGAAATTTATGCACATTTATTCACAATTTATTCATGAATAAAGGCCGACATTTATACACAATTTATTCACTGAATAAACCCACGTTTATTCAACAGAATAAACTCGGAATTTATTCGTACGTTTATGCACATTTATTATCGACCTGTTTATGCATAAATGCGAAATTTATTCATTGAATAAAGCTGCATAAATATATATAGCTACATTTATTCTGGTTATATACTCCAGTTTATGCACATTTATACCCCGTATAAATTATTTGGATTTGAACATATATATCCATATATATTTGTGAAATCTACGTTATGGTGACATTTGGCTTGTAACCAGCATATAAGGCGACACGGATGTGTATATCTAACTATACGTATACACATGTGTCGCCCTGATTCTGGTATCTCCATGTGTAGTAATTTGCCAACAAAATGCTGCCCTATATTGTTGGTTATTCCAGTCACAAATATAATATGAACTAATTGGACATGGCACTTTGTGTCATAGTTGTATCTTGCCGTCATCAATTTTCGTAGTTTCTGCAATAAAGAATAAAAATTAAATAATTAAGTGATCGCATGGGAAATAAGTATAAACGATAAAATATTGAAATATTAATTTTGACATGTGTCGATCACGCTGCGAATTGATGAAAGAATGAATCGGCAACATAAATTGTGAAATGCCTTCATTTCATAGCCACATATGTGTTAACTTACCCTTGGTAAAACGAGTTCCCATCTCATTCACACGCGTCTTCGCATCAGCTTTGTTAGCAGACAAAGAAACCTAGGTATCCGGCCGTTAGCTCGTGTTAATGATACAGATAGATAGATTTATTCAGCAAAAGACGCCCCATTATAGGGACAGGTTGCCATGTATAATAATATTAACAGTGTATCATGTGACATCATACAATATATTGACATTACATACATTGAATAATAGTGATAATAGCATAATATATGTATATATATATTCATTAATTGCGTATATTCTTATCTGTAGAGTGAGTTATGTTCCATGATTCAACACATGTAATTTGTCTATTTTACTGTGATCTGGCCTCGAATAACCGCTTGACTACGTTGCAGATTTGGGAGCATATTTGAGCTGAGTCATTGGCTAATATATGTGTGAGTTGGTCCAATCTACTCATCAATCGAAAATTGATAAAATTGTCATCCATAATTTTAATGAGTTCATTCCGTATAGGAAGAAATGTTGGACAATCAATTAGGAAATGCCTCTCATCGTCGATAGCTTCTTCATTACACAAAACACGATACATGCCTCACATATCCACATGGTAGTAATTAAATTATGGGCCAAGATTTAAACCCGCCGTTGGTTACAGTAATGAGCGAAATTAATGCGGCATTTATGCGAGATTTAAAAATATAAATGCGAGATTTATATTATTGTATAAAGGCGAATTTAATATGCGTAAATGCATGCATAAATTTAGGGTCCTAAATTTATGCGACATTTATATTTTATAAATCTCGCTTTTCATGCAGTGAAAGTTCAAACACTCTCGACAACACCAACAGCAACTACAACAACAACAACGACGACAACAACAACAACAATAACAACAGCCTTATAGAGAAAGCAGTGGTGGCGCGCGACAGGATGACTTCAAATTCAGGCATCCATTTACCGCGTGGATTTCGGGACCCACTTCTTGCGGAAAAACACACTTGCTTAAGAATATACTTCAAAATTGTTCAGCGAGTATACATCCTTCACCCGAGAAAATAATTTGGTTCTATAAGTACTGGCAGCCATTATACGATGAAATAAAGGATACAGATGCGCCATCTGTCCAGTTTATACAAGGTCTTCCGACTAACTCGGACACCCTCATTCATTCTGGAAAAAATGTCTGATTGTACTTGATGACCTTATGTCTACGGCATCCAAGGATTCGCGGGTTACTGAATTATTCACGGAAGGCAGTCACCATTTGGGTATATCAGTGGTTGCGATTAATCAATCTCCGTACTATAACAAGGACCCTACCCAACGGAGAAATTGCCACTACTTGATTCTATTCAACAACCCTATAGATAAAATGCAGGTAATGACTCTAGCTCGTCAAATGTATCCAGAGAAAACACAACACTTTATGTCCCATTTCAATGAAGCTACCAATCAACCATTTGGTTATCTCGTAGTTGACTTAAAAACGAATACTCCAGAAAAATTGCGACTGCGTAGTAATGTGCTGACAAAGAAGAGTATAAAACAAGAAAGCATATTGCCAACTAACAGTAGTCCTCCATGCGGAAAGCAGGAACAAACAGAAGAAAAAGAAAAATCCAGTTCCGACTCGGACACAGCCACAGCATCAACAACAACAACAATACCAAACCGACGAAAAAGGAAAGCAAACAAGAAAAAAAAAAAAAAATAGATCATTTTCATTTTCATTTCACCGATTCATGCCTATGTTACACCATACCATGTTTCAATTAAAATTCACAAGTGGGTTGTAGGAGAGGGGTTCCGCCCCTTTCAAATCTTCCCGGGAAAGTTTCCCAAACCCCCCATAGTAGCAACTAACAGTAGTGTTGATGAGCCCGTCGAGGTGATAACGCATCAAAAGAGAGATAACATAAGTGAAACTACGAAGAAAGGAATACGACTCTGAAAGCGAAGACAACATCATGCCAAGCTGTGACGATTGTGGTGTCGTATTTGAGACCCAGCATGATGTATAAAGGCACATTAAAAATTGGTGTTCTGATAGGAAGAAAAGAGAATCAATTGAAAATGCACGGGTGAATAATAAAAAACAGAAAACTGCCACGAATAAAATAGAATTAATTCCGGACCAGGACAGACTAATATTAAAACTTCCGACTGAAAAAGAAAACGATTATTTCGAAGAGGTGTGGTTACAGGCCCAAGATGACAATAAAGCAGAATTAGATGAATTAGTTGAACGTTATATGAAGAAAGGATTGACGGAAGACGAGGCTGAAGAAAAATCGAAAGTGAAGATACGTCCCGAGTATGAGAGGCGTTTCTTAAACATAAAACATATATACGCTGCATTTATACGAAATTTACTTGAAGTTAGTGGTGGGAAAACTCATATCAAGATCATGGATCGTGTGTATAAGATGCTAGATGATAGCTATGATATACTCCCTGCCGTTCGGATTTCTTTGAGGACATATAAACCCCTCCTGGTGGAGTACATGAGAAATAAAAGTGAGGACAAAAACGATAAACAGATGGACTCCTCTCAAGACTCTGAGCAAGATGACGACGATGACAATCGATGATTAACTGCAATAAACCTATTATTCTTGGTGTCGAATAAAGCAAATGTTGATACACTATACTGTTTATTTGTCTTCATTCTTCCATCTAATATTGGTGTTCGTAATATAACAGCGTTATATATTCCTTTTATAGTACCAATATATATCAACGGTATCTTCTTATCTGCGATATCCGCATAACATCCACACAAGTACACGCCCCCCTATGTTCTTTCATATTACATGTATATGCGATACGCAATAGGGTTAACGCGATCGTTTATCACCCCGACATCCTATTCCATTAGTGATAACACACCGCGGCGTGACCTCTCACCCCTGATGGCTGAGGTTGAGGAGTCTAGGGATTAGGCAGTCAAACCATCTACCCGAATACGTAACTTATACTATATAATATTTATACCCGTTTTCGATCATATACCGTCACCTTCTGCTACATGGATAAACTCTGCCTTGGTGGCGGAAACCACGTGATATATGTAAACCAGCGGCGCCCAGAGGTTATGTTCAAACTTGTCGACTACTATCACTCTGTTTGAACCCACGACTTGCTCGATCTGGGACGAAATATCTGCTTGGAGTCCTAACCAACTGAATCAACAGAGGGATTATGGAATATAACTAATATTAATTGATAGTTGGGGGTTCAAAAGAATCCCGAGTTTTTGTTTCTTTTTCGCTGTATTCATTCGACATCGTCCGCTTCGTACCCACTGTCATCTGATAAGGACTGATCTTGCCAAATAGTAACATATATAAACTCGTTCATTTGATTAATACTTAGGCCTACTGATCGGTTTCTTCCGCATATCATTCCAATTATGCCCGTATTGTATACTCTATCAATTACATCCATTTGTTATCCCATGCAAGATCCTATCTAATTCAGCTATGCTTTTGCACAAAACAAATTCTTATATATCTGTCATACCGCCCGCTAGATAAATCAGTGACCCGATCTCATTCGAAACAGTTTCAATGACCCGATTCATTCTTGTATACTCTTATCAACTACATCCTACTGTTCCATAAATTAGATTATACACTCACTCATTAAATTCAATGACCCGATTCATTCTTCTATCTTTCCCTTTAAATCCATTTCAATAACATCCATTTAAATTCAATTGTTGTCCCTTTAAATCCATTGTCTACCTTTAAATTTAAATACCCTCTTAACAACACAGCATAGCAACATGTTATGTAAACATTGGTTGCGCGGTTGCACCTCGCTTGGGGTGAGACAGCTTTATATATACTACTGGTGGGAGGATCATAAGGTTGCTTTGCGACAAGGCTTTTGTTGAAATAATTAATTAAATTAGTTTTGTGTTATAAGTCACCCCACTATGTTTTAACACTGAAATTATGCTCAGATATAAAACAATACTAGAAGGTGACCCGACTTCGTCCGGGCATTGACCTTGAATTGACCATTTTGAAGGTCAAGGTCAGGTGGGGTCAAACACCAACACCCCAAAAATGGTGGAAATCGCCCCAGCGGATACCGGGAAATCGGCCCAGCGGATACCGAGATACCCTATGCATCAAATTTCGTCCGTAAAAATCGCCAGTTTAACCCGATTTGATTTCCACTCAAGTATATAAACGCGCCTCATATACACACGCTCATTAATTATCAAGTTTCAACGTAAAGATAAATTACCATCGGTGCCCGAGATATCGCCAAGACGTCTGAAACAGTCAAATGCATCGGCCGGTTAAGCGTTAACGTGATCTAACGTTATGACCTCTAACGACGTCATAGAAGTTACGCATTGTTTTTATCCTGATGGAAGATAGTACCACTTCTTCTTGATAATTAAGGCAGATAACTAAAACGGATACATACGCATTATATATCGTTGGAAAGAGGAAACACGAAAGATTATCACAGTGTCATTATTATGACTGGCATTTTATTATTCGCGCTGTTTCGAATCGATTTGTAAGCACCGAACTCAAATGAAAGTCCCGTAACACAGCGTAAAAACAGATTTGACCTCGGCACGTGAAAAGTTGACATCGGATCTGAAATTAATATGCCTATGCCACTTCCCGACCGATAGTACCCTCACATACGAACACACACACACAGACAGACACACCACACACACACAGACAGATCTTCCAAAATATATAATAGATGATAAAAAAAAAAGAATGGTCCATGCAGCAAGCGACGGTTCGGTCGCTGATTGGCAGAACATATCTGCTAATAATTATTTGATTGGCACCTACAGCAAGGTCCATTATGCAGACTTTACATATTTCTGATGTGTTGTAATTGCGTAATTGTGTGGTATTTAACCCTTTCTATACTAAAGCTTCATTGATTAGTAGTTACGTCATAGGACATTTTCAAATAATAAGTTCAACAAACTACCATAGGTCGTTTGTTGAACTTATTATCTAAACATCTCCCTCAATAAATAGGGCTCATTCTGCACTTGTATTTATCTGTCGTCTACTTGTATCACCTTAACATCGCTCAAATCAATAACATACCATTCCTGTGTACACTTTTTAACTGACTGGAGAATCCATTTGGTATAAAATGGTTAATCTGACTATTTGGGCTAGATGTCGCTTGAATGTAATGCAATTCTTGTTCATCTGATATAATTTTTACAGAATTTGACCTGGTCGTACCTCCGGGGAAGATTCTGACGTCATCACAGAGCACGGAGGATATGAGCGATTTCACTCTGTCGGCGTGGGTTTTTCTGCACGGAGCAGTAACGAGCAACACGCTGTTCCAGTCGAGCGATGGCTCTATTCAACTGACGCACGGAACGCATCTCTCTGTCGTTGCTAATGGGTGTGTATAGGCTGGTCACCAGTCCCGGGGTTTAAACGTGTGTTTCCGCTAAATCCACATTCACCCTCGCTGATGTAAGTGTATACACAAACTAAAAGTAATAGTAGCAACAAGGTCGGCTCATTGTTGGTTCAAGTTGATACAATTATTTCGTGCATGTGTAAATTTTTGTTGGGTAAATATTTTACACAAAAAATGTAGCTAACTGTAGTTTGGTCTATACATGTTTATAGCGAAATTCTGGACGTCCCTTCAAAGTAGTGTGTGCAAATGAGTACACAGAATCCGTCCGTTTAGTGCAATGCTGACGAATGTGTATGCTCAAAATCTACACTTTATGTGGCTTTAATTATTGATCACAATGATGATAATAATGATAATGAATGCGAATACGAAAGTGAAGATGACGATTATGTCAATGACGAGGACCGGGACTATAACGAATATGACGTTCCTGCGTTGAGACTAAACACATCTTCATACACGTGACATATATTACATGTATACGCGTATAACTATGAAATGTTTCATTAAACAGGGCATCAGCGACATCATCGATTCATTTCCCACCAAACGATTGGACCCACATCGCACTGGTACATTCCGCATCAGACCAGACTCTGGTTCTTTATCAGGACGGAGTAGAAGCATGTCGTCTAGATTTGTCGAGCAGCATCGTCATGGCAACCGGGACATCTCTTGTTGCATCGTCATCGGGAAGCAGTGAGTAACACTGTATTTGTCAAGTTCACATATTCATTAATTAGGGTACCCAGGATCTGGAACTGGACCCGTAGTCTTAGTAAGCCCCCTAATATTTTCGAGGAAATCTTCAGATATGGTAATTAGAATGAGATGAAACTTTGGGACTATGGTCTCTTGTATGTCAATGGCATATCGTATAACTAATGGCATGATGCGTGGCTGAATTCTTGAATGAACACCAATTTAATTTGAAAAGTCGACTTTCCAAAATTTACAAATCGCTGGGTACACTAAGAGGGAACATGTTCAGGTATTCCGGCAATTTAGTCATATTCAAATGTCACAATTCTCGGTTAACGATGGGTGGGTCTCCTCCTTTGTGACTTGGGATCTATGGCACCAAAAGGAGCGAGAAGTCTACACAGAGGGGATCGTGCAATAAACGATATGGCATTCCTCGTCGAATACAGGAGGGGATGACAGCCGGGTGTTAGTAAGCAATTATTTCATGTGTCTTTTGGGAACAGTCAAAATTGTTGTCCCGATGTATCAGGAATGACTATCGAACTGTTGTCCAAGGCCGAAGGCCGAGGCCAACAGTTCGATAGTCATTCCTGATACCGAGGGACAACAATATTGCCTGTTCCCAAAAGACACATGAAATAATTGCTTTGTTACCCAATACATCTCTATTCTCTAACAAGTTATTGATGTCATCCTCGGAAATATCAGAAAATCGAGACATATTCAGCGATTAATTCAAAATAATTGTGTTGTTTTTCGAGCGTGACAGTGACAATGCGGAAATCCGGTATAATTAAAAAACGAAACCGGAAATTTCCGGATATAGCCGAAACGTCACGGAAATTGCAAACCATGTAACAGTTCGTTCGGGCCAGTAAACAGTTCGCTCGGAGCCATTCAACAGTTCGCTCGGGTCGGGTAACAGTTCACTCGTGACGTCACGAAAGCTGACCGTGATTGCAAACCGGCCAACAAACGCGAATTTGGGGTTAACCAGTTAATTCTAAATCCCAATTATTTACGAATTAAAACTATACTATTGGGTAACAATATATATTGAACCCAGTGTATACTCACTGCAATGAGTGCACGGTGCATCCAAGTCTTGTGATATAGGGTTACACGCAGAACTGAGCTGTTCTCCACGCGACTCTTTAAGTACGTTGTATAGCCTCATAAAGGTTTTGTGTCTTTTGAATTAAAGTGATGTGAAACACACCGGTAGGGTGATCAATGTAGTTATTTTTACAAATATTATATCATAATTGACAGCACACACTGTAATTTTTATATATTCAATAAATGCAGCGATTCACGTGGCGAAATAATTTTCGTTAGTTTATTGCCCGAATCGTTAGTTGCGCCCCGAATAGAGAAGTAAATATTTACATTGATCGTAGTTTGGACGATGTTTTCTATGGAGTGGTTCAACAGCAAATTCACCACTAATCAAACAATGAGAACAATTTCAAGCTATGTTTGGTGTAACATTTCCATATGATATTTCCCAACTGTTGAACATTTTTACCAAAGTTTGGGAGGGGGCTAGACACACCACCGCCAGCACTCCCACCTTATCACCACGTCCATGTGTGGATACATGGGTGTAGATATTGATGCATGAGATTCACAAGCAAAGTGTTCTTGATTTTCTAGGCATTTCTTTGAAGAACTTATTTCTGGTTAAGAGAGCATTTACCCCGGATGATGTCACCGTGACGTCGAACACGTGCCTACATGTTCCAGCCGACCAAATACTGTCTACAGAGAGCTTCATTGGGCCAAGTGGTGTCAACGTTACCCGCACAGTCCCGTCAGTTTGTGATAGTGAGTAAACGAAAATATATCGGGATTCGAGATACCTTACTCGTATTTAAATTCGCGCAGTACTATTTTTCGCTCAGTTCTGAATTCGCGCACTTTAAATTCGCGCACCTATCTGCGCGAATTCAAAACTGACAGAAATATTTGTTGTAAATGTCATGGATCTGATTACAGTTTCAGTTCTTATTCGTTTCTGAAGATACATGTATATATTAAACACGACCACAACGGATTTACATAGTGTAGACCAGAACTGCATCACCAATTTGTTGTGATGATGGGTGTTTATATACGCTCCAAATAATTATTCTGATATTGAGATTGTTATGGACTGCAAGGACATCAATGATTTGAAGTCGGAAACAGAAAACCACCACCAAGAAGGCAACTGACTTCAGAAAAATCAACACTTGGCTGCGGATTGTGAAGACGTAACTAACTCAGACTGATAATGGCCACGGTGTCGCTTCAGAGTGGTGAATAAGTGGACGTGCTTTCATGTACATGTGATATAGAATACGGGTACTTCTTACAAGCATTTCAACCTCGTCGATGTTGCCATGATTTGTACGTCGCTTGGCATTGGCGATTTTTGTTATATTGGTTGACGGAATGTAAATATAGTTAATATACATGAAGGTCTACACGCATAGGCGTAATTGTCTATTCAGTGTCCAACCTTTCGTAGTGTGTGCAACTCATCAACCAAACCCGCGGTCTTATTTCGCTGTGATTTATTAGTTTAAACTCACAAGTCATATCATTTTTCGCTCAGTTTTAAATTCGCGCGAAAAATTATACTGCGCGAATTTAAATACAAGTAAGGTACCGAATTTGAAACTTCTATGACTACACTTGTTTTTGTCCGAGAGTACTTAAGCTAGTTAGTTAGAGTTTGCAGTGATTCCTAGATATAGGATAAGGTCCCATGCCCTAGTTACTGCAATAATGTTAAACATAGGTTAATTCGTAGGAAATATATAAAATACAGTATATACGAGGGTACAAACATAATTAACAAAATTATATCATTAATTGTTTATGACTGGTCGTATATTCATTGTGACCTCTGTTAACCTATGCGTTGTGCTTATTGCAGGATACTGTCGTTAATATAAAAGATATCAGTTACTGGTCTGATCTTTGTTCCCCGCACGTAAGGTAGTAATACACGATTTCTGGCCATTTTCACCATTCTGAGGCGGGTACTCTACTACAACCTTCTGTTGAGTCATGGTTATTGATAAACAGCGCATGAATGCTTGGTTACCGTACAAGATACAGCAATGGTCTTTGCATTATCTGTCTGTATGTTGACAGGAATTGTCACATTACAACAGGGGGGGGGGGCGTAAAAAAGTTGCGAGACGTGGGGGTCTTTTTTTTACATTTCCATTTTTTTACACCCACCCACCCTTTCTTGCATTTTTTAGACACCCACTAAATTTTAGACACCCACCCCAAAACATCAAAGCTTTATGTTGATCCCCTCTGTAAAAACGAACAACCGCTCTATATTGGTCCCTTCTTTGAAAGACCAAATTAAATGTTACTTCCTGTTAACAAACATGTGCAAAATTGAACTCTAAGCAATCAACAAAGGTAGAATATTATGTGATTATATTGGTAAATTTATAACCCAGCCTATTCATCTGTCTGAGTACAGCTGGTGAGTAGATGAAAAATAAAAATATGTTGAATCCCCTGGAATGACAACAAAAAATAACTAGGGCCAGTGTTAGGGCCTACAGTAGAATAAAAAAAATACACAAACTTAAATTTATCTGTTTTTCAGACATCAACCAGCATCAACTAGTCGGCATATAGAGCCTATAGTAATACCAAAAAGGTATATGTGCATATGAACCAGTGTACGAATTAACTTGTATGTATGCCTGCATGACCACCGACCCGACCTCGCATTACGACTTAGAACTAGGCCTAAAATAATGCTTAACCCTTTGAGTTTGAACGTTGATGGTCAATTTAGTGCCAAATCCATATACACGGATGTATATTACTGAGATTCATTTGGACAATCAGAGCTGAACTTCGGTCATGTACTGGATGGAGTTCATGTGCAATAATAAATTCACACACATTATGTACATGACCTTTATGTGTGCCTTCAAACTAGACCATCTTGCATGCACATTATATTATAAATATACACTAATTAAGTAAATTAATTTTTCTTCTTTGATAATTTTCAAATTAGCCTGAATTAGACATTAAGTGTTATTTACATACTAGTATATGCAAGTAATTATGGGATATAATAATTACAATGTGAACAAAACTGTAATGTGTCCTGGCCCTTCTTCACATCTATTTAAATAATATTTTTATACTTTTCAGCAGACTATCCAAGGAAGGTTATATTTTTTATTTCTTTCAATAAATGTTATTAAAACTTTATTTCATGTCTACTTATTTACTTATTGATGGTTGTCAACAACACTGAAACAAATATTTTGACAATTCAAATAATTATTTGACAAAAGTATATTTAAAAATCAATTTAGTATACAAACACTGATACAAATATTTAGTTCATACATTACACTCATGCATCAACTAACTG
The DNA here is from genome assembly GCA_032622095.1 of Siphonodentalium dalli. NCBI lineage: Eukaryota > Metazoa > Mollusca > Scaphopoda > Gadilida > Siphonodentaliidae > Siphonodentalium > Siphonodentalium dalli. The sequence continues at coordinate 78,511,920 of CP136069.1, forward strand.
TATGAGTAAAGAGACTGTCATGAAGTATAAGAATTATTGTAATATTCTGTCATGAGTTGTTAGCTGATATTGTCAGACTGCATTAAGTTCACCCTACCCTAGAGCTATCTGAAGTATTATTTTATTGATCTACACCGTGGACTAGACAATTTTCAATATAAAAACTGCCAAGCAAGCTGAAACAGACACAATAAAAAAAAATTGCGCGCAAAAAAAATCAATGAAAATTTTGGGACCCACCCCCACAATATTCACTATTTTTCCATTTTATATCAACTTATGAGGGTAATTATAACAATATTGAATGTATTGGTGCTTCTCATATTGCAACAAGCCACAACATATAAACAAATATGTTTAAAACAGTTGAAAATATGTCAATGAAACAAAAAATGCAAAAAAGGTGGTCAAAAACTTTTTCCGGCCTCGGGTACCCACCCACCCCCCTACCTCACGTCTCGCAACCTTTTTACGCCCCCCCCCTGATTACAAGTTGAATAATCTCCCTTAGATTGACTGTGCAGAATCTTCTTTTTAACCTTTTTTTCCGAAATTGGCGTGACAGTTTGAATGTCAGTCTATAATCACCACATGAGCTGATAGAACCTAGATATATGTAAGATATATTAAACAATAAAGAACAGTTATCGTATCAATTTGAAAATTTGGTCTTGGAAGTGCAGATGACTGATTTCATGGGAGATAAATCAGGCTCTTTTCCGGTGAAGTGCCATACAGAGCTGCATGGCCTACAACATATTCCAAAAAGATAATTCGTATTCAAATATCATCACATTTTGTATACTATGGTACCTTTATAAAGTAATTAAATCATCAAACCATTACTCCCAGAAATAACAGAGGCCAAACTGACAGTTATAGCCCTTGTTTGCTTAAGTTCCTATTTTTTCAGCCCTCCTATATAAAAACCAATGAAATCGTGTATTGCCACCTAACCACTGGGCAACGGGACAGTTTTTAATTATTATCAGGCAACAACATGGTCTAGGACTCCATCTTCTAATATTTCATCCAACAACAACAAATTATTCACACACTGATATGTGCGAATTTAATACTTGTTCGAGCAAAAATGCAATCGTTGCCACTTTACACCCGTACCGCATATTCGCAACATGGGTTATAGTACGTTCGGCGAACAGAACTTCTCTAATATGTAATTCATTTGTTAATTAAGGCCAACATCAACTAAAATGTTAACAATAATAAGAACAATAACTCTAACTGAGTTGGTTATTTCGCTAAAAGTCACTGTTACGAACTATAACGGGCGTGCCTAGAGATGGACACCACGCTGAGACAAATTTCTGGAACAATAATGAAAAGTAACCAATAAGAACAGCGGGCGGTACGACGTAGACGGGTTTAAGACTTTAGGGTTCGCAGCTTAAGTAGGACGAGTGGTCACGACTGACGGACGCCGCTCTTTGGGCTCGGGGACGGACACATGTGGATGGGCTTTTTGTCCATCTCCTAAGGGTGGAGCTCCTCATAAAGGGGGTTTCAGCCGATAAAAATGGTCTGCAAGCCCCAGGAAAGGGCAAACCTCCCCCCAAATGGATACAAAAAAATGGACACATTTCTGGATCAATATTGTAAATTAACTTTTTTGATAAATTTCAGTTAGAGATATTGTTAGCATTATTAACTCTATAGGGTCTTCCTGGACGGACATAGCGGTTGCATTTTGTTGTCGATATAAGGGTGCCTGTTAGCCTAACAGGTTCTCGTTTGAAGATTCGAATATGCAGGTTAACTGTGAAAAGAGTTTCTGTCAGTCTTAGAAACTGTTCCGACATTTTACGGTACAATCATCTGGAGTGGACGAATTTATGTCCGTAAATTGTATGTTACAAAGTACTGCATTTTTAACGGCCTTAAGTTCGGTAAATTTATGGTACAATTATCTGTGTAAGAATTTATGTCCATATAATCCATATCTGACAAACAGTTGACGCTCAAAACATACTTAATAAATTGGAGGTTCACACATGGCGTAAGTTTAAATTTTATACCATTTCGTTGCCTCTTATATTGCGACGTTACGTTCAACTTGTGATTTTGTACCAAGACTAATTTACGCTCGTGCTATTTTCTGGATCACCATAGCTAAATGATAGAGTAAGCTTGATATTAGCAGACTCCGCAGTCATTATTCGGATTTGTTGGGTGATTGTCAATGATGACCACATACTGATCGCAAAATACTCGATATTTTGAATGCATTTTTGTTGATTATTTTCACTAATAATTACTAACTATTATCCATCAAATAAAACATAATTCAAGAAAACGGACCAGTGCTCTGTAAAATAATGGTTCCATTGTCCGTATATTTGAGATACGGACCATTGGTCCGTTAAATATCTCCCCTCTGTGCGGTAGGTTTACGTTAAATTTTAACAGTGTATGTATTTTGCATATTTCTATTGACGATGCTGACGGTGTGCCAGATTATAACCGTATAACAACATAGCATTATTCGTGTTTGAAAATCACCCTCCATACGTCCTAATGCTTAGTCAGCATTCCCAATAGTCATGCCAATTTCATCAAAGGAGAACGGCAAGTAAGGAACAGATTGGTCGTCCATATGCGAAGAATTATATAATTGGATTTTATCTCCTGCAGGCCGAGTCTCGAATATTCCCATTTTCTACACAAACAGATATAGTTGCATCATATTTTATTTTAAGAGAATAATGTCTACATTCTCCTGTTTTTTTTCTTTGTATATTGGTTACCCATTTGAACTGCCCAGTCCTACAAAGCGCTTCTAAAAGGAGATCTAACTTTAACCGCCAACGAGAATTTCATTCTAGCAGATACAGCTTTAACATTCATAAAAATCTTCCGGACGATTTGCGACGTGCAATGAATGAGCTCCTGTAAACTCACAAAATCTGAACTCTGTACCATAAATGTACTTGCTGCCCCAATACCCTGTTATTTTACGTACTCAAACGACCCCTTTCTATTTACCATTTCCCAAACACACCAACTTACGCTTTCGCTACCTTATACATATATATGCTGCCAGTTGGCATACTATTCATATGTATGTATAATTATACTCATTACCCTCACCACATCACCGATTTATAATAATTAACACCCATGTAATATCTTATACTCACAATATATATATTCTACCCGCCCTACCAAAACCTGATATAAAACCAAAATAATTGTTATATTTATGTTCCATGTATGATCTGTAGGGAGCGGAGGTCCATCTAGGTTTCAAAGAACTTGTCCTCCAATCCCTTATATATAAAATGTATTATTTATGCATTATACTAATAAAAATATGTTTAAATAAAAAAACTGCTCAGTTAATTTCACTAATTTATGGAATTCACTAAATCTTTATCTTCCTGCAATATTGTTTTTGTAGATTTGAACGAGTGTCTGTCTTCACCGTGTGGAACACACACATGCATCAACAAGATCGGCTCGTACCAGTGCCAATGTGTTTCCGGTTATTCGGGTGTCAACTGTGAGGTACCCCCAGATTTCTGCGATGGTCACATGTGTTCTGAGGGATCTACGTGTGTCAATGGTATGATAAACTATACATGCAACTGTGCACCGAATACAGGAGGACTTCTGTGTGATATACCCATCGGTGAGCAATGTTTTGTCGATATATTCCCGTGATCACATGCAGTCCCAAATGTGTGAGTTTAGATTAAAGGTACTCAATCCGATCAGAAGGTCCCCATATTATCAAGATACAACAACAACAACAACAACAACAACATTTCTTCAAAATACGCTTTTGTTAACAGAATCGATTAATTACAACAAAATAATGCTAACCGCTGTCAACTATGGTATAAAATTTTCCCAACGTGTTATTTATCTACATGTTGTTCAACAAATATGGCCGTATTATCATTTAAGTATCACGAAATTTGGCCGTATCACCATTTGTTTTAGATTTATCCATTTTCATCCGCAATTGTGTCCGAGGCCGTGGATTTGACGGCTCTTTTCTGGGCCACAAATAATTCCACATTTCGAGAAATAACCTATTTCAAAAATCGATATCTTATCACTCTGAGATTTGATGGGTGGGTTCCTCGACTCAATCAAATATTTTTTAACTCCGAAGCCAAAGAAATAGTAATTTGGGAGCGTTATTTCGGATTATACATCTTTAACTTCAGAGTCAAAACCAATTCGGGCAAAAATATAACAACGAGTCGAAGAAGTCATACATTGAAGACAAATTATATGTTTATTTCCCTACATCAGTCTTCATAGTTTGTGAGTCACCCACTACACCCACATCAATGGAGTTTTTCCACATCAATTTAATACATGTACATGCATAAAGCTATTTAAGCTAACGTATATCATGCAGATGCTATATCATTAATACACTAACAATTAATTGGGTTGAATATAACTAAAGTTTAATCAGACTCTAACCCAAAATTTAGTCAACCGAATCCGACTTAACGTTAATTTAACCAAACATTGAGTTTGAAGTAACTAAACTTGGAGTTAGATAAAACTTATGTCAATATATAATTATAATTATATCTCATCTCAATGGATGAGTTTTGACCATATAATAGGAAATTCTGGTCATTTATTAAATTTCCCGAAAAATAATTCCAATCAGTGGATTAATTTCGGACCTTAACGTCTGAATAGAGGAGATATACTGAATTAAACGAGTTTGATACCAATAAAGAGAAGAAAATATGAAAAAGAGAGCTCACAGCCAGCAACTCTTTACCAAGGGGGGCAACTGAAAACGAGTGATTATTAACTCAACAAATGTAACCCAACAATCTACCCATCAACTGAACCAAACTTCTAGAATTTTACCCAACCAGTAATCCAACTATACCCAAGAATATGAACCTTCTACTCGTATATTAGCTTGTTTATGCCTGTCGTCTGCTTTTATTACCTCAACATCCCTTCTAATGAATAATAGATCATTCCTAATGTATGTACACTTTTTAACTAACTGGGAGAATTCGTTTAGTATAGAAAGGGCGAAGCCATATGTGGTCATTATGGTACATATTTTCGGACCGATTGATGTGCCGTTTGATGCGTTCAAGCGAATCCGGTTTGGAAGTAGAGGCAAAATATCCTATATATATATAGCCATCCTTTTAGACGTATATAACTGTTCTTTGACTTATTTCACTGGTGTGGTAATTTATTGTGTCACTTTGTATGCGGACATCGACATTTGCCATTCATATCACCCATAGAACTCTTCTTGTTTCAGTTTCTGCGGGATATAGTCCATGGTCACAATTTGGACCATGTTCTGCGACGTGCGACGCCGGAGATATGCGCAGGATTCGACGATGTGACAACCCGCCTCCTTCTCCTGGTGAACCCGGGTGTGACGGACCAGCAGTCGAAACACAGACGTGCATGTTAGAAAGATGTAAGTTCAAATCGGCATGAAGAAATCAAGTCTTTGTAAACATACACTCACATGCATACTTATACTGAGTCTATCGTATTCCCGCCAACTTGTCATTTATTGAAAGGATTTTGGTATTCCCCCGAATTACTTCACATGCACCGCGCTACGGTAATCGGCGCTACTGACGTGGAATTCCGGAGTTCGGAAACGAAAACTGTACGAAAGGTCATCTGACACACTATCTTATATGTGGGTTGTGTATTTTACTCCAGACTGGAAGAAATCTTAACATAAAAAAACTAGTTTTTCCCCGCCGTTAAATTGTCTGATAACAGAGCACTTGTTGATATATAAATAATCACTTGATCCCCATGTATCCATGTGTGACCGAGTTCGGCTTAGCTCAGCTGGCAGTCTGGAGGTAACATTTGTGCTCTTATTCTCTCTTACTCTCTATCTCTGTCTCTGTGCTCTTTTATGTTTGTTATTCCACTTTCTCTCGACATGGCTCCGGTGTCTCTCCTCCCTCTCTGAAGTCTTTCAATCGATTGTGTTACTATCACTTCATATGGTCGTTCCAGGTACGCTGCTATGTTCATCTTCTCCGTGCGGTGCTAATAACACGTGTATCGAAGATTTGGACACCTACACATGTCAATGCAAGGGAGGTTACTCTGGGACGAACTGCGAAACACCACCGGATGCATGCGCCGGTCACCCGTGTCTAAACGGTGGAACGTGTCGACCTTTTGAGAATAGCTATACCTGTGACTGCACACCAAACTACAGTGGTCAATACTGTCAGATTGAAACAGGTGAGATTGTGTACACCAATTACCATAAACCGTTATATCAATAGCGACGTTTCGCAACACTGACGGATACAGTTAGACTGACATTTAGGTATTATACGTCGTCAAATTAGGGCTCTATATAATCAAGTTATGCACACGTTTAAATTGTAGCTGTGATGTCCTAAACGCCACAGCAGATAGGATATCAATTTATTTGGGCTATACCAAATATGTCATTTAAAGATACAGACACTCAATCGATTAGTTAATTTGTATTATACAACAATACTTATCAAGCCTCAGAAAACTATACTCAATTGACTGAATAGGAGATTATTGTACGCGTTGTGCTTAATCTGATAGACCGTGCAATGCGAGCATTCCAATGCGCACGAGTATACAGGTCCTACACTAAATTTGACTACGAATAGCTAAGCGTGGTCGTAATTCTATCCGTGAGTGTTGCACAATGTCTCTAATACATACACATTGAAATTCAGAAGGTTTAGCAAGTGATATTTGATCCCATTCCACACACTACATGTGTGCTTGAAATTTGGCAAATAGTGGCCATAATTTATATAAGTGTTGACCATAAACAGTTTTTATATTCAAGGGAAATAAATCCCCATATACATGTAATTCCCAAGCCTAAACATAAAGATAGGGATTGCTGGTGTGATATCCCCCTGATTGAAATAAGTCGACGAATGCATTATACTAAAATACACAAAATGCCGTATAAAAAGTACAACGAAAAGATTTACCGATGTCACAGATCTAGAACTTTGTCAGTTGTAGGATACTTTCCACACATGACTGGGTCATTGTTTTTACCATATCAGAAAAACATCAAAGAACTCGCTTGTTATTAAGCAATGGCCAATGTGCCAATGAATTACGAGTTATAAGAGAGATGTGTTCAAAGCTGATTGACCAACTTTCCTTCGCCTAGTTGACACTTCCAGGCCACAAATATTTGCTATCTTTGCGGAATATTTATGTTTAGCCATAATTGCTTAACCTTTTCTATACTAAAGCTTCATTGGTAAGTAGTTATCCCATACGAAATATTCAGATACTAAGTCCAACAAAGGACAGGTCATTTGTTGAACTTATTAACTAAATATTTCCCTCAATAAATGGGGCTCCTTTTGTACTTTTATTTATCTGCCAAGAGCTTTTATCACCTTAATACCCCTTCAAATGAATAAGAGATCATTCCAATGTACACTTTTGGAGAAAATATTTAGTATAGAAAGGGTTTATACACTGCAAGATGCTGTATATTTTCCCTAAACTTTTTTTTGTTGAAGGAGTTTCCTCAAGATATAGAGCAAATTTAATGAATACAACTTTCTAATGATGTCTCTAAATAGACACACATTTAGGGCTCGAACATTATGTGAGCTTTGAAATGTGAAATTGTAGTTTTTGTTTGCACCAATTGACTACAATGTTATTATTATTAAATATATGTAATCCACTACATGTATTGTTTTATATTTTTTGCCGTTGCAGTATTTTGTGGCTGGAGTTCATATACAGAGCCATCTCCATGGAGTGACACGTGTGGTATGGTCACCAGGTACAAGGAGCGGTTCTGTAATAGTCCGAGCGGATGTATCGATAACGGTGGATGTGTTGGTGATGCCATGCTGGCGGAATCGAAAACTCTCGAAGCTTGCCCAGGTGAGTACGTAAATAATACTGTACATGTATTGAGGGTGGGTATATTATATACGCACAACGAAGTCACCAATCTGTGTATTGCTTTTAGTTTGTTTGTTTGTTTGTTTGTTTTTAGATGAGAAACATACCGTCAGCCCTTTCTTTGGTGTAACGATAATGTGAGTCATCTTTAGCATAATGAACTACTGCTGATTAGAGGTACATGTACGAATAGGGTAGTACGTCACTGGAGCTGGTGTTCTTTCTGCCAATTGTCATTTTGCCATATCCGTATAAATAGTTACGATTTCTCTGGTCCTCAGTGTGGAAGTTGACTCTGAGATTGTATCATCAAATTGTAATTGCAATGTGATCTTAATTTGTATCTGTTAGTACATGGCAGTCACATCATTCGTCGCCGTGCGAAGAAGATAATCTGGCGACACAAAAAACACTAAGCTATGACCTGCAACAACCTATACAGTACAAAATATATGGTTTGAAAAACACGATTTTCTCACAAGCGGACTTGTATAGTCGTCAATTCTGTAAAAACTTTTCACTGAAAAGGTTTCTGGACCGTCGGCAAAATGTACGACTGCTATTGGCTATTCGTCAGTATAGTCAGAGCAATTCGTTTCTAATAAAAGTATTCCTACCACATAATTTCTCCCTTTGTAATTGATATCTCTCCATAAGTGTTTCCTCAAGGTTGCATGGATTGGATCCCCTGATTCCACGAAGGATGAGAGATTATACAGTCTCAGCTAGGGGTCAGGGAAAAAATTACGGATACAAGGTGGAAATTTAGTGTTTTTCAGTTTTGGGGACCCACCACCCCGGCAGCGTAAGTTTTTCCCACCCAGGTATGGGACACCCACCCGGGACCGTAAGTTTTTTCCACCCAGGTCTGGGACACCCACCCCCAAAATTGATGAAAATATTGTACATTCTACTAAATAATGTGTTGTTGGCAGGGTAAGGGTCTCTCATTGTGTCTGCACCGGAACTGAGAGAACGCTGATCAAGTACACCCACAAAAAATGAACAAACAAAGCACATGGCTGAAAAATATGCCAACAAAACCAGTGACAAAACCTTTAAGAACCCAAATATGTATGTTATAAAGGTAAAATACCCACTTTAACAGGATAGTTGTGCCCTTATTAGCAATAGGTTAAAATATGTGCATGTGTAAAGTAAAAACACCATCAATTTGATTAAATAAACACAGTTCCAGTCCTCTCCATGTGAGAAATCACTGGTGAGCAATAACGAGCTCCCCTTAAAATCATTCTAGGCGAGTGGCGAGTAGCTCTCCTACAAAATGTCGAGGCGAGTAGTATCCCAACATGAGATGCCGAAGGGGGGAGTACGGGGGGGGGTCAGGGGGCCTCCCCCGGAAAATTTTGAAAATTAGATGCTCTGAGATTTATACTATGCAATTTGTCCAACCTCAGAATTTAAAAGCCTTCAAATAACGATTTTGTGTCAATAAGTGACAAAATGCAATGCCACATTGCTAATAGTACACAAGCAAGTAAGTTGGTATATTTGCAATAAAGTTATCTAATATATTACGCACATTTGAAGCATGTGTTTTCTGAGTTATCGACAGTATTTTATTGAACCACGTGGTCTCTCTGTTTGTTGTGCAGAAATTGTATTGCCGATGTGAATCGGAATCAGTTCGATTCTGAATTAATTCCTCGATCGGTTTTAGTTAGTAAATAGCGCATATAATAAAAAGAAAACCTTCGTGTTTTGAGTGAATACCGGAATTACCTCATTCGTGGTCACAGTGAGATACTGGAATCATCACTCGTGGCCTAAAGGCCACTCGTGATGATTCCAGTATCTCACTGTAACCACTCGTGAGATACTTCCGGTATTCACTCAAAACAAGCAGGTATCCTCTACATGTATGTATAATAAGTTAAAAAAGCCATGATAAACTATGAGAAAAGATGAGAATGGAATTTTTGTTCATTGCAATTTTTTTCCTCGACCAAAACCGGACCCACCCCATGGTTTCAACTGTTAAAGGGAGAAATTGTGGACAACAAATTTAAATATAGAGCCCCCCCCCCCCTCACTTGTATAAGGCTATAGCATGCACTACTATATGAATCTGATTGTTTCAATTCATTTTGAAGCTGTAATTTGTCTTAAAAATGATTTTGGAAAAATAATCTGTATTCCGGGCTCGGGGACACCCACCCACCCGGTCCTTGTATCCTGTAATTTTTTTCCGACCCCCCCCCCCCTGTCTCAGCTGTCGTAACTTGTATCCTGTATTTGTTTTCCGACCCCCCCCCCCCCCCCCCAGCCCCCGCAATGTCTCAGCTGTCGTAACTTGTATCCTGTAATTTTTCCGACCCCCCCCCCCCCCCACCAGCCCCCACACTGTCTCAGCTGTCGTAACTTGTATCCTGTAATTTTTTTCCGACCCCCCCCCCCCCAGCCCCCACACTGTCTCAGTTGTCGTAACTTGTATCCTGTATTTTTTTTCCGACCCCCCCCCCCCAGCCCCCACACTGTCTCAGCTGTCGTAACTTGTATCCTGTAATTTTTGTCCGACCCCCCCCCCCAGCCCCCACACTGTCTCAGCTATCGTAACTTGTATCCTGTAATTTTTTTTCCGACCCCCCCCCCCCCAGCCCACACACTGTCTCAGCTGTCGTAACTTGTATCCTGTAATTTTTTTCCGACCCCCCCCCCCCCAGCCCCCACACTGTCTCAGCTGTCGTAACTTGTATCCGTTTTCATGTCATTTATTTATCGCAGCAAGTCATTTGAATTTTGGTTCCGAATTGAAATGTGTACAGTCTGGTGTTATCTCTCGTCATGCTCGGGTGTTTTGTCATAAACAATATGAGTCTATTAGAGTTTTAAATTCACCCTAATCTATCAGAATTTTAAGTTCGCCCAATGTGGGTGCTTTAACAATATGAGTCTATTAGAATTTTAAGTTCGCCCAATGTGGTGCTTGAACAATGTGAGTCTATCTGAGTTTTTTAAGTTCGCCCAATGTGGGTGCTTGAAAAATATGAGTCTATTAGAGTTTTAAGTTCGCCCAATGTGGGTGCTTGACCATATGAGTCTATTAGAGTTTTAAATTCGCCCAATGTGGGTGCTTGAACAATGAAGTCCGACAGGCTGTTCAGTGAGATAATTACTCTCTGTGTAAAGAAACAGTGCTCCTCTTGTTTTCTAACTCGTTTGCAGCTCGGAATGTCTAAGTAAGACTAGATGTACATGTCAATATCAACAATCTTGACAGGTTTCATAATAATCGGATCAGGGATGTGGTGATTATGGTGTGCCAAAGGATTTATTGATGCAAAGAGTAAATTCTAAAATGGCCACCGGCAGCCATTTTTTTTTCCGAATTACCCCAAAATGACCTGTTCCCATCTACAGCCTTTACAAATCTCATAATCATCTGATCAAAGGTACGACCTGTAGCCTGTGCCAATGGATTTAGTCATGCAAAGAGTAAAATCCAAGATGGCTGCTGGCGGCCATGTTTTTCGACTGAACGACCCCAAAATGACTCGTTTCCCATCTACATGTCATTGTTAACATACATGCCAAATTACATGAAGTTCCGACTAAAGCTATGACCTGTAGCCCGCACCAAAGGATTTAGTCATGCAAAGAGTAAAATCCAATATGGCTGCTGGCGGACATGTTTTTTAGCCAAACGACCCCAAAATCAGTCGTTCCCATCTACACGTTAATAGTAACATCCATGATAAATATCATGATGATCAGACGAACAGTACGACCTGTAGCCCGTGCCAATGGATTGAATTTTGAAATCCAAGATGGCCGCCAGTGGCCATGTTTTTTGGCCGTATGAGCCCAAAATGACTCGTTCCCATCTACATGTCAATATCAACATTCATGACAAATTTTTCATAAATATCAGACCAAAGGTACGACCTGTAGCCCGCGCCAAATGATTTAGTCATGCAAAGAGCAAAATCCAAGATGGCTGCTGGTGGCCATGTTTTTTGGCCGAACGACCCCAAAATCACTCGTTCCCATCGACATGTCATTGTTAACATCCATAAAAAAATTCATGAAGTTCAGACCAAAGCTACAACCTCTAGCCCGCGCCAAAGAATTTAGTCATGCAAAGAGTAAAATCCAAGATGGCTGCTGGCGGCCATGTTTTTTGGCTGAACGACCCCAAAATCACTCGTTCCCAATTTCCCATCTACATGTCAATATTAACATCCATGACAAATTTCATGATGAGCAGACGAACAGCACGACCTGTAGCCCGCCCCAATGGATTTAATTTTGAAATCCAAGATGGCCGCCAGCGGCCATGTTTTTTGGCCAGATGACCCCAAAACTACTCGTTCCCATCTACATGTCAATGTCAACATTCATGACAAATTTCATAAAGATCAGATCAAAGGTATCACCTGTATCCCCCGCCAACGATTTAGTCATGCAAAAAGTAAAATCCAAGATGGCTGCTGGCGGCCATATTTTTTAGACGAATGACCCCAAAATCACCCGTTCCCATCTACATGTCATTGTTAATATCCATGACAAATTTCATGAAGTTCTGACCAAAACTACGACCTGTAGCCCGCACCAAAGGATTTAGTCATGCAAAGAGTAAAATCCAAGATGGCTGCTGACGGCCATGTTTTTTGGCCGAACGACCCCAAAATGACTCGTTCCCATCTACATGTCAATATTAACATCCATGACAAATTTCATGATGATCAGACGAACAGTACGACCTGTAGCCCGCGCCAATGAGTTGAATTTTGAAATCCAAGATGGCCACCAGCGGCCATGTTTTTTGGCCGAATGACCCCAAAATGACTCGTTCCCATCTACATGTCATTGTCAATATTCATGACAAATTTCATAAAGATCAGACCAAAGGTACGACCTGTAGCCCGCGCCAAAGGAAATTGTTGACGGACACACACACACAAGCACACACGGACGACGGACGCCAAACCATGGCAATAGCTCAAACTTACAAAGTAAGTTGGGCAAAATACCGGAACAGCACCTATGACCTGTCATGTGTATTCATGCGCACAGTGCATTTCGAATCGGTAAAAGTGTGTTTTGTTGGTCGTGTTATTTTAGCAGAAAAACAGTTTTCTGTCGTATATATATACTACCGGAACACATCCTATTTTATGGTTAAAAGTATGGCAATTAGGTGCTGTTCCGGTAGTATATATATCCGTGGAAACATTGTTTTGATGTAAACTAACAGCACATGTTGACATCACGTGACCAACAAAGCACACGTTTACCGAATCGAAATGTGGTTGATGTGTACATGAATACAAGTGATACCTCCAAGAAACAAATATATTAACATGATTAACTGGATGTCAATAAATCGTTCTATATCTATATTAAATATGTACATGTAGTAGTGTGTAGCATGATGAAAATAGTAATACAATGCGAGATATTCGTTCTTGACCATGTCTGTTTTTGTCACGTGACGTGGGTCATCTCCAACTAAAACATGCACGTTTTCATTAATTATTAATAAATGCATATAAAATAAACCAAGTTACTACTTTTATAAAGACAATGCTATCTTCTACATGGAATGTGCTATGAAATTTCATAAATGAACGTACCTTAATAGTCGAATTAATTAAAATCCCCATCACACGGTTATTCCAAAAGAAAACGTCCCGACATCTCAAACAATGTATGTTAAAGGAATGATATCTTTGAAAACATGACAAAATGGACTCAAACCGATGTAGTTGTCATGGACTTCTCCAAGGCCTTTGATAAAGTGGACCATAGCAGACTTCTTCTTAAAATGAGACGACTTGGCATAAACACATCTGTTACAAATTGGATTGCCGCCTTCCTATCACATCGGACTCAAAAAGTCCAAGTCAATGGAAAAGACTCAAAATTCCTTCCTGTTCTATCAGGTGTCCCCCAAGGGTCTGTCCTTGGCCCTTGTCTCTTCTTAATCTATATAAATGACCTCCCCACAAACCTCAGCTGTCAGGCCCGCCTCTTCGCAGACGATACTGTTGTGTATTGTGCTATCTCCTCTAAAAATTACTGTACTATCCTACAAAATGACCTGCACAAACTTGAAAACTGGGAGAAAGAATGGCTTATGTCATTCAACCCTAGTAAATGCGAAATCATACGAATCGCTCGTAAAGAAAACCCTATTCTCCATGACTACACACCCCATAACCAATTACTCAAATCAACAGAAACTACAAAATATCTCGGCGTAACCATCTCAAATGACCTATCATGGAAAACCCACATCACTACCATCACAAATAAAGCCAATGCTACCCTCAGATTCCTAAGACGTAACGTGAGAACAAAAAACTACAAAACAAAAGCCCTTGCCTACAAAACATATGTTAGACCACAACTAGAATACTGTAGCTCAATATGGGACCCATGGCAGCAGTACCTCTCAGAGAAAGTAGAAATTGTACAGAGACGGGCTGCACGCTACACTCTAAATAGATACAACTATGGTAGCGATGACAGAGACAGCATAACTGATCTGCTCCACACACTTAATTGGCAAACCCTCCAACAAAGAAGAATATTCTCCTCTCTAGTCATGCTCTACAAAATCCGCCATCAAGATGTAGACATCTCCCTACCATTTGTGCCTACTAGGGGCCACAAGTTCCTCCGTACTGCTAAAGCTGACAGAAACTATCTCGAAGCTTTCTTCCTTCCACGCACAATCATAAATTGGAACAAACTCCCCCGTGACATATTCTTAAACTGCCACAACACGGACAGTTTCAAATCCGAACTCACAAAACACATGTTCCCACCTGTAAACAAACAGACAGCTTCTAAATAGTATGAAGCTCCAGTATATTTTAATAAATTATCAAAATAACCCAAAAAAATATGCTTTTATGTTTTTAAATCTCATGCGCCTCCACATAATCCTCAGCACATTGAGGGCGATGGAGTACCAAGTAGATGTAGATGTAGAATGTGAACGTCACTCAGCGCTCAGAGGGGTCATGTCAAAGGTCGCTCACGTGTTGTCACAGTGTCAGAAAACCAAGGTGCGAGAATCAGATTTGCACCGCCGACTAAAAAGTTTATTACAGCTTTTCTAAAGCACATGCATGATGTTATTCCCATACATATGCAATTTATAATATTTGTCAGTGGTTAGGAACAGTTTTATAACACACTTCATTTACTTACATAATTACATAGGTGGTTTGTATTGACCCTATGATGGGATAATTAATCAGCACGTTGGGAATTATCCCTCAACACCTAATTTTTGGATATGTTAATCTTTCCGTATGAAAAACCCCCTAAAATACCTAAACTCCTGTTACGATCTCTCGCCCCAAAGAAAACCCTTTCCTCGGCAGGATTTAAGTTTGTTTTTTATTATTCCCTATATATATACTACCGGAATAGAACCTATTTCATGGTTAAATGTATGGGAAATAGGTTCTATTCCGGTAGTATATATATACTACCGGAACGCATCCTATTTTATGGTTAAAAGTATGGCAATTAGGTGCTGTTCCGGTAGTATATATGTATGGAAAAACGTCTATATATGGTATGGATTGCTATTATTGACATAATTAGATTGAAGTAAGAGCTATAGCAAATATAATGGCAGTATCTTCTCCATTTATTCGCTATATATATACTACCGGAACAGTACCTAATTGCCATACTTTTAACCATACAATAGGATGCGTTCCGGTAGTATATATATACTACCGGAATAGAACCTATTTCCCATACTTTTAAACATGAAATAGGTTCTATTCCGGTAGTATATATATAGGGACAAGTGAGAACATCTCGTATTTTAGGGTTTTTTTCATACGGAAAGACTAACATATCCAAACATTAGGTGCTGAGGGATAATTCCTAATCGGCTCATTAATAATTATTCCATCATCGGTTCAATACAAACCACCACTATGCAATGCTTAAGATCAATGTCTATATATAATGTATATCTTACATTATGTGATACAGTTCCACTCCTCTTTCATACACATAAATATAATATATATTATTATATAATATAAATATATTTATATTAACAAACATAATGACATAGGTGGTTTGTATTGACCCTATGATGGAATAATTAATGAGCACATTAGGAATTATCCCTCAGCACCTAATTTTTGGATATGTTAGTCTTTCCGTATGAAAACCCCTAAAATACCTAAACCCCTGTTACGATCTCTCGCCCCAAAGAAAACCCTTCCTCGGCAGGATTTAAGTTTGTTTTTTATTATTCCCTATATATATACTACCGGAATAGAACCTATTTCATGTTTAAAAGTATGGGAAATAGGTTCTATCCCGGTAGTATATATATATTACCGGAACGCATCCTATTTTATTGTTAAAAGTATGGCAAATAGGTGCTGTTCCGGTAGTATATATATAAGGAAAGACGTCGATATATCGAAAGGGTTGACATTATTCACTTAATTAATATTGAATTAAGATCTAAACATAAGAAATATAATGACAGTATCTCATTAATTCGGTATATATATACTACCGGAACAGCACCTATATTATGGTTAAAAGTATGGCAATTAGGTGCTGTTCCGGTAGTATATATATACTACCGGAATAGAACCTATTTCCCATACTTTTAAACATGAATTAGGTTCTATTCCGGTAGTATATATAGGGAATAATAAAACAACAAACTTAAATCCTGCCGAGGAAAGGGTTTTCTTTGGGGTGAGCGATCGTAACAGGGGTTTAGGTATTTTAGGGTTTTTTTCATACGGAAAGACTAACATATCCAACATTTAGGCGCTGAGGAACAATTACTAACGTGTACACGAATTATGTTATCATAGGGTCAATGCAAAAGACCTGTTTAATGACAAAGTGAAATTTTAAAGGTGTTCTTGTGAATTTGTTTTTGTTTTAGCTTGAAGTGTTGATTTTTGCAGTTGGCTAGACACACCATTCATACGAAAAGACTAACATCCAAAAATTCGTATGATCTGAAGTAATGCTCTATTAAAGGCGTGCTTTTTGGAAAAGCTGTATAGCTGTACAGGGGTTAACTGTCTAAATTAGGCTGTTGAACACGCAATTAAGCTTTTCTGAATATTACCTTTATGGAATTCCGTGCGTTCCTAAAACATGCCATGTTTAAAATCCAGAATTCAGAAAAGCTAAAGTGATTTCAAATAGTGAATAGTCTAATTATATCATAAACATTCGGCTTTCGTGCCAATCCCCACCTTCTTTGACCCTTCGTATGATCTGAAGTAATGCTCTATTAAAGGCGTGCTTTTTAGAAAAGCTGTATTGCTGTACAGGGGTTAACTTTCTAAATTAGGCTGTTCACACACTTAAGCTTTTCTGAATATTACCTTTATGGAATTCCGTGCGTTCCTAAAACGTTGTCATGTTTAAAATCCAGTATTCAGAAAAGCTAAAGTGATTTCAAATAGTGAATAGTCTAATTATATCATAAACATTCGGCTTTCGTGCCAATCCCCACCCTCTTTGACCCTTCGTATGCTCTGAAGTAATGCTCTATTAAAGGCGTGCTTTTTAGAAAAGCTGTATAGCTGTACATGGGTTAACTGTCTAAATTAGGCTGTTTACACAATTAAGCTTTTCTGAAAAATTACCATTTATGGAATTCCGTGCGTTCCTAAAACATGTCATGTTTAAAATCCAGAATTCAGAAAGCTAAAATGATTTCAAATAGTGAATGGTCTAATTATGTCATAAACATTCGGCTTTCGTGCCAATCCCCACCCTCTTTGACCCTTCGTATGCTCTCAAGTAATGCTCTATTAAAGGCGTGCTTTTTAGAAAAGCTGTATTGCTGTACAGGGGTTAACTTTCTAAATTAGGCTGTTTACACAATTAAGCTTTTCTGAATATTAACTTTATGGAATTCCGTGCGTTCCTAAAACATGTCATGTTTAAAATCCAGAATTCAGAAAAGCTAAAGTGATTTCAGATAGTGAATAGTCTAATTATATCATAAATATTCGGCTTTCGTGCCAATCCCCACCCTCTTTGACCCTTCGTATGCTCTGAAGTAATGCTCTATTAAAGGCGTGCTTTTTACTAAATCTTTACTGCTGTAGAGGGGTTAAAATTCTAAATTAGGCTGTTCACACAATTAAGCTTTTCTGAATATTACCATTTATGGAATTCCGTGCGTTCCTAAAACATGTCATGTTTAAAATCCAGAATTCAGAAAATCTAAAGTGATTTCAAATAGTGAATGGTCTAATTATGTCATAAACATTTGGCTTTCGTGCCAATCCCCACCCTCTTTGACCATTCGTGTGCTCTGAAGTAATGCTTTATTAAAGGCGTGCTTTTTAGAAAATCTTTAATGCTATACAAGGGTTAAATGTCTAAATTAGGCTGTTCACACAGTTAATCTTTTCTGAATATTACCATTTATGGAATTCCGTGTGTTCCTAAAAGAAGTCATGTTTAAAATCCTTATTCACAATAATGTATCATTTCAATCATTCCATTCGTGCTCCCAATCTCCACATAAGTATTTGTAACAAGCCATGGTGTGACTAATTCACATGCGAAGTGTTCACCACTTGAATTATTGGATCATGGTCTAATTAAAACTAAGCAATTAGCGATAACATCGTCCACGAAGCGTGTTGCAGTTTAGCCACGTCTCGTCGATTTAGCACTCATAACAAGCTTTGACCTAGTTGTAATGTTGTGAAGAGCATTATATACTGTTTCCCACTTCCTTATTGTTAAGTTATGCTAATAACTTATTAACTAAGAACTATATATTCACGCGTGTAAGGTTCGAATGGTTGTGACACACTGGGAATGAAATAGGTGCTGTTCCGGTATAATGCCGTAAGTTGAGCTAATAAGACATGAAATGACGAATATTATAGTGTTCCAAATGTTATAAGCATCTCCCAATCATGGGGTGGGTGGGGGATACAACGCGGAACTTCAAGAGTAGAGTGAAGCTTGACCGCCGTGTTAAGCGAGTTAAACCAAAGCAAAATCAGTCGTGTGAATAAGCTCACACGATCTTATTGTTACGATTGTCTTGAACATCGTTCAGACGGCGCAGTATTGACCCAGTTTGAATGACCAAAACAAAATGGACAACTTCGTTAACTCGTTACAGGTCGAGCACACGTTGGCGAACATCAATAAATATATTTGTAGTCGTACATGGAGAGCCCTTTTGAACAAGCCATCCGTGCCATTTTACTTCGAATAGTGGGGGTACAAATAATAAATGAACATATACATGTATGTGATAACAAAAATTCACACGAAACAGCTGGAGATTGCCAATTGGTAAAATCACGTTAATCACGAATGATGCATGTATATAATTGTTCTTAACACACTATGATTAAGCATATATAAGTGTGTGACCAAACTATATGGTATAGAGTTATCTCCCCTATGTATACGCTCGATCGAACACTGCCGCGGGCGTTTACATTCAAATCTTGAACTCTTTGTATGTGTTCCCAACTCTACGAGCGATCTATAATACATGATACATATAGGAGTTATAAAAAGTGTTGGGGATGATCACAAACATCGGAGCTGAACATTGAAAATTAATTGACAAAAAATAGCACACGAGTGAATAGCCATGTGCGCTAAGCCTTTCTATACTAAATGGATTTTCCCAGTCAGTTAAAAACCATACATCGAAATGGTCTATTATTTATTTGGGTTGATGTTAAGGTGATAACAGCAGACGACAGATAAATACAAGTGCAGAAGGAGCCATATATTTATTGAGGGAAATGTTTAGATAATAAGTAATGGTCGTTTGTTGAACTTATTATCTGAACATTTCCTATGGGACAACTACTCATCAATGATGTATAGAAATGGTTAACACATTGCATGTGCCCATCTGCTACTGCCAATACTACGACGTTTTACCGGAATTCCCAATTTAAAAAATAAAGCTCCACATATACATGGAATAGTACCAGTTCTCTGGCAGTGTTCCACACGCAGGGGAACCACGTGGTTTCGAGTTGATTGGTACCACGTAATCATAATGGCCGAAGCGATCGCAAGCGCGACCAGAAACGTGGAAAAGGGTAATAAACTAGGATATAGAGGATCTACAACGAGTCCATATAGTTTATAGCAGAATTTACCAAACGAGTTCACCAGACCTAGTTTACTGGATGAGTTTTATAAATTCCGCTATAAACTGGGGACGAGTGGTAGATTCTATTTATTACATGATCCAAAACCTCGATGAAACATACCTAAATCAACAAATAGGACCTGAAACTAACATCGGCTTTTGTAAGTCCTGCGATGACGTTTCACGTAACTAGGCGCTGTTTTGCTCACGTAAATAGTTCCAGATAAATAAAGACCATGAGCGGTATTAATGGCGTATATTTAACGAAATAACTTTCCATCTCTTCATACATTAGAATGTGTTGGAAACATTTTGGAAGCAACAGTAATTTGAGACGTAGCGCACGGAATGAAAACAGACGACAAACACGAAGTCAAAGGTCGCCTGGCATTATGTCCTGTTATGCAACGAACGTCTATTATCACAATTTATAGAATGGGTTTATTGAATGAAATAAGAGTAGGATCATGTAATAAAGTGATATATTAAATACTATTTTGGCAGCTACGAACATACGTTAATATGATCATACGCAAGCGTAATTAACGAACCAAAGCTAAAACAATCACATAGGGGTTTCTGCATGTAGCGTTTAATTTTAACAATTCTTGTCAAAATCACTTTATAGATTCCCACCAAATAAGATTCACATGCATAAGGCTTATGTTTGGTGGGGGTAATTATAAATAGTTATATATGTTGTCGAGAGTGCATGCATGGAACTGAAACTAACCATTATATTACTTGGCGTGCTGGGGGAGCTCCCCGCTTCAGATACTCAGGATGTTCATTTCATCCATAACATGTCGTCATGTCGATTTCAACGATAGTCGACAAACAACGTCATCGTGAAACTTTCACCATTGACCGAATTCGCGTGGAACAGAATGTATCTTCTGCTTTGTTCATAAGTATGTGTTTTCATTCTATCAAGAAAATAGGATATATATGGTTATCAGATGCATGTAAGTATGCAGACTTATGATAACAATCAAATCCATATTAAATATTAGCTTATTTCCTTTCGCACGGTATAGTCTCTACAGAACCATGCAGTATTGATCAACTGCTGTGCAGTTGGGAAATAAAGCTTTGAGATATACGTAGATCGTGTTGAGTTGTGGTGATTTTAGTTTATTTTAAAAAATATTAAAACTTCCTAGGGTCCGATTATTTGATCCAGTAGAGTGCCGGAGTAGACCCGTTAGAAATTCATCATGGACCTACTTTCCCTTATAAATAAAAACAAATAAATGATTTTATGACGTTTATATAAATAGGAGAATGTTGCACGTCGAATGATTTGGGTTGACCTCTTGACAGCCGATTACGACATTAATGCTTTAAGCCCACCGATCTACTGTGCGACATTCGCGCTCGCGAAATTCAAAACAACAGCGTCGTATTAGAAAATAATTGGTGACGTCACAAAATCAGATATAGTCTATATACGACCCCAAGCGTCCGGCTTTGGTTCGTTATAATAGTTTTCGAACATGCGGATACCTCATTTGTGTCCAAGCTCACAGTTGTTTTCTCTAACGAGTCTGACCAAAGTTGTCAGTCGAAAGATTCTCCTAGATGTATGGTTTATTCCACGAATCTCCGACTGGCAACTTTGGTCAGAATGTTATATAAAACTACTGAGTATTTCCGACCAAATAAGGTATCAACTTGTTTTTAAAATAAACTAGCATATGACTGTATATAACAGTCAAAATGCGATATTTTGTGTCACTTCTTCCTACTCTTATTTCATTCAATAAACCATTCTATATATTGTGATATTAAACGTTCGTTGCATAACAGGAAATAATGCCAGGCGACCTTTGACTTCCGGTTTCACATGTGCGTTTGCACTGGCCTCGGCCATTTTGAATGCGTGGTACTCACCAATCTCGAAACCGCGTGATACCCCATCGTGATACGGAGTCCTTTTGTGAACGTTCCGACGACCACGATTCAATCGTAAGTGCAAGAATCGGACCCGACACAATCATGGATAATACGTTCACACGATGTCGTCACATGTGAATATTTCGTGAGCCATGGTATAACTATGTGATTGACAACCATACGTTCTTTCCATCCACATACACACGACCGCGACTTCGTCGCAAGCGGAGACAACCAATGATACACCACGATTTCGCAGCTAAAATAAAACAATGCTTGATATTCATGTTATACTCACAATCTTATCGTGAGCATGCGCAATACAACTATCGGTTAGTACCCACGACAGAAAAATTCCCACTTGTGGTTGTCTGAACGTTCACTAAGGAGGTGTGTGACTTATCTTGGTGTGTTTTTGCAGCCTGTCCATACATTGTGAACCCCATTAACGGCACCAAGAACTGTACTCACGAAGATTTGTTCTCTCGATGCACGATAGGCTGTATCGAAGGACATTTCTTTCCACCTGGGCAAGATTACAGCAAGACGTTCATCTGCGGAGAGATAACAGGATTCGTATGGACGGACGACCAACAACCTACGGAGAAAATAAAACACAGAAGTAAAAGAGCTGTCCGATTACCTGCATGTGGCGGTGAGTCCATGGGTATATATAGAGTAGACCATGCTGTGAATCTCCATTCTGGCTACGCCCGTGGAGGTTATACTCCATCAGTTCAAAACTTGGGAACTTTTTGATGTGCGGACAGGGAAGTTTATACCATTGAAAAAAAAATCAAATGTTGCATGGTAATATATTTTTGATATTTATAACACGCCAATCAGCGCTCGACCAATGGAAGTTATCTAATGAGGTCCGGTGACCGACCTTTATATACTGTAAAGATCTTTAATTCGACGTCTGTTCTATCAAACAGTCTGTCGTGATTAAAACAAGCTTATGCATTGTATTCGCGGCGCACAGCTTGATTGACCAATTATATGCATTCCCGATCATTCAAACAAATACTTGGTCCATCGAGGTGATCATTACTAATATGGGCTATGATATCATGTTTTCACAACAAGCACATGCAGGGGCGTAGTTACGTGGAAAACAGGGAACACATCATGCCAAAGAAGATATAAACGTTAATAAAATTAAATCAGAACAGTTTGTAATACCAAATATGCCATACTAAAACTTCAGATCGATGGGGGTGGTATATTTGGACCAATTGCATGGGCATTTGCTTTGTTTGAGGAAATCCTGCAGTTACTCACCTGAACAGTTGCATATTTAGTACCCCCCCCCCCCCCTCACCAACAATACAAAATGTAATCAACGACAGACTGTTTACACACAGGTAACAACTAACAGACTTTCAAAGTAAATAAAGGTCGATAACCGGACCCCATTGGATAACTTACGTCGGTCGAAAGTTTCTCGTTTGATACTTTTATTCCAGTAACCAATAATACATGGTAATAGGGAACATAAATTAATAACATAATGTGGGTGCGGGAAAACAGCTTGGCGATTCAAAATATTCCACTGACATTTAAAGATGTAGTTAGGGTTCCAGACTTTCAGTTACAAGATGTGGAATATAACTGAATGCAACACCGCTGAATAACCTGTTGAACACCTGCATGTCATATGGCGTTTAATCGATATCTGTTTGTCAGATAATAGACAGATATGATTCCACTTTCTCACAAAAGATAAATGAGTAAATAAGTAAACTATAATAATATTTGTTCTTGCCATTAACGGGAAAAAAATTATACTTATCATTCGATGTGTTTATTAAGTGCCCCTTCGTGTTCCCATTGTGTTATTACATATACTGGAGACTTAAATTTCGGGATCCCTTAATACATCTTTAACATGTAGTTAACATACTAAAATTTTAAGGATTAAAATCAAAATTACCATAAATATCTCCTTATATATGGGAGGATTGCCAGACACCATAGTCAGAGACTTACACATATTCATGTATATCAATTACGGTGGTACTCCATGGCTACACATTTAGCATGTAACATTCCACTGAAATATCACATGTTCTTGACTATGATGTCTAACAGCAACACGTATATATATATATATATATATATATATATATATATATATATATATATATATATATATATATATATATACCCATACCCCGTATTAAAGCTCGCGGGCCCTTCCCCTAACAACTCAATTCAAATCAATTCAATTCAAGATATAACATATAATTCAATTCAATTCAACCTTTGCCTTGTCCAGACATGACATTTTTTCTCTATGTACAATACCTTCAAACAACAAACCGTGGGATGAATGAGAAGATCACTCGATCTTTTCGAACATCTCGGGCGCTCCGCGCCCACTACTACCCTTATGATTTTAGGCTCATTACATATTTAAGAAACCATAGCTCAGTTCTCTGTATCATTTCATTGTTTGCTGTACCCCAAATTTCTGAACCGTGTAAAAGGATTGGGAAAATTGTTTTCTCATATAAATCTATGACACAATCGAGAGAAAGATTGAGATACCGCATTTTACGTATAAGACCAAACATTGCTTTCTTTGCATTATCGCACCGGGCTTTCTTTTCCATTATAAAAGAACTATTTCTATGAAAAATAACATCCAAGTAGTTATAGTGTGACACAATTTCAATTGGATGACTGTCAATAGTAAATCTTTCAGTTTCTTCTCTCTTTGTATTGCGACGACCGAAGACAATAACATTACTTTTCTTATTATTTATTATTAATTTCCATTTGTGACAATATTCAGAATAATCGTTCAACATATTTTGTAATCCACCAGCTGATTTTGAAAGCAGGATAGTATAATCAGCATATAGTAGGCAATATAAGTTTAAATAATCACGCAGCTATGTAGATTTATGGCCAGATAGATTAATGCCATTTCCGACCCTTCTACTCAGGAAATCTTCCAAGTCGTTAGTGAAATTAGAAAATAAGAAAGGGGATAATTTACTCCCTGTCGGACTCCAATATTGCACGGGAAGTATGAAGAAATGTATTGCCAAAGAAAACACTTGATTTTATTCCATTATATACATACACCTGACAACATTTAGGACTCGACCCTTTATTCTAATTTCAAACATTTTTTTGCCAAAGTCCAATTCTCCAAACGTTATCAAAGGCCTTTGAAAGGTCAATAAAGGCGCAATATAGGTTATTATTCTGTAGTTTTACTAGCTCTATTAAACTGTTCCATGTAAACATATGATCAATCGTAGAATATCCACTTCTAAATCCAGCCTGATTTTCACATAGAAGATCATTATCTTGCAGAAATGACTGAATTCGTTGGCTGATAATCGAAGTAAAAACTTTAGAGATACAACTAACGCTGAGTCATTTCCCTTATACAGAAGGAGTATAACACCGAGACCCCATTCTGTGGGCACGACACCCGTTTTCAGTATTAGATTGAAAACTTTGTAAGCGAAAATTTCATTGATTCACACGCAACTTTGATATGGTCGTTTCTGAATTGATCAACCCCAGGGGCCTTTCCTAGTTTCAGCCCACGCAAAACATCTTCAACCTCACGAAGTTCAATTTCCCGATCAAGTTCGGCGCAGTATAGTGATAATGGGGGAAAAGTATTGTTCAGCATCGGTGACCGGTACAGAATTTAAAGCAGCGAAATGATCCCTAAATTCATCTATTGACGGCGTTCTCAGTGGTGCTTTTCTGTGGTCGGATTTATGAATCAATCGCCAGTACTCACGGATATCGCTTGTTCTCATTTTGGTAATAGACTGTCTCGTAATGAACCTGTAACGCGTCCGACTTACTCGCATAGCTATTTTATATGTTTTTCGGGATTTATCGAGATTCAATTTGTTTGGTTCACTGTTTGTACAACGAAAACACTTTAAAGCCTGCCTATATTAAACCAATATTTATTCCGTTTGCGTTTATTCGTAGTCGATTTGTTTTTTGTTTTTTTTAAACATATTTTATTTGTAGTATAATACAAAATGGATTGGGGCACAAGTTACAAAACGTAATGAGCCCCTCTCCGGTATACATTGATACAAACAATTTGTTTAACAAAATGGTACAATAAGTAACTTATTTACAGCTGCACGTGGTGAATGAGAAAGATGATGATGATGGCAGATTGTAACAAATCATTGAGGAAGGATGAGAGTGAGTCAGTGAGAGTGATTGGTGGGGGATGCCAACGCCGAGTTTGCATTCTATGCTGAGGCGAAAGGAAAACATGTGATAATTGATAAACTAATTTCTTATCTTGAAATTTAACTAGAAACGTTTAGTCTCCGCGATAAAATGCTGGACTATTTTGAACAATTTCACATTTTGTTTGTTAGGCCAAACTTTTTTATTTTACTGCTTTACGGATCCGCCGACCCTGTTTTCTGTGGCCCTACAAGGAAATAAAAATCAAATATTATTTTTATTTTTATTTTCACAGCCGACAGCTGTTTCTGCTTATCAGTAACAAATTATCTAACCACATTTACAATGTTATACATAGTTTGTAATTTATGAAGTTCGCGCCTTTTTCTTAGCGGGGGCCAGCCGACTTCTGCCATAATGTCTATATCTGATACTGAACGCGTGAGGCCGCTGACAATTCTGGCTGCATCAATGTGTAATCGGTCAAGTTTATCCAATTGATATTTTGGCGCGCATGCCCAGACTACATCCGAGTAATCATATAGAGGCAGTATATATGTTTTATATATTTTTTCTAATGTCTTCCTGTCGAGTTGGAATTTAAATTTTCTGAGCTGTGATAAGCGGGATGATACTCTCTTTACAGTTGCATTTATATGATTGTTCCACGACATATTTGATTGGAGCTCAATACCAAGGTGTCTGTGTGTCTCAACAAATGATATTGTGTCACTATTAAAAGTTAAGTTAGGGATATCACCAGAGGTGCCAATCAATGAATATGACATGCCCATTGTTTTTGAGGGATTAAAGCTGACCAGCCAATTTTTTTACCATGTTGCTATGGTTTCAAGGTCCAATTCATAATCCGTGCTAACTCATTCAGATCGTGGTGGCTATTTGTAAGACAGGTATCGTCGGCGTACATTCTGGTCACGGAACTGGTGTTGTCTGGTATGTCATTGATGTAAACTAAAAATAGAAAAGGTCCTAAACTTTAGCCTTGAGGGACGCCCGCTGGGATGATCTCATAATCAGAAAAGCTGTCGTTTACTAACACGCGCTGCTGGCGGTTACTTAGATAATTTTCTATCCATTTCAATGGTTTCCCTCGCACTCCATAACTAGACAGTTTATGTACCAATCCACTGTGCCAAACTCTCTCGAATGCCTTCGATATATCACAGAAAGTAGAGCACGTATATAAGCCATTGTCGAGAGATTGGCACAGGTGATTATTTTGATCTATGAGTTGATGAGATGTACTTTGCCCTGGCATGAAACCCGATTGGCGTGAGTATATTAGTTCATTTTCATTGAAGAACTTCCTGATCTGTTTTAAGACAAATTTTCGAATATCTTTCCAATGCATGGTAGAAGCGAGATGGGGCGATGGTTCATACTATCAGCAGGGTCGTCTTTTTTAAAGATGGGAACAACATTTGCCTTTTTCCATATAGATGGAAATTTTGTGGTATCGAATGATTTTCGGAAGAGTAAATTTAAAGGATAAGCAATTTTTTTAGCCGTGGCTTGAAGCATTCTCGCACTAATTCCATCGTGGCCATTGGCCTTGTTTAATTTTAGAGATTTAATTGCTAAAATTATTTCGTCTTCGGTTGACTCAAAGTCGTTCATAGTATTGCTACAACGAGAATTGATAAAAAGGTAAACTGTGATTTGAGTCATGTATCGATTAATTTGAAATGAATCTCTTGTTCAGTATGTTGGCCTTATGTAGATCATCAGTTGCGTATGGTCTTCCATTTACATTTACGGTATTTATATTGTCGCTGGAGCAGTACAGGGGCGGAATATTCGCTGTTTTCTTTTTACAAAGGAGGTAATTTATTAGTTGCCAGAAATCGCGAGGCGATGAAGATCCCTTCACGCGGTCTTCCAATTTTTCTTCAAATTTGGATTTGGCGTACTTTTTCATATTATTTACTTTGTTTCTGGAATGCTTATATTTTTGCCAAGTATCGGGATTATTGTTTCTTAGAGCTTTGGTTCGTAATCTTTCACGATTGCGAATTTCTCTTCGGATTTCGGAATTAAACCAGATTTTGTCCTTAGGTCGAACCGTAACAGATGATTGGGGGACCGCTTCTCGCATTATTGAATTAAATTTATTTTGGAAAATTATTGTGGCTGAATCGATGTCAAGACCCGATAATAGATCATCCCAGTTTGTGTTTCCGAGCAATTCATTGGCTCTTTCGAAATTTGCTCTGGAGTAGTTCCACACTACTCTGCGAAAAGATGTCACATTTGAGTAATCATAGGATAATGACACATATACACCCAAATGGTCAGAGACTCCAGGATTTATTACATCGGCTTCTAGTACACGAAACGAATTGCTGATAATAATTGGATCTAATAGCGTACTCGATGAGCGTGATATTCTTGTAGGAGATGTTATAACATTGTTTATGCTATATCGGTCTATGATTTCTTTCAACTTAGAAGATGCATCTAGGAGATTGGAATTGTAGTCCCCCGTTATAATAATATTTTCTGATATGTCAAGTGCATCTGATATCGATGTCTCTAGGTATTCCCAGTATTTTTGATCGCAGAACTGATCTGATCTATATGACATTCCTAGCATAATATGGATTTTTTTTGGAAAATAATTCAAACCAAAGTATTGATGCGTCAAATTCTAGTTCATGTCTCAGCCTGTATATGATATGGGTCGCGAACATAACACATATACCTCCACCTCGAGAGTCGCGATCTTTCCGAACAGGGTCTTGATAACCCGGAATTTTTAGACTATCCGAACAGAAATATGGGTCCAGGTGAGTTTCACTAAAACACAGCACATCGAAATCGTTAATGGTATCAACAATCTTTTCTAATTTATTTCTAATACTTCTGATGTTGTAATGGAAGATTGAAATTGTGTGGTTATTTTCGCTGGTGGCAGGACCAGGGTTGATTTCAATATCACCTGATAATATCAGTATGAAAAATGTTGAGATGAATAATAATTTAAGATTTTGTGCTCGGAAGCTATATTTCAGGGATTCGCCTCTAGCCACGATGGTATTCTGTGTCTTTTTCTTCAAATCAAAAACACCAACTGCTGCCCTATATTGTTGTATCGAACAGGTCATGATATTTTAGTCGGTGGTTCGATATTAAAATTGGGTCTTGTGGTTTGAGAACATTTCATTGTACTTTAGCATTTTCAACGTTGGCACCTGGTAATCAAAGTTTCCACAGCTATGTGAAAAGCGGTGTTTCGGATCAGTTTGTGGGAACAGGTTATTGAACCTCAGATATATACAAGACAAGGAAGCAACATGTAAGTTCATAAATACACAAATGTTTATGAGAATTGAGAGAAAAGGTGTATGATGATTAAAAGTATAGTACAAGATGATGGGGTATTGGTGAGGTTCCATATCGAATATCAACTGGCATGTGATTTTGTTTGGGACGGGGATGACTGGCAAGATGCAGGATATATACACGACGGTTCAGATAGCGTTTCTTAATTTAGAATTTTCTGTGTGTATAGTTTAATATGAGTATGCAGCTATATATGATTTAATTTTCCATAGTTTTTCACGGAAATCACGACTGGTAAATTTAATTTAATGGGTATTTAATTTAATAGGTATTTGGTCCTAGTGACACAGTTTGGACATGTTCCATAGCGACGCACATGTAACGATTAGCATAGTCTAATGGGTTTATTTACGCATAATATACGAAATTCCATCCTGATGTGAGGTAATGGGATTTTTGCAGGAGATATAAAAAATAAGGGCTTTTTGCCACTACGGGTTTCCATAATTGCTGTTTTATTTGCATGGAAATCGGTCAAGCGATACGTTACCGTCGCACGCTCTTTTCGAAGAAGTGGATTGAATTTGTCGCCTGTTTGGGGAGGAATACATGTGAAATTACAGCATTTGCATGTGTATTTAGAGGTACTGACTGGTATAATATTTACAACTTATCTGTTGCTATCCCCATTTTCACGCTTAAGGACCTTATCTCGCTTAAGGTGTTTGAATTCAGCAGGTATAATTTTTCGCGACATGAAAGCTGTGAACTGGTGAAGTGTGGGTTTGTAATTAATAGGCCAAGCTATGTTTCTCTATGTTGCCCACTTTTGTGTGTGTCACAATTTCTGGCCATCACAATTAAGTACACATTGTGAAAACATCCACACGGTATTAATTGTTAACTATAGCTTATAGGCATATATTTACAATACCGACATACATGCATTATCCCATACATGCATGCCCCCCCCCCCCCACGGGAGACATGCACACGCAGGAGAATGCATCAAGCACAGGGTCTCCATAAAATTTCTGGAAGCTCTGGTCCCAGAAGAATCAAAGATAGAATCTTGAACTAATTTGGTACGGTAACATCAGAAACGTAACAGGAAATATTCTTATGAAATGATTTGAGGTCCCAGGGTAGATATTGGCATACGGGAATGTAATTGAATTTTTCTGGAAATGTAATTTATAAATTCATTTCAGGTGAGGAGGAAAGAAATGGGGGCTTTTGGTGGTCATTAGCATTTTACTGCTCCATAGTTTCATAGTAATTAAGTTTTGAAAGGGTTCGCATTTCCACTAGGTCTGGTGGGCCATAGCCTTTTACCATACTTTTTCGCTGGGTCATCCCAGTCACATTAATAAAGTGCCAAAAGGTACCCAATCTGATCAGCTGGTCCCACCACCATCAAGATACATCAACAACATTTCTTTAAAAAAAATACTTTAGTTATCGGGATCGGTTTATTTGAACAAAATAAAGCTAATTTGAATTTGACTGCATTTCCACTTGATTCTAGAGTTATCCATCTTCATCCGCAACTTTGTTTGTCTGACCCTCCATTAAAACATCTCGAGAAATAACAGACTTCAAAATAGATATCTGATTACTTAGAGCTTTGGTTGGGGGGGGGGGGGTTCCTCGACTCGAATAAAATATATATATTTTTTTTTTTTTATTTATTTATTATTATTTTTTTACCCCCGAAGCCAAAGAAGTACCGGTAGTAATCTAGGAGTGTCTGAATCTGAGATTGAGTACCCCCAAAACTAACAGCAATGGCAGTAGAACAATAATTTGCTTGACCGCGGAATTTCTCCAGTCAAAACAAACAGGCCTGTACTATAGTTAGCACTTATATATCTGAATTTTTGTTTTGTTTTGTTTTTTGTTTTTTGTTTTTAGATGGAGGCTGGCTCATATTAATGCAGAAAAATGTTGTGTGTGGGTGGTAGCCTAGAAATTTGGGGTAAATCCATTTGCAAAATCTTCCCGAAAGTGTAAATGGAAGAGATTGCAAAGTGAATTTTTTATTTTAGTTTTCATGTGCAACAAAATGTGTTCGGATACATCTGTGAACTGGTTGTCTCGATAAGAATAGTGCTTAGGAGACCAGACAGGGGTAGGCTCTCCCCTATACCTTACCTCTTCCCGAAACGGTTGTGGAAGGGGTAATAAAAGGAGACCTAACTCTATAAGATGTAGCCCAGCACAAGCTCATATAATGTAACTATGTTAATGATTGTCCAATATGTAAATTTCTGATTTGAGATGTCTTGGAAACAAAGCAATGTTAGCTTCAGTACTTTTCTTTTATATTATTTAAGAATTTATTTTTTATGGTAACTAGGTATCCACTGTTTGTTTTGACTGGTGGTTGCAAACTAGCTATCTACATGTTGTAGGATTATGGAGGAGGTCATGTGACCAAACCCGAATGGGTAATTTCATGTAAAATCTCCGCAGAAAAAGTCAGAGTTGCAAATATTTCTGGGCGTGACTTTGTGTGGTATTTAAAACAATACTTATTTATCTGGCGGGTCGGCTTTGAATATATTCCATTAGGAAGTTGGTGTATTTATTTTTTTAAACTAGGTCAAGTATTGTAGTTTCAGTAAAATGAAAATTTATTTAGGTTGTATAAAAATTTGGCAATTTACCAAGCGCAGCCGTCAGTTAAATGTTATGTCTGTTTAAAGATATGGCTGCTTTACTACCCAGGCAACTGCTTCATGTATAACTCTTGCTGCGGAAATATGCATGGAACCCCCCCCCCCCCCACCCAAAATATATCACCCGACATCACCCTCAAATGCAACATACAGTATAACATTAAAAATGGGCATATGAATAATATGATGGTGTGGGAGTATAGGAAATTCCATGCACCAACAACTGAGCAGATTTAGTGATTCTTGCTTATGGGAAGATAATTAAGGTATATCAATAATTGTTATCGAGGTGTTGGATCTCATTCCGTTTTTTTTGTTTTTTTGTTTTGTTAGAATTTTAGTGTAAGGAAATATGTTTCATTGAAGAAATATTAGCTTTATTCATCTGTTAGTTTATTGCATCTCAACTCTTTGAAAACCCCTTTTTTGGGTGGCTTAGCTGGTTTATAAATAGTTCTGCTCTGGAGTCGTGCATGGGAGCTCTCATTGTAGACATCATAAATACAAAATGGTATTTCCGGGGGCGGGGGTGTAACCACTTGCTCCAGCTCTCTGTATTTAAAGATGCTACCAGGGCTGCAGGCTAAAGCATATTTATTTCTACCAGTATTTTCTTAACATTTTTGTCGTTCTGTCAAAAAGTTTGGGTTTATTTTTTTAAATTTTTGGAGAACAAAAACAAATGGAAGTCAGTAACAAAAGAAACAAAAGTTTGGCTATCAACCTGCAGACCAGGGAACACCTTTCAGTAATTTAATGGCATATGGTATTCAGGGAGAGATGTATCGGAGCCTGTACTTGATGAGAGTTTGTTGGGGATGCTGAATTGAGAGAGGGGTAGTTTCCATAACCGTGACCGGTAATTTTTTTATATTATATTTGAAGCACATGTTTCGTGTTTGTAAAATCATATAGTTAAGCTAGAAAATTGTCGACAATCGTTATGAGGAGTTTCAATTTTTCCATATATTAGTGTTAAATTTAGATGACAGAGCACATGTGCTGCTGCGGACATAAGTTTGAATTTGGTAAATATCCAGGGACATTTGGTAAATTATGTTTGGTATATTTTAAATACGATTTGTAACTGTGGTATTTATGCCGAGATATATATATATACTAGAAGGTGACCCGACTTCGTCCGGGCTTTGACCTTGAATTGACCATTTTGAAGGTCAAGGTCAGGTGGGGTCAAACACCAACACCCCAAAAATGGTGGAAATCGGCCCAGCGGATACCGGGAAATCGGCCCAGCGGATACCGAGATACCCTATGCATCAAATTTCGTCCGTAAAAATCGCCAGTTTAACCCGATTTGATTTCCACTCAAGTGCCCGAGATATCACCAAGACGTCTGAAACAGTCAAATGCATCGGCCGGTTAAGCATTAACGTGATCTAACGTTATGACCTCTAACGACGTCATAGAAGTTACGCATTGTTTTTATCCTGATGGAAGATAGTACCACTTCTTGATAATTGAGGCAGATAACTAAAACGGATACATACGCATTATATATCGTTGGAAAGAGGAAACACGAAATATTCTCACAGTGTCATTATTATGACTGGCATTTTATTATTCGCGCTGTTTCGAATCGATTTGTAAGCACCGAACTCAAATGAAAGTCCCGTAACACAGCGTAAAAACAGATTTGACCTCGGCACGTGAAAAGTTTACCTCGGATCTGAAAATCAATCTTTCGTGTTTCCTCTTTCCAACGATATATAATGCGTATGTTTCCGTTTTAGTTATCTGCCTCAATTATCAAGAAGAAGTGGTACTATCTTCCATCAGGATAAAAACAATGCGTAACTTCTATGACGTCGTTAGAGTTCATAACGTTAGATCACGTTAACGCTTAACCGGCCGATGCATTTGACTGTTTCAGACGTCTTGGCGATATCTCGGGCACCGATGGTAATTTATCTTTACGTTGAAACTTGATAATTAATGAGCGTGTGTATATGAGGCGCGTTTATATACTTGAGTGGAAATCAAATCGGGTTAAAAGGTCTCGACGGGTTTCGACGGGTACTTTTGTTCGGGCAGTGTTTTGGACGGGTCAAATCGTGACCCCACTTGACCTTGGCCTTCAAAATAGACAATTCAAGGTCAAACCCCGGACGAAGTCGGGTCACCTTCTAGTCTATTATATATTTTGGAAGATCTGGCTGTCTGTCTGTGTGTCTGTGTGTCTGTGTGTGTGTTCGCGATGAACTCGAAAACGGCCGACCCGATTTCGATGAAACTTTGTATGTGTGGGTATTTTCGGCCGGGAACGGGCATAGACCTATTAATTTGCCCGTGCGACGTGACCTTGACCTTGAAATCGGGTAATTTCAAGGTCAAACGCCCGAATATCACGGGATTTCGATGAAACTTGGTATGTGGGGGTATCTTCGGCCGGGGAGTGGCATAAACCTATTAATTTGCCCGTGCGACGTGACCTTGACCTTGAAATCGGGTCATTTCAAGGTCAAACGCCCGAATATTACGGGATTTCGATGAAACTTGGTATGTGGGGATACATTCGTATGGGGAGTCTCATAAGCATATTAATTTGCCCGTGCGACGTGACCTTGTCCTTGAAATCGGGTCAATTCAAGGTCATATCGCCAATTTTGATGGGATTTCGACGAAATTTGATACGTGGGGATACTTTTGTCCACTGAGTGTTTTGGACGGGTCGAGTCGTGACCCCGAGCTGACCTTGACCTTCAAAATGATCAATTCAAGGTCAAATCTGGTAAAACCGGATGGATTCGACGGCACGTTTGTCGGGTACCTTTGTCCGGGCAGTGTTTTGGACTGGTCAAATCGTTACCCCACTTGACCTTGACCTTCAAAATGGACAATTCAAGATCAAAGCCCGGACGAAGTCGGGTCACCTTCTAGTATTATATATAGGTGTTATTGTTACTTTAGTATGCATACTAGTTTCGTGAAGATTTGGGGATACCGGTATGGTGAGGATATAATTACTGCATGTAGGCCCTACATATAAATATATTTCTGGTTTTAGGCACATGCATTGAACTTGGTTTGGTGTATTTCGGAGTTCACATTTCATAAGGCAATATATATATATTTATTCCGTGGGCTTTGGATAAGACATCATAAGAGTTGAGTGTCCCCTTTAGTGGCAAATGTTCACAGGATAAAATTGTGTTCTATTTTCCTTGTCATCCATCTAGTGGAAAATCTCCAATGACACTGAGAATGGGAGGAGTGTAGGTGAACTCCTTTTATAAGTGCGTTCATTCCAATTTTAACAGATTTGGTGGAATGGGTTGGGTACATGTAGGTATGTAATCAGATTGTGTTTGGTGAACATAGTGGGAAAACATGATAAGACAGTTTTATGATGACAAACAGTACATTAGAAGATATTTGCTTCTTCGATGGTTTTTATCTGCACTTTGTTTGAAGTTTCTGACTTTTTGGCATAAATGTTTCCTTTGAATGTCCAATATGCATCAATTGTTTTGGTTTTCTTTTTGTCGGCAAGTTCCTTCACGATAGCACGTCTTGATTCTGTGATTATTATTTTACTTTTGCCCTTTAAGCTTTTCTTATTGTTGAAAACATCTCTTCTGGCATACCAATTGCTGAATCGGGCAATAAGCTGACATGTTCTTGTGGAGGTAGGAGCTGAGTCATCTTGGTTTCGGGGTCCAGATTTTATTGGGCCAGGTCATTACTAATGTCAAGTGGATGTAGCCTCACTCCAAGTTTTTGTTCACATAGCTCGCTTATGATTCGTTTGACGCTTATCTCATTAGGATTTTTCACATGGCTAGGGACGGGTACATTGTGGAATCGCAGGCAATTTGTTCGACTGTACTGTTCGCCTTTTTCAAATAGGGTGTCGCTGTGTTTTATCGCCTCGTTGAATTTCCTTTCCACCAGGTCATTTACCCAAGAGATGTCGGTCTGATCTAATTGTGCATTTGATTTATGTGCAGTTTTTACCTGTAGGTCAGAATTTTCAGTTTTTAATTTTTTCACTTCCATTTTTAGCGATTTCGTTGTGGTCACTTCTTCTTTCATTTGATTCATTTCATGTTGATTATTTGTTAGGCTTGTCATGACTGATTCCTCTATTGTTTTATTCATTTGTCCGAACATATTTGTGAGGCTTTTCATCTGATCTACTAGTGTTTCGAATTTTGTCCGCATGCAAACACTAATTTGGTCTTTTATAGTTCTATTTATATGTTCGTCAAGCTTGTCCGAGTCATCACTTGGGGCTTTGCGCTTTTTTTCTCACTTGACCTGAATGACCGCATATTCTCAGATACTGCGTTGAATGTGGACATGTATCATTTTGAAGGTTGGCATGGTGAGTTTAGTGCTGATTTATTTAAATCAAATGTAAACTTTGGAGTACGTGTAGAACTCTGACTTGATGTGACATCATAGCTGGCATCAGCAACTGAATTTATTATATCTGCCACTGAATCCATTTGGGTTGGTGAAAGTTTGGCCGAAGAATCATCAGAGATAATATTTTTGACACTGGGTTTGATGGTTTTTGGGTTTTCAAGTTCTGTTTCAGTAGTATTACAGGGTTGGCTGCAGTCATTGTTTGTTTTGAGGCACTCATTTGTATTACAACATTGTTAGCTTGTGTATCAACGGCTGAATCTGAGTCAACGTCCGCCATCTTTGTTGACATTGGTTACCGATTTCCGGTCTATTTTTAGAATCTATAGTGTTAAATACAGAGTTCAGAATATAATTGTTTATTTCTCTAGAATGTTGTACCTTGTACTCCTTGATTTTCTCGATTTACTTTGTATACTGCATCTTGTTATCTTTAAACTTTTTCAGCATGTTGAATATTTGACTTAACCCCGTCCCAAAGCAAAAACACAGGCAGCGAAAATTTCCGATTAATCAGTTGTCGCCATTTTGATATCAGTCGATGTACGCGTACGCGTTCCAAATGTTCTGGCTGCAGCCCCCCCCCCCCCCCCGAATAAATAATTTTCAACATTTCGTTCACTGCATCTAATTCTTCTACAATAAAACTATCACGCTGTTCTAATTCGGTTATCATGTTTTCGAAACCCACAATTTCCTCTCTGCTAATATTTTGAATATAGTCCATACCTTTATCATCACGCCATGTCTTTACGATAACTGCCGTCTCGCCCGAGAGCATTGTGTCGCGTTTACCCTGGTATATGCCGGATTTAATCCTCTGATCTCGAGAACGATGGTTGGGTCCGCATAAAGCGTGACTGTGCTACAAAGGCGGAATGTGTTTCGGACCGTAGATTGTCGAACAAATTTACCCACAATTCACTAATTTGTGTCAATGTAATTCGGGTTGCAAGTAAATAATCCACAACGCTCACGTTTCTACATGTGACTCGCCCAACACCTTTATCTGAACGGGCTCTACCATTTGCGATCAGGAAACCAGTACTTTTACAAAAATCAACGAGTTTGTATCCGAAGTTATTCGTGCGCTTATCTTGTGAAACGCGTTTAGGAATTTCGAAAATATCAGTGTCTTCTTTTCGAAACAGTCATTTGAGCTATATTTTGTGCCTTCAGGTGGAATATAAACGTTACCAATATATAGAGGTAAGTCAGAATTCATTTTGACAATAAACCAACTGACATATTCGTTACCATGCACAGTCAATTGGGGCCATCCATTTCACCAATTTTGATTTGACCAACACACAGATACCTCCGGATCGGTAGTGCGCAATAGTTTTCCGGTCATTTCGCGTCAAAATTTGAAATCCTGGTATAGAAATGTCATCAGCAATATCAGTTTTTGTTTCCTGTATACAAATTATGTCAAACTTCGAAACATAATTCACGAATTCCGGTTCATCAACTGTATTCAAAATGCCACCAACATTGAGAGAACAAACCTTCAATGTTAATTGAGTCTTCTCACCCGCGCGCGCATCCCTAGAGGATAGGGGTGGGAAAGACAGGTCAGTTCCAGTCGACGGAATGCCGATCGGAGCTATCTGGACTGGCTGGGCTGTGGCCGACGTAAAACGTATAGTAGCTTGAAACTCCAGCACTGGCATAACTATACATGTATTAACACTGGCTTGATTAGGAACCGAGATAGTCTCATTTGATGCAGCCATAGTATGTACCTGTGACTGAGCTCTATTCCGTTCTCCAACATGATCGTGTATTCCAGATGCACGACCATGCCGGAGAGTGGAGTCAATATCCATATTGGTGCTGCTTGTGATATTATAAATCCGGCTTCGAATGTATGGAATACATAAATCCGATACGTAGGAATAATGCACAAAAGAAGAGAAGAGCAGTGGGATACTCTTTAATTAATCCACGATCAACACACAACTACATATGAATATAGTCTTTTGAAGCTGGAGCTCAAGGCGTCTGCTCTTGTGGATGTACACAAATTTCTTGGTCGAGGGTGGTAGAATAACTGTAAACACAGACTCCATTAGATATGTAACAATGCGTGGAACTATCTGAGTGTAATATCGACTATATGGAGTACTGATTGGTATTCACCGGACCAGGTTTGTAAGGCTCACCACATATTTAATTGGTAAGAAAAACTCAGCACTAATTGTTAATTTCTCGGGCTGATTGGGTGTTATAAATATGTTATAAGCACGGCGTCCGTTTTATAAGTGAAATAAACACCACTCATCACCAATTGTTAATGTCTCGGGCTTGTGATCTTTATCTCACTTATAAATCGGACGCCGTGCTTATAACGTATATATAATACCTGTTTGAGATTGCCTGATTTGTGTGACTTTGGTCAGCCAGTCACACAATTTCACACACGGCACTAAAATCACGCAATCTCGAGCTGGAACCACAACTAATGTGAGTGTGAAATAGATTGAACAATATATTTCCACGTTGTTTTGTCAATTTTTAAATTTCACCGTCATGTTTTGAACGTAAATATATAAGACGTGATAGACAGCTGTCATTTCAGAGGGCCTCACGGTTATATATTTAGTGTATGCCTCCTGCGTGGTTTCTAAGAAAGAGGGATTTCCCAGGTGAAATTAACCATCAGTGCGGCCTTTCCTCTGCCCATAAAGCTGAAAACGTCGCGATATGGCTTAGTGGCTGAAACAGTAACCTGTCAAATTTGTTATTTCAAAGTCACACGGTCCCGCGAAAACACGTTCATTGACGGATACAAATATCTCGAGATGAAGCATTGTGTGGCCATGATATAATCTGTATATGTACATATATATCCATAGGCTCGTACCCAGCTGTTGTATCATTTTATCGCGACTTTGGCTTTCAGTTCCAAGGCGAGCTACCAGTTTTTCAACCACCATTGCAAGCAAGTACCCAAAGATGCCATATGAGGACGAAGAGAGTTGTTCTCGCGCCAAAAACAGCATAAACCCGAAGCTGCGATCGATACCATGTGTGGTGTCCAGGCGATGTGACCTGAAAGTCTCGTGCCCGGGGTTAGGGCACGACACCGGAAATGGCCGATTAAAACGGTCTGCTGCCTCCGACGGATTATCACTCACTGTTGAACTTCAGTCTACAATGGTCGTAAATAATACAGAGTGGTCAACTGATCCCAATATCGGTGAGATATATTGCTGCACCTATAATACGCACACGGCTGAGTATCGAAAGACATGTGATCGATTCACGATTAGATAGCAAATTGGTATTCAATCTGAGTAACACGTATCACGCTATGTTAATATTATATTTCAAAATGAGTATCCTGATTTAATCGGAAGGAGAATAATCCAAAATAGAACGTACTTTTGACCAAATAACGAAGATCTTGAAACAGTTTCCAACACCACAAGTCATCAACTTTTGTCGTAAATAAGTCAAATTAACCTATTATTCGGCGGTTGAGCTTGGTGGGTTTGGGGTCGCTCTTTAAAAGACACTTCTCCGATAGTGCGATGAATTAAAAAAACTGTGTTTTATTTGTTTTTATTTCTGAATATGTCAGTTATTTAGTCATTTATAATCATCACAGAAGTGTATTTAGTAGTGGCTAGTTGGTTATTTTATCCCCATTCCGATTAAATCAGGATCTCATTCTGAAATATAATCCTAACATTGCGTGACAAGTGTTGGATATTAACTATAAGCTATCTAATCGTGAACCCCGATTACATATTGTTTTAGGTCTAATCCTTAGGGGATTGGCGGATTGGCGCATTGAATGGGCAGGTTTATATTGAAACATGGCCAATTTCAAAAGCGTTCTCAAATATGATCCTTTCTGCTTGCTTTCAACTTAAAAGTGATGGATACTTTAGTCTTTTGTGGGTTTTCCTGATGAATGTACCATAAAATTGATTGGTATTGAGGTATTTTTTTTCCTTTTGTCTGGTATAAGCTGAAAATAACTTTCGGAAATTCAATCTCATTTGGTGTCACATCGGACTGTTGATCTTTAATAACAATGGCTTGACATTATTTCACCCAAAGGTGATATTACATATATACAGTACCCTCTCCGTTATCACTGCGCTACGGGAGTATTGATACCGAATCGCATCAAACCAGCCCAAATATATTGACAGGTGTCAATTGGGACACACTAAAGTGTAAGCCGAGGCCGGCTCCAAATAAAAGGTGTAAGCGGGTGTTATGTCTCATTTCTCCATTGTTTTTCAATGGGTATATATGAATGGGTATATATATGAATGGGTATATATATGAATGGGTATATATATGAATGGGTATATATATCAATGGGTATATATATGAATGGGTATATATATGAATGGGTATATATATGAAGGGTATATATATCAATGGGTATATATGAATGAAATTTTGAACTTGTGTCCGTGTTTAGATATGGAATATGATTAATTCTTTTGTAAAATAATTCATGGCTGATCTGATGCATGCATCATTGCATCTTCTTTTTGTTCTTATATTAGTTGACAACGAAGTAAATGAAACACTCGACACAATGAACGAAATAAGTGCATCGACTGAAGAAATTCAGAACAACACAGCACAATACTTGAGTTTCAGCAGCGATGGAGTTGTTTATGAGGTCGTGGTGCTTGAGGCCAGTGGATATGTGGGATGTGCTCCGGGAAGTGTCAGTGCAGGAGGTTTATGTGGTACGTACTGTGATATAGTCTAATTCCTGGATCAGCCGCTATGACTGTTCCGTGCAACTACGCGACATAACCTTCTGCCGGCAGAGTCCAGTGAGTGTCGCCATACATGTAGCTGTGGGCCGAATTCCGCCCACTACTATTTTCGGATGATACGATGACATGCATGGGTTTGTGGCGTACAGTACTAACTGTACTGCTTTCCTATGGTCGAGTAACATTTCCTTACATAATGTATATATACGTGATGGCATTGTTCAGACCAGTATAGCCAGGAGAATGAACTCTGCTTCGCAGGTTGGCCAGAGCGTTGCGTCTTAGCGCAGAGGAGGCTGAGCGTTGGAAACGATGCAGTCCAACTGTAATACTGCTACTATACACAAATTACAAGATAGAGTTCTCTCCCTCGATACGCCCGTTCGATTACTGCACATATCGATTCCGTTGAAATTTTGACTGGTTTTTTTATTCCTAACTTCATGAAAGTCATACTACCCTTGTCAAATTCAGGTCCAACTGGAGTTGGACATGGATACGGAGGGCATTCGCGTTGGTAATGGTGCTAAAATAGTCACATCACATCCGATATACAAATGTATACAAAGCTCAGACACAGTGCCACCTTTTAGAGAAAAATTGGAACTCCCGGCGAAGATGGCGACCGGAAGTGGAAAATACGACTATTTTTCACTTATATATTCTGGATAAGTTTCTGCTGTTTGGAACTGGTTGAGATATAATAAACCGACTTTATTTTGTATGTTTCATATGGTCATTGGAGAAATGAAATAGTCCGTTGTGTGGGTGCCAGTCCCTTCCGATCGCTCAAAATAAAGCGGTATAAAATTTCACCAAAAGATCACCATTGGGATTCTAGTCATATTCCAATAATAAATGAGCAGAACTGCGTAATTTAGGCATAGCATTACTAATGAATATTCCAACAGTCATATTATGGTATATGGTATATATTGCCACAGCGTGCCCTACGATTGTTTACAAGTTGTGGTTGATGAATAAAATGGACTAATATGCCTTCTATAAATTGAATACTAACATTGATGGCGCACCTTGGTTAATTGTTTATTGTAACCGCTGACATTACCAGATATATTGAAATTTTCTTTCAAAATCTTGACATGAAAATCGGCAAAAAAAACTTTTCAGGTTTCGTCCATTTTATCCAAGTAAAATGGAACTACATGTACCAGATTTTGGTTAAAAAAAAGTAGATATTTCACATATATCCCGAGTTATTTTATTCAATGATGTTCCGAAATGGTAGCAAATTGTGACTCGGTTGGTTATCAATGACAATATCTTATTTGTTTTTCTACGAGTGGGTAAATTATTCATATACATTCAAAATTACACATGTAATAGAAGTCGATTCAAATTAAAAGTCAAAATA
The DNA here is from genome assembly GCA_032622095.1 of Siphonodentalium dalli. Lineage (NCBI taxonomy): Eukaryota > Metazoa > Mollusca > Scaphopoda > Gadilida > Siphonodentaliidae > Siphonodentalium > Siphonodentalium dalli. The sequence continues at coordinate 78,554,568 of CP136069.1, forward strand.
CGTCAACAGAAAAGTAATTGTCAAATAACAATCATTAAGTCAATTCCAATTCAATAGAAGTTGTTTCAAAATCAAACTACGACAACAGAATATTAATAGATATAAAATAACAACCAATATATTGTGTGCGAATTAATAACCAACACATTGAAGTCAAAAGGAAATCAATGGAAAGAACGCGCGTATCATATCATTCAGATATTTTCTTCAGTTATCTGTCCAGTTGGCACGAAACAAGATGGGAACGTGTGCACGTCATGTGACTACGGAACGTACCAAGACGAGGCTGGAAAAGCTGAGTGCAAGGAGTGTCCTTCTGGGTTCACAACAATCTCAAACGGAGCCGTCAGTAGTGCTGAGTGTTCAGGTATGACGTCGCCATTGATAAGCAATGCATGCGACTAAAAGTTAATTTTGAGGTGGTGGTGGTGGTGGTGGTGGTGGTGGTGGGGAATATTTTACTTCAGTTTATCATCAAGTTATTGCTCCCTTAGCGATATAATTGTGGGACAAGTGTAGACCATTAGTTCGTCTCTCTACTCCGCAAATTCCAGACATTGATGTTGCTGCAATTACCAATTTGAGACACTGAAATAGGCATGGGTCTGACAAGGTGTGTTATTCGACACAGTGGAACGGTATACCCACTTATAACTGGTTCACGTATATGGGGTCGATTCAAGTTCAGAATTGGTCAAAATTGAAGCGTGGCATGTTTCGAAACATAAGGCTCCCATGTACAAAACACTATAATTGGCATGCCGTTAAAGATACGGGCGGCGTTGGCGGTGGTTATGCTGTTAAAATATTCAGCTCCGTCAAAAACTGCCATAAACAGAAAGAATAGTAAAATATAGACAGATGTTGTTCGTATACCAATCAGAAATATGGCATAAACAGTATGTTATTGTCAAATGTGTTTCCTTTGTTATGTAAACAAAAGCAAAAAACGTTACAGAACCTGGCTTATGTTTAGATCCGATATGGTTAACATAAAGAGCGTTATTTGTTACTGTTTTCCTGATATGGAAATAATAAAGAGCGTTTAAATCATTGTGTGTGATTAACCAATAGAATTGCGCTGTGTTGTGTAAACAGAAGCAAAACTTCTGTAACACGAGCAGGTTCTTGTTTACGTAAACCATCGTATACCTTTTGACGACCATATACTATTTAAGCGCTGATTATGTTTGGCATATGAACAAAACTATATATTATAAGTTACGGGACGCTTAGTGGTCGGATATATATATGGTGTCATGTGAGGCGAAGTGAAATCAATATTAGGCGAGGCCGTATGTCGAGCCTAATATTGATCTCGCTGAGCCTCACATGACACCATATGACACCATATCCGACCACTAAGCGTCCCGTAACGTATTGATTATGTCACTGGACAAAATCCAGCAAATCCCTTTAATTAATCGTCGCTGTAATTTATTGTAATTTGGTAAGATAAATATGTCGTCTACTTATGTAACGTCACAGTGACGCGTCATGTTCGTTGACCGTCAACGCATTGAGTCAATGGCTAATTACCAGAAGTAGGATAACTTGTTGAGTTTGATAGTTAATTTATGAGTCTTTAGAATTCCTCAAATATATATCGCATGCAGGTTTTGGTACATGGTACTAATGTCTTTAAATTCACAGAAAATGATTTCCGACAGATATCCCGTTTCTTGGCGCCAAAATACACCAAAAATATTCCCGAGGCGACTGAGTTTCTGAAAAAATAAGATGGCGGATAAGCACCTAATATTGATTTCATATTAGGTCACCGACCTAATATGGGTTCATATACCATCACTATATATCGACGCTGATTGGCTAATTGCAAGAGCTGACATAATAAATTTTAATATTCCTTCTGTTGATGGCGATTTCAACAAATATGAATATTTCTGCAACGAACGCCGCCCGTGCCTTTAAGCCATGTACTGTACTTTGGTATTTGTCACTATAATTTTTTTTAATGCTACTTTAATTGACACCCATCAAAGCACAACATTACCCGCACTACCTACTGGCCATCACTCATGTTTGTTGATTAATTTTCATATAGAAAAAACCTGTGTCAAATTTCATAACAATGGGACCCATAATTATATCAGTGTATATTTAGAGAACAAAACCCCGAAATATTAGGGTAACTTACTTTTTTGAGTATATCGTGCAGATGTTGTGGTGTCAGAGTCAGACTCATCAGACGATATTCGAGAGGCAGTCGAGGAGGTGTCTATTCTGGTGATTGTATTACCTGTCGTGCTGATTGGGACGTGCCTCATGATCGGAATAGCAGCTGCAATTATATACAAAAAGTTTTCAAGGTTGGAAATTAACCCTTTAATTACTAACTGGAATATCCCATCAGTTATTAAAGATGCATAATCCGATTAAGCGCCCCTCAGTTACTATTTACGTGGATTTAGGGGTAAAACATATCTGATTGAGTCGAGGAACCCACCTATCAAAGCTCAGAGTTGTTAGATTTCGATTTTTAAAATCTATTATTTTCACCATCGAGAATTATAAGTGGCCCAGTAAAATGTCGAGAGCCGACTGTCACGGACCAAATTGCGGATGAAGATGGATAACTCTAAAATCAAGAAGCTTTCTTTTGATAATAAGGCCAAATTTCGTAGAACGACATGTTGATAAATAACACGTTTCGGGAAATTGTATACTACAATTGATAGTGGTTAGCATTATTTTTTGGCAATTAATCGATTCTGATAACTGAAGCGGAATTTCTAAAATTGTTGATGTTGTTGTTGGAATCTGATTATATGGGGACCATCGAATCGGATTGAGTACCTTTAAAATATACACCGGAATGATGCATTGTCCATCGGGGGGATCTTCAGGAAACATAAGCAGATAAACAGATAGTACAAGTGCAGATGGAGTCCTATTCATTTGTATGAAATGTTCAGCTAATACGACCAACAGACGGCCACGAATTCATATATTGTATACTTGAATGTGGATAGTGTTATGATTCCACAAATTTGTTATTGGCGGCATAAGCCATAGGCCGTTTGTTGAACTTATTATCTGAAAAAATTCCAAAGGGATCTACTCGTCAATCGGTATTTAGCAAAGAAATGTTTAATTAGCATCAATATACATATATATATACTAGCCGATGAGCCCGACGTTGTCCGGGCTATTCAAAAACCAAATTCCAAGTCGATAGCTCCACCCGTTTCCGAGATCTGGTCTGCGCATGCGCGAAGCTTGCGTCGCACGGGCTCGGCGACCCAATAAAAATCGTATCCGGGGCAAGATACATTCACATAGCAAATTTCAAGTCGATAGCTCCACCCGTTTCCGAGATCGCGTCTGTGCATGCGCTGCACGGGCGTCGCACGGGCTCGCCAATGCGACAAGGACGACCGCCTGGTCAAACTACACACACGTACCAAGTTTCGTCCCGATCGGTCGAAACGACAGCACAACACGCATTTTTTGTTCTTCGTGAATTAATTCATGGTACCCGTCCCTCAAAGACTGGCCCGATGACAAAATCCCCTGTTCCTCACTGTGTAGGAACTGTTACATCGGAAATCGTTCTATCGTCGGTAGTGTGATGGTTCTTGCCTGATTTGTTACGGTTCCTGATGATTGAAAATAATCATTTTTGTGACAAAATCACGCATAATTATAGATATCTTGAATATATTAAACTTTCCTGAATGAACAGAGGCTGCAGAAGTGCCGTGTTATCGAAACCTGAACTCTAGACCACAATTAACTCGGTATTAGCGAGTTAACGCGTAAATATCAACATGTTACCACTGAAAATCAAGCCACGTGGACGCAATTTCTTTGTTTTTCGTGGCGTATAAAATATGAAACGCATTCTGAAGACAAACACTGACTATAAAGTGTACCCGTGTTATTCTTTTGTAAAATAGCTGAGAAAGTATACCGATAGGGGTTGATAATTGGGAGCTGTGACCTCGTAATCAACACGGGTGCGTGTTACGGTTCTATTTCAAACCGATCATGGCTGTGACGGTTCTGTCCATGAGATTTATTCAAACGATTTCTGCACTTGGGTCCGAAAATCGTCTTGTGTATCTGACATTTTAAACCAGATAATGACTGTAGCTTATGTAATTTGCATAATAGAACAAGAAATAACACAATAAATACCTAATACGGGAGATTAAGTGACATTAATAGGCAGAAATAAAATATTGAAAGTCCCGATGAGTATAGTATCATAATCATGCCCGCCTATATAAATGACCAATGGTAATATAAATCTACCCTCAGGAGAATATGATATGTTATATTCATTTTCTTAATCTGGGCATTATTGAAAGATCCAGGTGTGACAATATTTCAATGCCAGCGCCATCATATTTCCTCCTCTGAAGTCCGCCTGGGGACATTTACACATGTTTGTCGCCCAGACATGAATATAACTTATGAAATCACGTTCAGCTGAATCACTGATAGGTTATGACGTGATTGGGGTGGTGGTGGGGGGGGGGGCTTGGGGAGGGGGTGCTTAATTGGTGTCTATCCCCAACTTTGGTCAAAATGTTCAACAGTTACAATTTTCTTATCTTACAATAGATTGGTTTGAAATTTAACACCAACAATATGTTGAAATTGTTCTCTTAATTTGATTTGACAACAATTTAATAGTGGGGATTTTGTCGTTTTTAGACTAACATTTGCATACTTTCCTACACTTTAAACGTGTAATCAACCATATTTGACATATACAAATGGACACCTCTTCTTTAGAGTTGATCCAAAACTCATGATGGGTGGACATGAAGTATTATTACCACTTTATAGGGCGTTCTCTAGGCCATTGATAATGTTTTTCGGGGCGTTCCAAATAGCGTATTGTTACCAAAACAGCGGGCCGCGGGCCGATAATGAGAAGCCTAGTTCAATATCGGCCCGCCGCCCGGAAACTATAGATCTCGTTTATTATCGCGAGAGTTACGTCCCTTCAACTTCCGATCTGGCGTGGTTATTTCAAGAAAATAATGGGAAGATGTATCCGATTTCCTCGACACTATAATGGTTTTATGATTGGAATTCACGCTATATGATTGAATTATTGTATCAAGCGTAAGTATGCATTGATAATTTTAGCTGTCAACCTCTCATTGGTTGTTACTCGTCTCCAATGAGCACTGGGTTTTCCCCTGTCCTATTTTCGAGACTCCGTCAGTCCGTGTCAGCTGACAAGTCAAATGGTATCAAATTTAAATGTTCTTGAAAATATTTCTCTCTTAATCTACTTCATTATTCCACTAAATCCTCAAATGGGTAAAATGTCCAAAACTGTGGTAATAATAGTAATAACATAATTTCATCGGGAATTATGGTTTATTAACGGCCCTCTGGAATGATTAACAGCCCTCGGGCCTATTAGCGTCCCTCGACTTCGTCTCGGGCCGCTAATAGGCCCTTGGGCTGTTAATCATTCCAGCCGGGCCGTTAATAAACCATAACGCCCTCAAAAATCATGTTATTGTTATACTAGTAGGGAGCAGGTGTGATCTAGTTTTCTATATCACATTTACCCCCCCCCCCCCCCCAATTGGCAAGAAACTGGTTTAATGGACAAATAATCTAATTCCATTTAATTAGTATGCTTTGTATTAAATAATGTATGCTCTTTTGCAAAATAAATCATCTCTCTCTCTCTCTCTCTCTCCATCTGTTGGGAACATTTCCAATCTTGTGGGGGTGGGGCGCCAGGTTGGAAACTTCCAACACTTGGGAATCTTGAAGCCAGTCTATATGTTTTTTGCAATTTTCAGGTTCAGATATCCACATTTTCTCACTGGGCCCATGTATCATGAGTTTCTCCCCCGGTTTGTATGGTGGCCAATCAAAGGCTACTGATCAATTCACTTCAGAATGGTATACAATCTAGAGCTATAATGTGTCATGCAGTTGGGGGAAACCAAAGCCCAGGCCTTGTGCGTGAGTTTGGTCTGGTTCAAGGGGATGGTGCGGTTGGAAATTCCAAGGTGGACGCCCCAACATTGGATACCCTCCAGCCCACGTCCCTGCTCACTTGACACGTTAGTAGCGAGGAATAATAATGTGCCTTGTAATAGCCAGGTTCAGACACCCATAACACTAATTTTTAATGATTCATTTGTATGAATGTTTAGCTAATAATTCAAACAATCTGTTACTGCATGTTGAATTTAATAGCTGAACATTCCTACAAATGAATCAATAGGATTCAAGTAGCTGCTCTTTATAGCACATTTAGTCATCAAAGAATTAACATCCATATAATAATATTTGTAACTGCATGATTCTTTTCTCTTTTTTATATGTTACTGCTTGTTGAACTTAATAGCTAAGAATTCCTACAAATTAATCAATAGGATTCAAGTCAATTCTCATTACAGCGCATTTAGTAACCAAAGGTTTAATATCCATATAATAATATTTGTAACTGTAGGATTCTTTGCTTTTTTATATCTTCTATTAAAAAATCAGAGATCCCTAGTCAATCTAAAATATGATTGAATGGAAGATTACCGTGCTTGTATATGATTTAATAGCTGCATATTCTAGAATTCTAGAATTTAACCTAGATAATCAGCATCCAGCAAGCGGATGCCCGACATAAACTTCATAAACTGCGTAATCAGAGCATTGTATGGGTGTCAACTAACTTTTAACGTCTTATTTTTGGCTTTTTGTTGAGTAAAATACGTCTACGAAAATAGACAACACTAACCGATGTGCCCGGCCCTCTTCGTCCGGGCTATTTAGTGATTTTTTTGTGATCGTCTCCGCCTGGGCAAACTATTGTTCGATCGGCCAGGAAACATGCCTATATGAGCGAATATGGTCAAGGTCAAGGATATGGTCGCACATGAAATTGGACCCACCCATATTGTTCCCGGGGTCAAAGTAGGCCTACATTATACCAAATTTGAGTCGGATTGGTCGAGGTCCAGAAAGATGCCTATATGAGCGTATATGAGCGAGGTCAAGGTCAAGGACACGGTCGCAATTGAAATTGGACCCGCCCATATTGTTCCCGTGATCAAAGTAGAACCAGCTACCATATTTGAGTGGGATCGGTCGAGGTCCAGAAACATGCCTATATGAGCGTATTTGAGCGAGGTCAAGGACGCGGACGCACGTGAAATTGGACCCGCCCATATTGTTCCCCGGTTCAAAGTAGGCCTACACACCAAATTTGAGTCGGATCGGTCGAGCAGACAGAAGTTCCAAAATATATAATAGATTAGCAGGTTAGCCCGCCACCGGCGGCGTTTGTCCGAAACATGACATTTTAATATTATTTTAATGTTTTTTAAATGTAATATATTTTTTTCTGAATTTTTTTCCGAAACATAACAGAAACATGACATTTTTTTAAATTATTTTGTTTTTATTTATATATTTTTTTAATTTTAACATGACATTTTAATATTATTTTAATGTTTTTTAAATGTAATATATTTTTTTTCTGATTTTTTTTCGAAACATAACAGAAAGATGACATTTTTTTAATTATTTTGTTTTTATTTATATATTTTTTAAATTTTAATATTAATTTAATGTTTTTTAAATTTAATTTATGTATTTTTTCAATTTTTTAATATTTAATTCTTTTTTATAATTTAATTGTTTTTTTTTATTGTTAAATTTTTTTTGTTTCTGGCGGAAAAATCCGATGAATCCCCCTTCTTCTAGGAACGACTTTCAATGAGTTAATTCATGGTACCCGTGCTAAACATTTCGAGCGATAACGTTTTGTTGAATCCCGTCGTGAAATCTCTCTGCATAATATTTCGAGCTATTTCGAGCGGGTCAATGAAATCCCCCTTCCTAGGAACGACTTTCAATGAGTTAATTCATGGTACCCGTCCTAAACATTTCGAGCGATAACGTTTTGTTGAATCCCGTAACGTTTTGTTGAATTGTAAACATGTCCCCCGTTCCTAGGAACGACAGGCAATCAATCTCTCTGCATAATATTTCGAGCTATTTCGAGCGATAACGTTCACGCTTGATGTCGAATCCGGTATTGCATTGAAAACAAACGCTTCTCTCTCTGCATAATATTTCGAGCGATAACATTGCATTGAATTGCCCGTCATACAGATAAGTAGATAGCGAAAACGACGCTCTTTATATAGACACTGCGGATTGCGATTGCGATTGCGATACGAAATTGTGAGTGTTGGTTTGTAACCGGGATTTCTGAGAAGCATTATGCCTATAACTACCCCCCCCCCTAAGCCCTGAGCTAAGTGTCATACATACTATAACAATGACATTGTAAGAGTATGGCATCCAATAAATCTCCCCGCATAGGAAATGCACTCAATTTTCCCGTATAACTCTGCAGATGCTAATAACGTTGAATGGGAAACAGACGCTCTTTATAGCGATGCGTCAAAAACAAACGCTCATTAAATAAGCACTTGATTAACCCCCGCCGTGCCTTTGCGGTGATTTGGGCGTGGATAAAGGGTGCTCTGAGCTACTCCAAAACGCGACCACGGCGGTGTCGGTGGGATTTTACACTTACATACGAAAATTGAGCTCAATCTGTACACGCGTTTTGGATTCTATGAAGTACCCACACAAATCTATTATATATTTTGAAAGATCTGTGTGTGTGTGTGTGTGTGTGTGTGTGTGTGTGTGTGTGTGTGTGTGTGTGTGTGTGTGTATCTGTCTGTGTGTGTGTGTGTAATCGATGAACTCAAAAACGACCGACCCGATTTCGATGAAACTTGGTACGTGGGGGTGTTTTCGGCCGGGGGTTAACATAGGCCTATTGATTTGCCCGTGCGACGTGACCTTGACCTTCAAAACTCATATCTCGGGATCCGCAGTGCTATCACGCCGGATTTAGCACTGCGATGCAGGGAGGATAACTCTATATTCATACGTCGACGAACGTTAGCAATTTGCAGGCATGCAATTACGCATCGTGTATTTTTCCCAAAATTATAACATTTACAATATATATTGTCAATTTGCAGGCTATTAAAAATCGTGCATCTATCCCAAAATATATCATTTATTACAATTTCTGATATATAAATTTTGTTACAGCTAATATTCTTAGGTCTATTGTCGATAGATTTATTTTTTGTATATTCACACCACGCATAGGCTCAAGCTGTTTACATTTACCCCGCGGGTCTGGAATCTCATCCAAGAATCCATTTAGCTGAAATGATACTTCGTTGTTGCGAAATGGAATCTACCGGTGGCCCCAAGCCGTCAATGTCAACAACATCGAAATTGTTCAACTTTGACTGCGAGAAAATAATTAGTTAAAATTTACCACACAATGCTAATTTATCTTTACGTTGAAGCTTGATAATTAATGAGCGTGTGTATATGAGGCGCGTTTACATACTTTAGTGGAAATCAAATCGGGTAAAACTGGCGGACGAAATTTGATACATAGGGTATCTCGGTATCCGCTGGGCCGATTTTCCGGTATCCGCTTGCCCAATTTCCACCATTTTTGGGGTGTTGGTGTTGGAAAATTGCCAGACGGATTTTGACAAAATTTGATACTTAGTGGACCATAGTGGTAATTGTCTCCAGGGAGTGTTTTGGACGGGTCAAATCGTGACCCCACCTGACCTTGACCTTCAAAATGGTCAATTCAATGTCAAAGCCCGGACGAAGTCGGGTCACCTTCTAGTCTATTATATATTTTGGAAGATCTGTGTGTGTGTCTGTGTGTGTGTCTGTCTGTAATCGTTGGACTCAAAAACGGCCGAGCCGATTTCGATGAAACTTGGTATGTGTGGGTATTTTCGGCCGGGGAGTGACATGGGCCTATTAATTTGCCCATGCGACGTGACCTTGACCTTGAAATCGGGTCATTTCAAGGTCAAACGCCCGAATATCACGGGATTTCGATGAAACTTGGTATGTGGAGGTACTTTCGCATGGGGAGTCTCATTAGCATATTCATTTGCCCGTGCGACGTGACCTTGACCTTGAAATCGGGTCAATTCAAGGTCAAATCGCGAATTTTGATGGGATTGCCATGAAATTTTATACATAGGGTTACTTTTGTCCACTGAGTGTTTTGGATGGGTCAAATCGTGACCCAGACCTGACCTTGACCTTCAAACTGATCAATTCGAGGTCAAATCGGGTCAAACGGGATGGATTTCGACGGGTACTTTTGTCGGGTACTTTTGTCCGGGCAGTGTTTTGGACGGGTCAAATCGTTACCCCCACCTGACCTTGACCTTCAAAATGGTCAATTCAAGGTCAAAGCCCGGACGAAGTCGGGTCACCTTCTAGTATATATATATATATACGGAGTTCTCAAAATATATAGTATAGATAGATAGAAGATAGATAGAAGATAGATTGGCAGATTCCAGTAGCTTTATAACGGTATATCTGGGGAGAAATCTGATGCTGTATTCGTGATTATATGGGATGATTTCGGTATATACTGTAAAAACAAAGCGCACCATCCGTGCTCGCATGGTTGGTCAGAAACAAATGTTTTTTAAATTTAATTTATGTTCCGTATATCTCTCTGCAGATGCTAGTAACGTTGAATGGCAAACTGACGCTCTTTATAGTGATGCGTCAAAAACAAACGCTCATTAAATAATCACTTGATTAACCCACGCCGTGCCTTTGCGGTGATTTGGGACTGGATAAAGGGTGCTCTGAGCTTCTCCAAAACGCGACCACGGCGGTGTCGGTGGGATTTTACACTTACATACGAAATTTGAGCTACCGGCGGCGTTTGTCCGAAACATGACATATTAATTTTTGAATTTAATTTTTTGTTTATATTTTTGAATTAATTTTTGGTTTTTCAATATTTTACCCGATTTGACCTTGAATTGATCATTTTCAAGGTCAAGGTCAGGTCGGGGTCACAATTTAACCCGTCCATGACACATCCGGTAGGTAGCAAGTTTGAGCTCAATCGGTTCCAGTCTATAAAGGACACCCACATATATATCATTTGTGGTACCCGTTTCAAGGTGAAGATCACCTAGGGCGGAAAAACTGACCCGATCCGCGTTCCTACGAAGCTATAAGTACGTAAGAATCACACAGCACGCTCATTTCTGTATAATGACGCACATGCCCAGACCCAGACGTAAGAATCACATTTACGCACATACGCTCTTTATCAACTACACTGTGGATAGGAACGCTCTTTAACTATCAACGCGATTAACCCCGAAGAGCAAGTTTGAGCTCAATCGGTTCCAGTCTATAAAGGACACCCACATATATATCATTTGTGGGTACCCGTTTCAAGGTGAAGATCACCTAGGGCGGAAAACCTGATCCGATCCGCGTTCCTACGAAGCCATAAGTACGTAAGAATCACACAGCACGATCATGTCTGTATAATGACGCACATGCCCAGACCCAGAATCACATTTACGCACATACGCTCTTTATCAACGACACTGCGGATAGGAACGCTCTTTAACTATCAACGTGATTAACCCCCGCCGTGCCTTTGCGGTGATTTGGGAGTGGATAAGGGTGCTCTGAGCTTCTCAAAAACGCGACCACGGCCGTGTCGGTGGTATTTTACACTTACATACGAAATTTGAGCTCAATATGTACACGCGTTTTGGATTCTATGAAGTACCCACATATATAGCCTACATTTATATATACGGAGTTATCAAAATATATAGTACTAGCCGGGCTCGGCGACCCGATAAAATTCGTATCCGGGGCAAGATACATTCACATACCAAATATCAAGTCGATAGCTCCACCCGTTTCCGAGATCTCGTCTGCGCATGCGCGAAGCGGGCGCCGCACGGGCTCGCCAATACGACAACGTTCACCGCCTGGTCAAACTACACACACGTACCAAGTTTCGTCCCGATCGGTCGAGAATCGTAGATTTGTATAAATGACAGACAGACAGACAAACAAACATACATACAGACAGAGGTCTTCAAAATATATATGAGATAGATAAAATACAAGAGAGATAACTCTATATATCCCGTCTACGATCACGCTTTACGAAGTCCAGCGCAATAAAATTTCACTATTGTTAACCGGCTGTTGACTCATGGATATGTCGGGCCTGCAAAACGCGTTATTTTTCAAACTAGCTGGCGACTTTGTGAATTTTGATAGGCGTAACACAGCTTATTGGATAAGCATAGAAAGGCAGTGAAATTCGTCGAAATTAATGACAAGTGGTGCAAAATTCAACTTAATGCATAGTTTGTTGTGTTTATCTTTGTATACTTTCACAAAATTGGCAGTTTGAACCATGTACCATGGCAAATAGTAGCAATAGTTTTACCCGTATAGATAGACTAGTCGGGTTTTCTGATAAATGAAATCCTAGAAGCATTTCTGGGGAAAAGTGTACAAGTTGACTTTTTATGATAATTTGAATATACTGATCACGATTATGGTGGTTGTCGTCCTTTAGCGAGGCCACATATGTGTTTTTGTGATGATTGAAATATTTTGTCGAAGAGCCGTTACCGCAGCGTACCGTAGCTTCGTTGCTATGAACGCGCGCGCGCAGCCTTGACATAACGTAAACACAGTCTGGCGCAGAATTTGACCAATTCAATGTCATCGATTTATATATAAATCTACAACGTGTATACATGGACAAAGTGATTCATAATTTCTAACAGGTGACTAATTAATAGTAGTTGTTTAATGAGTATTGGGAACCGAAACCAGATAGTGATTATCACTAGTTTACTTTAGTGTCACGGTCAACTCTCAGTATCATCAGCTACAGTACAGTAGCACTGAGACCAAACGTATAATCGTAGCTACCAGCACACAAAATACGGCGTAATTCCAATATAAGTACCTCCCCGTGTGTAATCCATCAACACATATATATGTGGTATCGTCTAGTTAATGTATATATTTCACAAATAAAATCCAAACGTAATTCCATGTTCCCATACTATACTGCACAACCCACTGACACAAAAAAGTAACAGTGCAAAGACCACCCTGTCACGCGACGTCAAAAAACTACGGAAAGCCGAACGGTCAGTAATTTTAACGTCAGATTAACAAAGATCAGTGGTAAGTACGATTTTGATTCACGCTTATGGTAATTGTATTGGTTTTTACATTACTTTATATGAGAAACTATATCCCTGCTCATGTTGACATTGTGTGGTGAACATATATCCAGTTTTGTAAATACATACGTTCACCATAAATCGCTTCTTTCCACCACATCTTCCAGTGCAAATTTACAATTATCATTATTTGTTTTGCGAAACAAATTACTAATATACTGAATAAGTTAATACTATCAATTGATTTGATTAACGGAATTCTAAATCACTAATAGTATATACATATTGTAGTATGAACATGTTGGTATAGATTAAAATATTAATACAGTGTTCTGGTAAACCTAAAATTGCAACAGAATTCTGTCCAATTTTTTTTCTGGGGGGGGTGTTTTGTTTGGAAACGGGTGGGGCAAGATATCCTGGCAAGCGCCTAGGAAACAAAATGCTGTCCATTTATTTCCTGGGGCCTAGGAAACAGAATTCTGTCCAATTTTTTTCGGGGGGGGGGGGGGGGGGTGTTGGGTGTTTTGTCTGGGAACGGGTGGGGCAAGATATCCTGGCAAGCGCCTAGGAAACAAAATGCTGTCCATTTATTTTCTGGGGCCTAGGAAACAGAATTATGTCCAATTTTTGTTCTGGGGGGGGGGGTGTTGGGTGTTCTGTTTGGTTTGATTTGATTAACGGAATTCTAAATCACTAATAGTATATACATATTGTAGTATGAACATGTTGGTATAGATTAAAATATTAATACAGTGTTCTGATAAACCTAAAATTCCACCAGAATTCTGTCCAATGTTTTTCTGGGGGGGGGGGTGTTTTGTTTGGGAACGGGTGGGGCAAGATATCCTGGCAAGCGCCTATGAAACAAAATGCTGTCCATTTATTTCCTATGGCCCAGGATACAGAATTATGTAAAATTTTCGGGGAGGGGGTGATACCCTAAAAATTAACTGGTATTCAGGGGAAGGGGGTGATATCCTCATATATTTTATCGTGGTTCGTTTATTTTATACAGTTCTATAGGATGTATGCACCGCAACGTGTGTGTGACGATCATAGAAATATTTTTAAATAGAAGTAGATGTCGATAATGCAATTTATCTATTTCTCCACATGGTCTCTGTTGTTTCTCAAAACTTACAATGTACTTTTATTTTCAACTTCAGATGAACATACAAGAAGCCCAGAATGGATCACGTTGTATGTCTGAAACGGCCGAGGTCAGATACAGTAGACCACGCTCTCTGCATACTTTGTCAAGAGTTTCGAGACGACAAGCTCCTGCATGCTGCCGGAGACACAGGGCATATCCACGATGCGGAATGCGATCACCGTTCGCCAAAAATACATTCAAAAGGCTTCAGAGTTGAACCGAGAAAAATTAGACCGAGTGTTTGATGCATTGGAAACCGGATCGGAGCCGTCACTATTTTGGCATATTTTGCGGTTTTCTGTCTAGTCTAAGAACTATTAATGGGGATAGAACCGACTCGATCAGGAGAGAACCCAAACAATAATCAAAATTCGCGGTTCTTGTCGTTGTTATGACTCGCACAATGAATTTTTCGTTATTAACACGCTCATTGGTGCCACAGATTGTCAAAAAGTCGTGAAAATGTATAATTTCGATCAGCAAGAACCGTCACAAATCAGGCAAGAACCATCACAAACCGGCGATAGAACGATTTCCGATGTAACAGTTCCTACACAGTGCTCTTCCTATGACATATATGACACAACAACCCATTCTGCCTTTTTAATCGAGATAATTGCATTCCGCGTTTCGTTTTGCATCCGTATTTTACGCATGGGTAGCCGTTTAGCAGCTTCGATTGTATTAAAGAGCGTTAATCCTTAACACCTCCGAATATGGCCAATATAAAGATCGTTGATGCCTTAACCCCCGAAGTGGCGTTTGCGGTGATTTCGATGATTGGGAGTGGAGAATCGGTAACCACCGCAGTGCCGTTTTTGTGACTGAGATTGGAGAACGGGTACACACACGTAACAAGTTTCGTCCCGATCGGTCGAAACGACAGCACAACACGCATTTTTTTGTTTTTCATGAATTAATTCATGGTACCCGTCCCTCAAAGACTGACCCGATGAAAAATTCCCCTGTTCCTAGGACATATATGACACAACAACCCATTCTGCCTTTTTAATCGAGATAATTGCATTCCGCGTTTCCTTTTGCATCCGTATTTTACGCATGGGTAGCCGTTTTAGCAGCTTCGATTGTAATAAAGAGCGTTAATCCTTAACACCTCCGAATATGGTCAATATAAAGATCGTTAATGCCTTAACCCCCCCCCCCCACCCCCCCCCCCCCGAAGTGGCGTTTGCGGTGATTTTGATGATTGTGAGTGGAGAATCGGTAACCACCGCAGTGCCGTTTTTGTGCCTGAGATTGGAGAACGGGTGCTCTGAGCTTCTCCAAAACGCGACGCCGACGGTGTCCGTGGGATTTTACCTTTGGATAGGAAGTTTGGTCTCGATCGGTCAACCCGTTTTCGATTCTATAAAGGACAGACAGACATACAGACAGAGGTCTTCAAAATATATATGAGATATGTGTGCATAACTTTCTGATGTAATAAAATCCTATAGTGTTATTATCAGCATTCAATATGGTATAAATACGTTCTTCTGGACATCTTGAGTCACACTTTAAGGTACGTTCATACACTCGCAAATTTGCCATGCATTCGTTTGCAGACATTCGATATAGAAAGCTACATGTACATTTTACCAGAAGCCGAATGCTAAAATGCTTATTATATGCATTGCATCTGCACCACGATTAACTACATTATGTAGTTCCACTATAGTAGCGATGCTAGCTAAATTTTCCTGTAAATAGCCTGCAATTATCTCGCAAGAATCAATCATGGGTAGCAGCACCATCTTTGTGGAAATTGGACTGATTATGTCGGAACATGAAGGTAGAAAAACAAACAAACAAAAACCAAAACTAATATCATACCTATCTACCCTAGTGGAGTCCTGTTGGCAGAAACACTGATATCTTTTTTAGGCCAAACATGCATGTACTAGTATTAAGGTTTCTCCTTTTCATCATAAATTAAAATGAAATTACAGGATCAAATTACTTAATAACCTGAGCCAGGTGCCACCCTTCTTGTTACTTGAGAGGCAAAATCACCCTATTGTATAAGACTGTTCTTTACTAATAACGAAAATCTGAACAATTATACAAATTATTATTAATAAATATATAAATAAATAAAAACAAAAATTCTATATAATAATAAAAATAAATAAATAAATTTTCTATTTACTAAATATTAAACAAATTTTAAAAGAAAAAAAATACACACCAAATACAATTAAGAAATGTGGAAACATTACGGCAAGAAGGGTGGCACAAACTGACTCAGGATAGTACCTCAAATCATTTCATATGAATATTTTCTGTTATGTTCTGATGTTACGGCACCAAATTTGTTTAAGTTTTATCTTTGACTCTTCTGTGACTAGAGCTTTCAGAAATTTTATGGAGACCATGTGCTGTTGCATTCTCTTGTGTGTGCAGGTCTCCCGTGGGGGCCATACATGTATGGGAGAATGCAATGGCCAAACAATGGTTTCCTCGACCCTGTAGGCCGGTATTGTAAATATATGCCTGCAGGCTACAGGTAACAATTAATACCGTGTGCATGTTTCACCGTGTGTACTAAATTGTGATGGCCAATTAATTCAATTAAGTTTATTCAGATCGTCAATATAGACATTACAGAATACAATGTATATATATATACAGTAATGCCCAAAGAAACCGACCACACAACCACATCAGAACCATGGGCAACCCCTCAGGACCCAGTCGGAAATACGGCCCGCCACCATCCATCGGAAAGCTTTCGGTGATAGCTTTCCGATGAATGGCAACAAGCCACACCCCGACCAAATCCCGAAAAACCACCCACCATCCCGCCCGGTCAGGTGGTCAATCACTTTGGGAATCACTGCATGGTCATTACGGGTATACATGTAGAAATGGGGTGGACGGTATTCTTTACCTACACTGTTTAAGTTCGACAGGCTGCTGGTAGTAAGCCTCAGGGGGACCTAAATATCTCAAGGACCTTCCTAATAAATACTGACAAGTTTTTAACTGTCTTATGATTTCGGGTGTTAAATAGAGGGGCTAATTTATAAGTGTTTGGTCTCTGATAGAAGTAGGGTTTTTAGAAATTTTATTCTTAATTCGCTAAGTACCCTACACTTCAGCACCATGTGATATTCATCGCCGATTTCGAGATTACATAGAGTGCAGATTCTGTCGGAGTAATCGGTATTCGTCCAAGAACCGAGTTCTATAGGGAGTTTGTGGTTTCTAGTGCGGAAAGCTAAAGTGTTTGAACTGCTCTATTGTCATCAAGGGATAGGTAATGCTCTCGTTCAAAATTTGACTTTATAATCTGATAAAATGCGAATTTGCTTGATTTCGATATTGTTGCCCACCATTCTTGAATGTATATGTCACGTAGCTTACCGGAAGTTGTGCGATTGAAGCTTTTCAAGCTTGGTACGTGTTGGTTGGTCAAAACACTACTCATACCTAGGCAGTTATGGGTGTCCCGTATACCAATAATCAGTGAATTATTAAAAACATTATCATAATATAAATAATACATAGCATAATACAAAATAAGAGGCAATATATTGGTTGGCATGCAGATAAGCTTAGCCCAATACGAGAGGGGACGGGTTTTGATTCTCACCGTTATGGGGCATATTCCTATTTCCCCATAAACAAAAGCATTGGGTGTTGATTTTTTCATTTTAAGGGAGAATTTCAAAAACCACAATTCAAGTTTTTCAAAGCATTTTAGGTTTTCAAAACCCCACACCTCAGCTCCGTATGTCATAATTGGTATGATCGATTTTTCATAGATTTCCAAGATGCTTTGCACAGAGAGTTTAGGCCAGGCAACATACAGAAAAATAGCTTGGCCTAATTACAGACCCACACTTCACAGCTTTCACGTTGCAAAATATTATACCTGCCGAATTAAAACACCTTAAGCGTGGAAATGGGGATAGCAAAAGAAAAGTTGCAAATATTATATCAGTCAGTACCTGTAAATACACATGTAAATGCTGAAATTCGACATTTATTTCCTCTCCAAGCAGGGGGGGGTCATTCACCTTTTCCATACAGTAGGCCGGGGTGGGTGGGTGGTTCAGCTTCGAAAAAAATCACCTTTTTCCAAGTGGTCACAGTTTTTTCCTCTTACAACATTTCTGCAATATAATTGCCTCAAAGTGTTCAGCATCATTGTTATAGTATGTATTAAACTTAGGTCGGGGCTTAGGGGGTAGTTAGTGTGGATATAGGCATAATGCTTTTCAGAAATCCTGGTTACAAACCAACACTCACAATTTCGTCTTTTGCATCAGATCACATTGTCAAGTATACCAACGCCACTGGTTCAAGATGAAAATGGACAGTTATGACACCCATGATTAAAGTAAATAAAAATGAATAAAGCTATTCATTTATATCATTAATGTTTACTCATTAAACCTGATCAGACATCATAAGAGGCAAAAGGTCACAATACACCAAATGATTTACATAGGCCTCAGCGTTAACAAATCCCGCTGGCCTGAATTCGCAGGAAAGCTTTGACCCTGCACGAGTATGTGCCCAAAAGTACTTGTGAACGTGGTAAATCACACTGCAGCTTGACAAATGTTACACTACCCTTAAAGTTGAGAAAAAAATGACATCGAAAAAATCACAAACACCTCCCATAAATTATTCGCCAGTTGCACAGCCATAACCATTTACCATGTGGTTATATTTTATGTTTCTCGACGGGAAACACATTTGTGCATTTTTTCGTGCACTTTTCATCCATGTATCATTGACCATTCAGCTGCCAGATTTTTTGTTATGCTGATACTAGCTTGGTAGTGCCAGGGGAAATCACTCTACTAATTTGTATTTGGTGTATTGTAACCAAAACATGGAAATCTCATCATGCTGGAAAGTATTGAATGCTATTTAAAGCCACATCCAGATTTTTGTTTGATTTTTTAGTTTAATTTATTGTTTTGACACAATTTCACATCAAAGCCATATGAATGCTAATCAATCTGTTAAACGCCATGTTGTTAGATGGTATAAGATCGTGTGGGTCCATTACTATATAGCACAAATGTTTTGGCTAAATTTTTATTTTATATTTTCAATGCAGTTGTATTTGAAGTGATTACAGACAAGCATTGGAAATATGGGAAAATGTTCATATAACTTGTTTACAAGTCATGAGTCAATTGATAGACAAAAACAAACAGGATCACAATGGGTGCTGCAGGTTTATACGATTCTTATCTGTTCTCAGACTTTATAACTGAAACAAATACCAAGCCTAAATGGTGTGAGACTACAGATTTTTAGGTAAAACGTGGGTACCCTGCATGAAATTGGAAAAAAAAATCCTTCAAATAATTGGTGATTTGGCTGGATTTGGAGGTAAAAAGGGGGTGGGTACCCCGCATGAAATTGGAAAAAATATGTTTTCCTTTAAATAGGGGGGTGGTGGGTAACCAAGAGGCGGAAAAAATTTCAGCCTACTGTCATGGCACTTTTTTCCGACCCCCCCCCCCCCCCCCCGCTCCAAGCAGGTAAAAGCGACAAATTAAATCCATTTCTCCGAAAAGAGCGAACGACGTCAGTACCGTATCGCTTCACTGTTTTCCATGCAAACTAGAATGCACTCAGAGAGATGCCAACGTGTGCAAAAATGTAATAAAAAATAATTTAAAAAATAATTTCACTGTATTTTACTTAATTGATTTAATTTAATTTAATTTAATGTTAGCAAAAAAAGACAATTACAATCTTCAATAATTTTATTTAGGGGATAACAGTGTGGCAAATTTAGTTAATGGGCGACGGCGGAGCCGGAGCCCATTAACGGGTATTTGCCACAGTATATTCGCCATGTACCTTTCCGAAATCACAAAACACCACACTGTTATCCCCATTCTAATGCTCTTCGAACTTAAAAATGTTATTTAGACAAACAAATGGCTCGTAATTATCAACGAAATGTGCGGCCATAGAAAACACTCAGCCAATTCACGACTTTTTATTTTAAATTTAATGCGCTAGATAAAATATAGTCCCCCAATTACCATCGCTCTTGTCGTTAAAAATACTGATAAACATGAAAAATTGCCACCTCAAATAGAAATAAATATGCACAACAATTAGTTTCCGCATGTACCTGATGTCTTTTTCAGATGTTTACCACTTACAAATTGCGGTTTTGATTTTACCGCGATCTTGAAGTTGAATTGAAACAATGGGAAATTGTTTACTCAATGCGATGTATTTCACGCCGTGTCTGTCGCGGTTTCATGTCAAGAAATTTGGTCAAATGATATCGAGATACTGACATTGGTGGGGTATAACGTTGTGGTATTTTCTGAAAGTACATGTATACAGGGCGAATGTACTGACTGTCAATTTTCGACAAAAGCCACATCGCTGGTTTGTTTATATAGCAACGAGCTAGTAACGGCAGTCAGTGCCAAGGGCGTCAACTCTATAATGTACTCCGTAACGTCGCCGGCATGTACTGCGTAAGGGTGACGTCATGGAGTGAAATCGGTAGGGTGACACCAACGTACGTACCTACGAATCTGACTGATCGACATACTGTTGCGCGAGCGCACGTAATAAAGCAGAGATTATGGAAAACCGTAGTGGAAAAAAATCCCTTATTTTTCATATCTCTTGCAGAAATCCCATTACCTCACATCAGGATGAAGTAGCGTATATTATGCGTAATTAAACCCATTATGATATCCATTTCATGTGCCTTCGCCATGGAACATGCCCATATTGTGTCAGTAGGACTCGATACCCATTAAATTAAATTCTTCGGTCGTGATTTCCGTGAATAACTATGCACCATTAAATCTCATATATAGCTGTATAACCAGATTAAACTCATTTACACACAGAAAATTCTAAATAAATAACGCTATCTGAACCGTTGTGTATTCTACATCCTGTCAGTCATCCCCGTCCCAAACAAAAGCACAAGCCAGTTGATATTCGATATGGAACCTCACCAATATCCCATCATATTGTACCATAATTTTAATCACCATACACCTGTTCTCTCAATTCTCATATATATTTGTGTATTTATGAACTTGCATGTTGCTTGCATGTTTTGTATATATCTGAGGTTCCATAACCTGTTCCCACAAACGGATCCGAAACACCGCTTTTCGCATAGCTGTGCAAACTTTGAGTGCCAGGTGCCAACGTTGAAAATGTACAATGAAATTTTCTCAAAACACAAGACCCAATTGCTGTTCATTCTAATATCGAACCACCGACTAAAATATCATGACCTGTTCAATACAAAAATATAGGGCAGCAATTGGGACTTTTGATTTGAAGAAAAAGACACCGAAGACCCATGTGGCTAGAGGATAAACCCTGAAATATAGCTTCCGAGCACAAAATCTTAAAACTATTATTCACCTCAACATTTTTCATATTGATATTATCAGGTGATATTGAAATCAACCCTGGCCCTGCCCCCAGCGAAATCAACCAGACAATTTCAATTTTCCATAACATCAGAAGTATTAGAAATAAACTAGAAAAGATTGTTGATATCATTAACGATTTCGATGTTCTGTGTTTTAGTGAAACTCACGATCGTGACTCATGATGGAGGTATATGTGTTATGTTCGCGACCCAAATCATATACAGGCGCAGACATGAACTGGAATTTGACGCATCAATACTTTGGTTTGAACTATTTAAAAAAAAAAGCCATATCATGCTAGGAATGTCATACAGATCAGAACAGTGGATTGGTACATAAACTGTCTAGCTATGGAGTGCGAGGGAAACCTTTGAACTGGATAGAAAACTATCTACGTAACCGCCAGCAGCGCGTGTTAGTCAACGACAGCTTTTCTGATAATGAGATCATCCCAGCGGGCGTGACTCAGGGCTCAATTTTGGGACCTGTTCTATATTTAGTTTACATCAATGGCCTACCAGACAACATCAGTTCCGTGACAGGAATGTACGCTGATGATACATGCCTCACGAATAGCCACCACGACCTGGATGAATTAGCACGGCTTATGAATATGTACCTTGAAACCATAGCAACATGGTCAAAAAATTGGCTGGTCAGCTTTAATCCCTCAAAAACAATGGGCGTGTCATATTCATTAATTGGCACCTCCGGTGATATCCCTAATTTAACTTTTAATAGTGATAAAATATCATTTGTTGAGACACACAAACACCTTGGTCTTGAGCTCCAATCAAATATGTCGTGGAACAATCATATAAATACAACTGTAAAGAGAGTATCATCCCACTTATCACAGCTCAGAAAATTTAAATTCCAACTCGACAGGAAGACATTAAAAAATATAGATAAAACATATACTGCCTCTATATGATTACTCCGATATAGTCTGGGCATGTGCACCAAAATACCAATTGGATAAACCTAACCAATTGGTGTCAGACCGATTCTCCGAAGACCTATTACTACGAAGGCCCACAACTCCAAAGACCCGATTCTCCGACGGCCCACAACTCCGAAGACCCGATTCTACGACGGCCCATAACTCCGAAGATCCTGATTCTCCGAAAGCCCATAACTCCGAAGGGCCGATTCTCCGAAGACCTATAACTCCGAAGACCTATAACTCAGAAGGGCCGATTCTCCGAAGACCTATAACTCCGAAGGCCCGATTCTCCGACGGCCCATAACTCCGAAGGTCCGATTCTCCGAAGGTCCAATTCTCCGAAGATTTTGTTTTATCGGGGTATTATCGTTTACTAAATAGTGTACAGTCCAGTGGCGAAGCCAAGGGATCCCAAAATTCCTACTTCCCCCATTAAACCTCTACTTGCTATTTCAGACAATATGGGCCCCTACCAAAACATGTCCAATGTCATGTAAACGCCCGGAAATCGTTCATGGGGCATCAAAATATTCAAACTTTTCCTACTGCCCCCACCTAAATGGGAATCCTGGCCCGCCACTGACTATACACCAGATACTATAACGTTACGTTGGCCCATGAGATGCCAGAGTAAAATGTACAGGGGTCAACTGGGAAGAACTTGTCCTTTTTCATGAACTTGATTGCATCAAATCACCCCAATGCAGTCGGATGTGCACAGTTTAATCATATTATTTGTATTAAGACGTACATTGTGGCAACATAATTGTAGTTCTTACATAAATTTAAGCATTCTGTGGAAAATTAAGGCTTGTCGCACACTACTGATGGTGTAGATATCACCTTATTATAATACATAGTTAACGTTTCCAATATATGAGGGCCCCTTCCCCCCTTTTCGTACGCCAGATTCCACCCATTTTTGGACCCGTACGCCGGATACCAGACGTCAATTTGATCAATGTTTTTTGGGGGCGGTCTTCCCTAGGGCCCCATTGACTCCGCCACTGGACTGTACACTATTTAATAAGCGATAAAACATGATCTTCGGAGAATCGGCCCTTCGGAGTTATAGACCTTCGGAGTTATGGGCGTTCGGAGTTATAGGCCTTCGGAGTTGTGGGCTTTCGGAGTTATGGGTCTTCGGAGTTATGGGATTTCAGAGAATCGGGACTTCGGAGTTATGGGCTTTCGGAGAATCGGGGCGTCGGAGAATCGGACCTTCGGAGAATCGCTAAGTAACCAACCAATTACACGTTGATGCAGCCAGAATTGTCAGCGGCCTCACGCGCTCAGTATCAGACAAAGGCATCATGACAGAAGTCGGCTGGCCCCCGCTAAGAAAAAGGCGCGAACTTGATAAACTACAAACTATGTATAACATTGTAAATCAGAGGGCCCCTACGACCCAGGATAGCCGATATATCCGAGTATGAATTCAGAAACCCCGAAAAATTTTACACATATTTCAGCAATACTGAGCATTACAAAAAGTTATTTTTCCCCTCAACCATAAAAGTGTGGAACTTTTACACATATTTCAGCAATACTGAGCATTACAAAAAGTTATTTTTTCCCTCAACCATAAAAACGTGGAACGACTTGCCTTCCGCAATAACAGAAGCTCCGACGATTTTCGATTTTAAAGATTACCTTAGAATAATTTATCCTATACCACTAGACCACCAGTGTATTTCTATACAGGACGTAGGAAATATAATGTATTGCACGCCAGACTACGAAATATTGTAGTGATCTTCAGTCTGACAAATTCCATAACTATATCTCAGGAAGTCCACGTTGTATGTGCGGCAGCCAGTGTGAAGATGCCTATCATTACTTCTGTATGTGTCCACACTACCAGGCAGAACTAACGGAGATGTTTCACATGCTACACAGAGAAGGAATTAAATTAACGCATATGAACAATATACTTGTTGGCATCCCGAATACTCCTAACAAACAAAATGTGAAACTGTTCAAAATAGTCATTTTATCGCGGAGACTAAACGTTTCTAGTTAAATTTTACGATGATAAATTAGTTTATCAATTAACACATATGTTTTTTCGCCTCAGCATAGCATGCACACTCGGTGTTGACCCCCCCCCCCCCCCCCCCCCCCCCACCACCAATCATTCTCATTCTCACCAATCCTCAATAACTGTTACAATCTTCCAGCATCATCTTTCCCATTCACCACATGCAGCTGTAAATAAGTTACTTATTGTGCCACTTTATTAAACAAGTTGTTTGTATTCATGTATACCGGAGAGGGGCTCAATAATTTTTGTAACTTGTGCCCCAATCCATTGTGTATTATACTACAAATAAAATATGTTTAAACAAGCACCGTCACTTGTGGAACTACATATGCATTCTATATGCTTGTTGTCGTTCATATTATGGCACCTTGGGGGGGGGGGGGGGGGGTTCTACGACAAAATTCCAGTAACAAATGCCGTGAAAAATTGCCAGTGTATGAACGTATACCCTTACAGCTCACGGAGGAAGTAAATTGCAAATCATAGCGTTCATCACTTATTGCATTATTCCTCTTTGATAGTCGTTACAATTAAATAAGCCGAAAGTGAAAACAAGAATCGCGTGAGAGATGCTGCGTGGGTTGAGTTGCGGTAGCTATATGCCAAACATGGGCCTGCATTTGAAAATGCATTAATTGTAACTGGCAATCATACACAATACTGTTGAGCAAGTCTGACATGCCAAATATTCCCCCGCGAACCAATCTCAACAAAGTCACAGGGGGTGCTAGGATTTTAAGACAGTCAGTTATGACTGTACATGTATCACCCCAACAAT
This sequence comes from Siphonodentalium dalli, assembly GCA_032622095.1. Taxonomy (NCBI): domain Eukaryota; kingdom Metazoa; phylum Mollusca; class Scaphopoda; order Gadilida; family Siphonodentaliidae; genus Siphonodentalium; species Siphonodentalium dalli. Next base: position 78,579,950 of record CP136069.1, read on the forward strand.
ATATATAATTATTCTATTGTATTTCGTTGTATGTACTTTTCATGTCTATATTGCAAATATAAAATATATTCATTTCCAAATTATTCACAAAATTTAACTAATTAGGGCCGCCCAAAATAAAAGGCCCTGGCCTGATCAGTACATTGTTAATTGGGTAAGTCTCAAATACCGAATATCAACAAAATCGCCACCTGTATACACCCGCAGCCCGCCAGCGAATCAACTTCGCCAAATTATAGGTCGAGTTTTTTTTTCTCCAAAAAAAAACTCACCCAAGTTACGCTTCAATGTATAACTGAACTTGATTAATTCGTCACTTTTATACTTCAGGGGCAAGAAATCTTCTGATCGGTTACCGCATACGTCTCGCAGACATTCGGTGTTGAGCGCTGGTTCCAGTAGGGTGGGAGTTATAAATCCAAGGCAGAGCGTCTCTGGAATTTCTCTGTTCGAGTGAGTTATATTCACAGAAGCCTTTATATTCACCACATCTCAAAATTTTTGACCATGTGTTTCCGCCTATTAATGCCAGTCACAACCAAAACCACATGTTTCATTTGAACGTGTTGTATATTCACGAGCATGAGATTCGCAACTATACATGTTTAGTTGAAGCATATGAACCGTGTATATAGTTCAACTTTCAAATCCTATACATATGAAATTACACTTGCGTTTATAGCTGTGAAATATTTTGTGACGGATATTTCAAAATTACAAAGCTTAAAGTTCCTTCAACTTATTGCAGAATTAAATCATCGTAATGTCCGCTCACATTATTTATGAAGCAATGAAAGCGCCATATAATCAGCCAGAGCATCTACCCATTCTGATATCTGATATATACCATACTTGCTGGGGTACCCGGCGTTGCTCGGGTAAAGAAGATTTGAACCAAATCGAAGTGTTTTGATATAGATTTACACTATTTCAAAGAACTTCTCTGCGTGTACACCACATTGGTGGTCTTCCCTTCTGCTGCATGCCATGGATGAATATGTTGACTTTTGATCTATTCCGATATGTTTTAGATAATTAAAGTGTGTTCTGGTCGCTTGTGCTATTCGAGCCGGTATGTGACGTTGAATGTGGTCTATGTGTAGCCTAACGATAAAGAGCGTTCTCTGTTGATCTATCCCCGCTATATATGGTACTAGAAGGTGACCCGACTTCGTCCGGGCTTTGACCTTGAATTGTCTATTTTGAAGGCCAAGGTCAAGTGGGGTCACGATTTGACCCGTCCAAAACACAGTGCCCGAACAAAATTACCCGACAAAAGTACCCGTCGAAATCCATCCGGTTTTACCCGATTTGACCTTGAATTGACCATTTTGAAGGTCAAGGTTAGGTGGGGTCAAACACCAACACCCCAAAAATGGTGGAAATCGGCCCAGCGGATACCGGGAAATCGGCCCAGCGGATACCGAGATACCCTATGCATCAAATTTCGTCCGTAAAAATCCGCCAGTTTAACCCGATTTGATTTCCACTGAAGTATATAAACGCGCCTCATATACACACGCTCATTAATTATCAAGTTTCAACGTAAAGATAAATTACCATCGGTGCCCGAGATATCGCCAAGACGTCTGAAACAGTCAAATGCATCGGCCTGTTAAGAGTTAACGTGATCTAACTTTATGACCTCTAACGACGTCATAGAAGTTACGCATTGTTTTTACCCTGATAGAAGATCGTACCACTTCTTCTTAATAATTGAGGCAGATAACTAAAACGGATACATACATATTATATATCGTTGGAAAGAGGAAACACGAAAGATTCTCATAGTGTCATTATTATGACTGGCATGTTATTATTCGCGCTGTTTCGAATCGATTTGTAAGCACCGAACTGAAATATATTAGCGCAAAACGGCGTAAAAACAGATTTGACCTCGGCACGTGAAAAGTTGACCTCGCACGGACAAATTAATAGGCCTATGTTAGTCCTGACCCGAAAATACCCCCACATACCAAGTTTCATCGAAATCGGCTGGGCCATTTTCGAGTCCATCGATTACACACAAACACACACACAAACACACAAACAGATCTTCCAAAATATATAATAGACTAGAAGGTGACCCGACTTCGTCCGGGCTATTCAAAAACCAAATTTCAAGTCGATAGCTCCACCCGTTTCCTAGATCTGGTCTGCGCATGCGCGAAGCTGGTGTCGCACGTGCTCGGCGACCCGATAAAATTCGTATCCGGGGCAAGATACATTCACATACCAAATTTCAAGTCGATAGCTACACCCGTTTCCGAGATATATAGCCCAATGTCATTTGCGGATACCTCGGCCGGTGATGAGTTAACGCGACACAGTCAAATGCATCGGCAGGGTGAGAGTTAACGTAATCTAACTTTATGACCTCTGACGACGTCATAGAAATTACGCATTGATTTTATCCCGATAAAAGCATCGGACCACTTGTACCTAATAATTGAGGCAGATAACTAAAACGGATACATACATATTATATATCGTTGGAAAGAGGACACGCCACAGATTCTAACCGTGCAAATTATATGACTGGCAATTTATTATTCGCGCTATATCGAATCGATTTGTGAGCACCGAACTGAAATATATTAGCGCAAAAACGGCGTAAAAACAGATTTGACCTCCGCACGTGAAAAGTTGACCTCGCACGGACAAATAAATATGCCTATGTTCGTCTCCGGCCGAAAACACATCCAAATACCAAATTTCATCGAAATTGGCTTAGTCGTTTTCGAGTCCATCGATTTCAAACACACACACACACACACACACACACACACACACACAAACAAACACATACACAGATCTTTCAAAATATATAATAGATGAATGAATAAAGAGCGTTATGATCCTTATGTGCGCATAATGTTAACCACTTTCCGTGTGGAGTCTCAGTTGGTCTTTTTAATTACATCTGAGGTAAACGGTACCTATTTAATAATGCTCACCGAGTCAAAGTACCCCTATATACAAATGTACAGCTATGATGGCCTATAAGCGGACAAACAAACGAAATTTAGTAATTTTAGTATAGATGATACATGCGCTGGGAGCACACACCATGCCGCGCACAGGGAAAGGAAAAGAATTGTCAATTAAAATTGCATGTATATTAATTATTCTACTAAAGCCGAATCTGTTTCAGCCTTGACCACCAGAGTTCCAGGCTTCCGCCGATTGACACAACCTTTATGAAATATCGACCAGATGGTAGTCCAAAACCCATGATGCAGAACTACTTCCAAAGCGACTGTTGAGTGGCCTTGGATCATTGACAATTTGAAGAATGACAGTTAGATATGTTTATTGACAATTACACCCACACCGGGCCGATGTCACAACACACATAACAATAAATATATATTCGATACAATAACTATGCACAACTGTAAAAAGAATTTAAAATGTATCATGTTTGTGGTTGAAAACCTGGTGTTTCACACCTTTTGGGAAAAAGAAACGAACCATGTTGCAGATAATATTGGACGTTTCTGTTTTATTATTTCGCAGTATGAAAATGAATTTTTGTGTATCAGTCATATTAGTAAACTTGTGATTTTCGCAGAAACTGGTCGAATACTTTAGCTGTAATGGAAATTTAAAGTTCTGAAGAAGAAAAAGATAAATTTATTGTTTTTTTATTTATCAGCATTGTTGTATAGCTAATGAAAGCCCATTTGTGGGGGGGGGTATACCATCGTTGCTTCAATTTGCTTTTAGTTTGAACACTATTTGTTAAAATTATCCGAACATAATGTGTGCCTTTAAATATTTTCTAATTATATGTCACATGTATATAAGTATAGGATATATATAATTTTCGCTCTTCCGCGTCCTGTGTTGAGAGCCTCAATGTGTGCGTGCAGTTTGTTTGTTGTTTTTTTCCTCTTATGATATTCTTTGTTCTAAATAAAAAAACAAATATTCGCAGAAAGAAAAGGAGTCTCTTTTAGGGTAGGTTTACATTGGTGTAGATCTGTATACAGATCTGTGTGAAGTCACGTGTCGCGGGTAACTGTGATCACAACATGATTATTGATAGTGAACGCGCGCTCATCAGTACTTTGGTCATTGACAATCCACTATGAGTCGTGTCAGTTTAGGCCAGACAAAAAAATTAATCAACTATCAGCAGACCAAAGCGGTTTGATCTGTGTCGCGTCAGACCGAAGTGTGTTCACAAGTTCTCCCACCTCACGCGTCTTGGTGTTATTATTTCTATAACTCCTGCTCTTTAGATTCCAGAGTGATTCCCGTTTTGGCAATCCTCTAGGGAGTCGATACCGCCCTGTCAGTCCACATTTTAATGAGAAAATAATAGGCATAAACTATAGCAAGATAGATATTTTAATGACATAAAACGTCCACACGAGACCGATGTCAAAATAACAAATATATATTACAATGTCAACAATGATTCAACATTATACATATACTATAGTAACTATTTCATTATTATATCAGTAGAATTTGACCTTTCTTTGAAAAATGTCCGGACCATATTGCAGATTACGTTGCATGTATATATGAGGCTCGTTGTTTTGCATTAGGTATTGGAATGTTTGGCCATCATTCAATCCAATAAATTTATCACTCATCATCCCTATCTCACAAAAGAAGTGTTTACGCATATTATCATATGTGTTGCAGCGCATAATATTAATGATATTAAGCCCACGGACTCAAACGAGAATTCACCCATGCGTCGTGTAAGCGACTCAAAATATTTGTCAAGCACGCAAATCACACTATGTAAGCGAGAACCTGCGTGTAGGTGCGTACGCATGGTAACAAAGTATAAACGTGCGTGCGGTGCGAGAATGAACATAAACGTCTTCATTCATAGACAAATTATTTATTTCGATTTTAGCGCATGTATTTATAGTTTATTCTTACACCAGTTGATAATGGTTCGAAGAAGAATGAAAGTCGCATGATAACAAATCACATATATAGGAATATACAATAATCAACAGTATACACAAATAGAGATCACCCAGATCGCTTCATATAGAATGGAGATTCCACCAACATTTAGGATTGTAGGTGATCACCAATATATAGTTCTCCTATTTGACCCCAGCTGGACGGCGGCCATTTTTGATCTGTGTGGGGTGCACGTGGAATGCATGGGTATCCACCCCACAACACCCTTTATTTTAGCGAAATATAAACTTCTTCCAATAAGAACTAAGGAAAGGAAGTCAAATATGCAAAATAAATGTGGTCTTTAACTATGACTAAATGTGGTATGTTATAACATAGACAGATTTTCAAATGTTTTATATGCTATTATCTGCAGACTGTTTGAAACGCAAACACTAATTAATCGTACAACATCACTGAGACAACGTTTCCCCGCACCTTTGAAAATAGGTTCCTCATAAAACTGATAACCTCACCAACGGGCTACTTCATCTACAACCCCTATCACAGAAATGTGCGGAATTTCCAATCTAATCACAACTTTGTGAGCATATAATAACCACATGACCTAGATTATATGCTGCGCTAGTCAACGTCAGATATATTCTATATAGTAAAAATATATTCAAATATGTTCAATATTCGCACCACACGCACATTTACTTTGTCACCACACGCACCAGCATACAGGTTCGCGCTTAGGGTCTATTCATATTGCACATGCGCGTGCTATTAATCGCCGAGTTTTTTAAGGTGCGTGTTAACACAATGCAGATCTATTCGTGACCAATTACCTTCCTCAAACAACCACGTCCTATTCGTGACCAATCATCTTCTGCAATCAACCTCGTGATCGAGATAGCCGTTACAGAGAATTGCATGGTTCAATCGGCCAGCATATTCTATACGGGTGCAGTCATTCTCATAACTGATGGGCGACAAAATAATAAATGAAGTACGGAAAGGAAATGGCTTGGAACGAAGTTTCCAACGTATAGCTGGCATCAGTGGTGAATCTCTAGCATTACATATATCCCCACTTGGATGTTCATCTTCGCCACTCCCTTGTAACCCGAAATTCCACAATGCTTGAATCTGTATTCACCCCACTCCCTTGCATGTGTTGACATTTTTCGCTTGGGGTATTTTTAAAACCACTATGCTATTCACCAAATTCCCTTACATATGTTGCCATTTTCCTATAACTGGTACCAAAACTTTCCAACTGTTGGAAATATTAAGATCCTGCAGTCCATATGGTCGGAATATTTACAACTGATAGACAATTCAGCCGGGATTTTTTTTTGGACAAATCGGATGAACCCAGAATCTTATTTTAACACGTTTGTTTGCTATTCCTGCCAACCACAAGACAATTAATTTCCGCTTTTTCGACTGCAGATAACTCCGACTGGCCGGCATTTTACAACTGAATCAACTATTACTGATATAACATTCACAAAATAGGTCAAATATCTGGCCAAGATTGATTGGCGTGTGCCGTTTAGCATGTGCGATCACTGATGATAAGCCGCCAATGATAATCAAATTGAAATCAATCGCTCATGTGAACAGCGTCCTTGCGACATAATTCGACCTTAAACGACGCGTGCGTGACTGTTAAGATCGAATTCTCAGTCCAATCACTTATTATCATTTGTACTTATTTGACTCGTGGTGGTTCGTCGATTCTGGTGCCACTCTGTCATTTTTGCCACCGGCTATATCATTGAGCAATCGATGATGGGGGAGGTAAAGGGAAAAAAATGGTCGTACACGGGGTTGAAAATAAAAAATCCCTCCCAACCATGTGGCCACCACCCTACCTACATGAAAAACTATTTTTTTCCTCCAACACATTGGGGGGGGGGGGGGGGGGGTCCCATCCCCTCTTTCCCATATTTTTTACTGGATATCATATGTTTAAGTGTACCTGCTTTAAAAGAGTCCTATATAGAAAGACGATGTGTGTCAGACTCAGCTAACTATAAGTAAAAGTTTGAAAATTCTGTTCGAACCACTTGAATCGTACACTCTTGACGAGTTTGAGTGATAGTAACAATTATGTACATAAAACTCCGGTTGTCTGCGTTGTGATCGTACTATATTGTGTTCTATGCGTTTCTTGATGGAATCAAATATGCATATCTATTCCCATCTGCATGGCATTGAACCCATTCTTTCTATGATAGTCCTATAGTAAATATTTATCCAGCTAATTATAAATTGTTCCCCCAAATATGCTGCATTGTGACGGTATGGCTCGTGGTACTCAACATAACTGAGTGGACTTGATACTTCAGTTCAATCTAACTGGGGAAATTTAAGATGATGTGTCAACATATATGTGGTAACCCCCTACCAAAAGTACTTTATCACCCACCCACCCCAGCCCTGTGTATGATTTTTTCGTATAAAGACCACCCACCCCTATATCGGGGGGGGGGGGACTGCACTGGGAGGAATGCATTCGAACGCATGCGGATGAGAGCCGCTCGACCTAAAAAAACGCGGCGATTAATCGCCAGCGCGTGTACAATATGAATAGACCCTTACACAGTGTGAAATACATGGGTTGAAATGTCAAAGAAAGTTTAAGCACATTCGCCAATTAAGTCCGAGTAACAATTAATCAAATCAGATTTGCCTTTCGCAATGGCTCGGTGTTGACCGTGACATAAACGGATACGATTTTTGCTCACACGAACGAATACCGTTTTCTTTCTGTGTGCATTTCTATATCAACCCGTTTACACTAGTATGCGTGTAGAACTACATACATATCTACAGCAATGTAAATGCACCCTTACAGCATGCAAAAATAAAGATGACTCGTTTGTAATCGTTGATATGGAAGTTGGTCTGCTGTGCATGGTCAGTTAATTACATTTATTCTGAAGGTTGAACATGGCTAATGAATCCGCTGTGTCCACGTCACTTCGATATGTCCGTGGAGAGTATATACATGTATACAAAGAATCCAGCAACTATTTTATATATTTATCAGCCCGGTTTGTTCCTGAACGTGACGAAGGCTGACTATTAACAAAAATTGATGTAGCATCGCGATTTAACATTCGAATTATGCTGCTGACACCTCCGGGTTTTAATAGAACATGACTCATTTGAATGTCATAAATTATGTGCACGTTATTTGGTAGCAATATATGCTAATTAGTATGTACATATACTTCATAATTTATACTTACTATTCTGAACTCACGAAATCACTAAGATCATAATTATTAGAGTCACATAGCGGTTTGCGCTCCAAAATATTCCTAATAATATTCGATTTTGAATTTTACTCGGTATCGAAATAGGTCGAACAATAGTTGATCTACCTTTCTACGGGCATTATATGTCCCATAAAGATGCATTGGTGTCATAATAAATACAACTTTGAACAAGGTGTTTGTGTCCCAAACAAACACCTAAGTATATATGCTTTATTCTCTCATCCGAGTAAATACATTACATATTACATAAAGGATATTGAGATATTAACTAGAAGTATATATACAATAGACATAATATAGCAATATATATATAATAGATATGTACATATGGTTCCGGGTCGATGGCTTGTTTAAATTCTATGAATATAATCAGTTTAATTATTCTGACACTACTCGCTTAATTGTCGTCCGAAGTAAACATGTCGTACTATCGTGTGAAACATTGTTGGATTGAGTAAACTAATCGATCGCAACGCGGAACAGTCGATTTCTTCACACCGTGTGTTTAGTTTTAGCTACAAATGATAGGTTCATATATCGTCAATTTTCAATTTTAGTATTTATACTAAACAACTATGCATGTCAGACTCAGTTTAACATCTCAAATAAGTCGAGCCTCTGACTGCCATTCCGTTCACCAGTTGTGACTATATTGTATAATTGATTCCGGGAACCATACATATATATTTTAATACACTAACATAGAAGCCAAGTGTGAATATCATAGCATGGCTATATAAATAATCAATTATAACTGAATATACCTGTATACTCACTGTGCTCATTGGCAGATATTTAGAAACTTGGTTCACACTCATCCATGCGGATGAGCAGCTAGCGAAGTTCAACAGAAAGCCCAAGACTTTCTGTCGAGCCACGCATCTGACCATCCGCATAGATGAATGAATGGGAATCCATGTAGTGTTTATCGCCTAGATATTTACAGGCATTAATTGTTTACTGAAAAAACGTTCATGATGATCCTAATGAAAGAACATAGTCTGCGGAGTAGTGTGTGATTCTTCATGTTAAGAATTTCATTTATCGCAGTAGCATCTTTTCTTCTAAAGTATTTTGGTTGTAAAAAGCGTTTTCTTACATCCATAAAGAATTCACACTCCAATAAATAGTGAAATTCATCACCAAGACTGCTTTTGTTGCACTTTGGGCATATTCGGTCAGCGAGATCAATATTATTCCATCGGCCTGTCTCTATGGGTAGCTGATGATTACATGTACGAAATCTACATAATGTTAACCGGTTTCTGGTGTCAAGAACATTCAAGTAGTTTTCAAAATGTATATCATGTTTGAACATTTTGTATATAATTCCCCTACTACCCGAGGCGTCTATATCAGTCTTCCATTTATCATGGAATCTACAAATAAGGTTGCACTCAATGTACGAGAGTAATAGTTCAGTACATTGAATTTTATCTATATTCATTAAGTGAATCTGACCACAATCTGTTAAAATTTGCTTAACTTTGTTTATCCATGTGAAATTAGAGGACGCGACATTACTGAGTTTAAGCGCTAACATATATAATATTTTACAATATCTATTACAATTCATATTTACGACTTTCAACCAATACTTTATCACACGCATGGTTATTAATACATCAATTGGCATTCGGCCGCTCTCTCCGTATAACATATAATTACATGTGGATGGTTTTAGCTGTAAAACAAACTAACAAAATTTTCTATGTATGTTCTCAATTATATAATTGTTTCCTGTGCCCCACATTTCACTCCCATAGGCAAGTATGGGTGCAACTTGTGCATCAAATAAATCAAATTGGTCTTTTACCGAAAGGCAGTGTGCTCGTGATTTTGTGATTATGGAGTACATGGCTTTAGTGGCTTTGTCTACAAGCACCTTCTTTGCTTCAGATTATGAGCCAGATTTAGTATATATAATTCCCAGATAATTAAATTTTTTAACAACTTCAATTTCCCTCCCATTATAGAAAAAAATTCTGTTTTTTGGAAGGCTACGTTTGGATATCAACAATATTTTTGTTTTATCGACATTAACTGTTAATTTCCACATTTCACAGTACTTATAGAAGGAATCCAAAGCTTTTTGTAACAACAGCCATGTGCACGACATGGAACAGAAAGTAGCGTTCCGTGTTAGTTTATTGCTGATGTGGTAGAAATAAACAGTATTTGTTTCACAGCTGGACCAAGGCTGTGACCAAGGCAAGTATTTTACAGAGCATATGAAGCCGGTATATGAATAGTTCGTGTATTTCTCAAATTATGTTTTACCGCCTTCCAAATTACGTGGACAAATTTTTTGAAGTTCGAATGAGCCATGTCCATTTAAGCTTTCACTTTCGACTGGTATAATATTGACCTTTGGTGAATACCACCAGATTCTATACAGCAGCACCCACACAATCACTCTAACGTACTCATCCTCCTTGTTACACGCAACTAATTATATAGAGTTACGCTTCTTGAATTTGTGTGGAAAAACTAGATTCAGCATGACAAACAATTTTGGCTGCTGAGTGGTTGATTGTCTTTGAGGGAAATTGCGTGAACAGGAACAGAAAATCATCTCCTTCGTCAATATTCCGTTCATGTTTATGTTTTTAGATGGTCAGGGAGAGTCTGCTGGGGTCCCGATGTTATGGAAAAGGTCTGGGTATATTTATGCTGCTGACTTTTGTCCAGTAAATGGGCCCTGGGTAGTTGTGGAAATGCAAGATTTTAGTAATTTGAAGTTCAAATAGACTTAACACATCGCCGGTAGGACTTACAGTTGACATTGTCGTCTGTGGAAAATAATTGTTTAATAGTTAGGGGATAACGGTGTGGTGTTTTGTGATTTCGGAAAGGTACATGGCGAATATACTGCATTGTGGCAAATTTAGTTGATGAGCGACGGTGGAGCCCGACTCCATTAACGGGTATTAGCCACAATATATTCGCACTGTAGCTTTCCGAAATCACAAAACACCACACGGTGATCCCCATTCTAATTCTCTTCGAACTTAACCCGTTATTTCGCCACACACACATGCCTTGTAATTATCAACGAAATATGCAGCCATAGAAAAATACTCAGCCAATACACAATTTTTTGTTTTAAATTTAATGCGCTGGATAAAATATAGTTCCCTAACATCGCTCTTATAGTTAAAAATGCTGAAAGATGAGAAATTGACACATCGAATAGAAATATATATGCACAACAATTAGTTTTTGCATGTACCTGATGTCTTTTTCAGATATTTATCACTCACACATTCGGTTTTAATTTGATCGAGAACTAGTAGTTGAATTGAAACAATGGAAAAATTGTTTACTCATTTAGATGTGGATACATACCCTTAATTATATTACCTCGCTGGTAATATAATTGAGGGTGTCTATGCACTTTGTGTGGATAAATCATATGACACTATAGTATATAGCGTCAGCGGACAGCACCTATGGAAAACAGGTATATTATTTATATTGTAAATACTGTTCATATATTTTAATGTATATCATTTGAATTTTTAATATGTAAGTCGTGTACATAAATGTATTATATGTTATCTTAATACCTATGTGTTGTGGGTTAATAAGATTAAACGGAAAAAAAATTGTATTTCACGCTGTATCTGTCACGGTTTCATGTCAAGAAAGTTTGTCAACTGATATCGAGACAATGATATTTAGGGGATAACGGTGTGGGGATTTCTGAAAGTACATGCATATACAGGGCGAACGTACTGACTGTCAGTTGGATGGGCCATACCAGGAACGAGACTACAGTGTCAATATTGGCAAGTAGGAATAACTAACATTGGAGGTTAGTTTGACAATAAAGTTCTTTCCAGAGAAGATGAGCCCTAAGAAGAATGAGGTCCCCAGACGGTGAATTTAGTTCTGCTAGCCCGCTGTGTGTGGTAGCGTCATTAAATTCACCTTCTGTTGACCTCACTCTGCGCCATATTTTCAAGCTTTTCTTCCACACTACTCTGCTAATAATGGCCCAATTAGAAGACAAAGATAAGACTTTTTTAAATTCTATTATTTTGTAAAGTTGTTTATTAGTCTCTTTCCAACCACATTTCAACCTTCCTACATGCTTCAACATTTCATGGAATCTGGTCGTCTTTTTTCGGTCATATATATTGGAAAGAGTAAATATTGCTTACACTAAATCACAGTAAATATTACTTTTCATTTATAAACTCTTACATGTATTAACTCAAATATAATTGTTGTTTTCTATCAAAGATGTTGATAGCTTCTTGTGTATAAAAGATATACATTTAAAGGCCCACCTAATTTTCGAATGTATATAAAACACCATTTGGAAGAGGAACCAATATATATATATATTCTACCGGAATACGGAACAGCTGTGGCCTTGCTAGGAGTCTCCACCAAGTGATAGAGATTATCAGATTTCACCAATCCCCCCCCCCCCCAGTTATTTATCCAGAATGCATCATAATTCAGAACTAATTGGTAGAGTAATTCCCCTTCCATTTAGAATAATAGACTGGTAGTACAGACCAGATCGAAATTAAGTACAGAACACACATCGGTGCCTTGACATAAACAACATGTTAACAGATTATTCGACGGTATAAATTGATAATACAATGTTTTGGAGCTTCCTCTTTCAAATGGTATACGCTATGGTATGTGTTGTATACAATGTGATCTGGTCATTCGAAAATTAAGTGAGCCTTAACCCTTTGAGTGCCAGGGGCCGATCTCATCGGCCCTAAACCTACAAAATAAGTCTGTTAAAGAATATAAGAATAAATTATTAAAATTGTAAAAAATTGTAAAAAAAAAAAAAAAAAAAAAATGTTAGGCCAATGCATTCTCTTATATATACGAGGCGACCTATGGTCGACTCGCATATATAAGAGAATGCATTGGCACAGGGTATATGGGTTGATACAAAATTCGGACCTGGCACTCAAAGGGTTAAATGTATATAGCATCACCGATTAAGCTTGTTTTTGTTTTAGTATATACAGGTGATATACGTCTGTGATGAAGCAATGCCTGTGATAATTACTTTTGAAATATACTATATTATCTGTGATGAAGAAATGCCTGTGATAATTACTTTTGAAATATACTATATTATCTGTGAAGAAGCAATGCCTGTGATAATGACTTTTGAAATATAATATATTATCTTATATTCAGTATGCTGTGCTCAGTTCCTCCCCTGATGGTCATTGGATTTCAAGATGTATTTACGATTCCAGTCGAACGAAAAATATCACTATATTGTATATAAGGTACCTTTGTGCCACAAATGTTTGCCTTACTCGTAATTAAAGTGATGTGGAACACTCCGGTATGGTGATCAAATAGACATGGAGAATTTTGGAGTAATTTTTACAAATAGTATATCCAAATTGACAACAGACACCGTCATTCTTATATATTTACATACTAAGTGTGATCATCACTAAATCCAACATTCATATTGGTCGGCCCCCACGTGGCTAGTTGCAATTATTTCTCGGTGAACGCGCAACAGCTCATAACTGTAGCCTCATAATTACATCGATACGTCATCAGTTTCGGAAAGAAGAACGCGTAATGTTTTGGGCGCATTTGGACTCGCGCAGGATTGACTTAATACATCATCGGGTTTCAATATAAAGAGAAATTGTTCCTGTTAACTTTTGCCAAGGGTGCTATGGGATATTTTGGGCTGGTTTTGTCACGATACACTTTTCGATTTAAATACATTTACAAAAGTGGCTTTTTCGCTAAATATATATAAATATAAGGATTAACTGTCATGTGGACTGTTTTTTATGGAGATGTAACCGTGAGGTAAGTGGTCATGGGGAGAACTTACCGATGAATGGCAACACAAGTTATGACCACTTACCTCACGGTTACATCTCCATAAAAAAACAGTCCACATGACAGTTAATCCTTATATATGAATTAAATGCAGTGACTCTCGATGGCGAAATCATTTTCGTTAGTTTATCGCCGATAGATGCATCCCGAATCGAGTAGTAAATATTTACAATTGAGCGTGGTTCTGATGGTGTTTTCCATGGATTGGTACGGTCGATTTGCTTCAATTTTAAGCGATGATAGTAGAATGTTACATTCCTCCAGTTGCCATAGCGCTTGCATGAATATGAAATTATCAGTTTCACGCACCCGAACAAGTACATAATATGTCTTTAAAAACTGAACGAAAAATATTACGACTCGTTAGTTTATACCAGACCATATATAAGGACAACAAGATGACGTATTCTTGAGTTACATACATATACGGAATGTGATCATCAGATATACTATGGCCAGCGTGTTTTTGGAAATTTGTGCAGGCACAAACGGGGACGCTGTTCGCAATTTACAGGTGTGCCCGAACGAAGATCCTCTAACCATGCTATCCATAACCCTCATCTGTTTGCAGCGAAAAGGTCAAAGATATATGAATGAAAGTTATGAGACGGCAGCTGCTCTAAGCCACGCCTACGCATGCTCTGGCACGTGCCAGTCCTTTGTCGTGCACTGAAGCGTGCCGCGTAATTTGAATTGAGTTGTGTCTGTTTTCCTTCATAAGTCACCGGCTGTTTTGAAATCGAGAATATTGATTTTAAATTTGAAGTGTGACACTAGCGTTCGTGATATTTTAATTCCGATGTCGGAATGAAGCTCTGGGTGATACAAATAGATAACTGGTGATTTGTCATCGATCTATTATATTGTGAGACTCCCAGTAACGCGGAGTATTGGCACGTGTCACGCGCAGTGACACGATTGTAACAGACAGCATCGCGCTGCCATGGCGGTAACAGATGGCGGTTGTTTCCGGATTTTCCAGAAGTCCCTGCAACAGTGTCACCCTGCTTAAGTGGTCCTGCTAATTTGCTATGATGCTGGCACGAAAACACGATGCTATTAAGAACATGTACCGTTATTTTATTTTATTTCCGCGGTGTTTGAAAACCGGTGTTCACGCTGGACCGCATAATCTTTTGGCAATTTTTTTGGGAAGTTCTGTGGGTTTTTTTTGCCGAATTAAAGAAAATATGGCCAAATTAATTCCTCATTTTCTGTGCTCACAATTAATTACTAAATTTCAATGAAAACAAACACCGGTCAACGCAACTAGGTTAAGACATTGTGTAAACTATAACAGAGAAAGAAATGTTAGCTCCGTAAATACGTATTTTGGTTGTGTTTACATAATACTAGGTCATGCGATGATCTTTATATATTGGTTTCCCCCGTAGAGGTCAATACCTGTGAACTTTTATGTTATGACGGGGAACAACGCGGGTATAACGGCATGATTTGCAGGCGTTTTTTCCTCATATATAGAAACCGCAATGGCGCTAGAATGTGAACGGCAACATGCATACAAGATGCATACAACATGCATACAAGATGCATACAAGATGCATACAAGATGCATATTTCCAAAAGTAACGACATGAGAAGTAAATTTTCGATAGTTCAACGTGTAACGATGATACTAACGCATTGCCCTAAATCACTTGCTATTCACAGGCAAATATCGATAGCATCGCTTCTATATACATGCATAGTTTTTACTTCTCACGTTGTTATAGCTATGGTATTGAATGCAGATGCAGATTTATTAGCATTTTTTCATTCGGTTTCTGACACATTAAGCTTTCTATGCCGAAATGCCAATAAAAGAAAAGTCTGGCAAATTTGCGAATGTGTGAACGTATCCTTTAAATCATGAAATATATATTACAAGACATGTGACGCATGCATGTGACATTGATCAACTGTGAACACGAGTGCCTCGTTGTGAGCACATATACGTACTTATCGTTCCCATGTTTTTGAACCAAATTCCCATGATATACATGTAAGTGTGTATACCGTTCAAGTTTTAAACATATTTATGGTATAATTTATGTACAATTTGGATTGGGGCATGCACAAGTGATAATAACTCAGATCGCCCCTCTCTCCATACAAATACAACTCAATATTATAATAACAAGGTAGTATATAATATGTTTAAATTGTCGTGTGTGTTACCAGATCCAGGTTCGATGTATGAGTTCATTTGCTTGGATTATACTGAATATGGACATTAGAGAGATGCGTTAATTAGTTTTGTAGCTTTGGGGTACTAAATGATGGCGATCGTGACGGTGCATGATCCAGAAGTGGTAAATTTGTTAATTGGTAAAGCGGTTTGTAGCAACTATATATTTTGGAACTTCTGCAAATATTATTTCGTTTTCGTTATTGCTAATGATTGGAGTACCTTTTAGGAGGTCAGTGATGTTATATACAGGATGCCTTTTGTTCTAAGCCTGTTGAAAGGTAGTATATATAGGGGACATATATGGGGTGGGCGTCTTCGATTTCGTTTCCACTATCACAAGATGGGCTAACAGCCATGTGATTTACGAATTTGTCGTGGTGTAAGCCGCTGCATTTGTTTCTCAATTTGGTATGTATTATACTGTTTTTTTCTGGAGCCAGTATAATAGTAATTATTACCACTTTATAGGGCGTTCTCTACTTCGTCTCGGGCCGCTAATATGCCCTTGGGCTGTTAATGATTCCATCCGGGCCGTTAATAAACCATAACGCCCTAAAAAATCATGTTATTGTTATATTATGGGGTTTAATTGGGTGTGTGGTATGTAATTTTATGGAATCTTGAGATTTCAGCTTTGTTTACAATGCCGGGAAGTTTGTTCCAGGTCAGGCACATTTTTGGCATGAACAATTTTCTAAAATGTTAGGTTTCGCAGTAATATGAGTAAAAGTCGCGGGGTCTCCTGAAGGAATAGCCCGATATCTCGCCGGCTCGTGGAGGTATATAGGAGTGTTGTTAGATAACTATAGGTGCATCGGCATTAATCATTTTGTAGTGCGTTTGTAATTTGTGAAATTCGCGCCTTATTTGTTGAAGGCGATTGAATCTTTCAGTTTGTTGTAGTGGCGCACAGTCCCAAACAATATCGACGTAGTCCAACCTTTGTGTGCTATACAATTTCCTTGCAACAAATGTTGTGGTAGGCATGAAATTTCCAATTTTGACCAACGTCAGGGGCTGGGGCACTCCCTTCCCCCTGTAGCCACATCTCTGCTTCCAATACTGTATTGTAAGGGTTGGGCCGCCGTGTAATGCTTTTCTTGCCCTCTCTCCATGTCTTAGTGCACGTCCCTGGTGACATGGACACTAGGTTACAAATAAACACATTGGTAATTTCAACAGCAGGGATAATGCCCCGATTTTGCGGTTTGAAGAATTTTTTATTTTAGCCCTTAAAATGTCATTCAGGCAGCCGGTTAAAAGCTCTACGGAACATGTGTTGGTATAATGTTTTTACCTCCGACTTTTAAATACACTTTATGTTATCTTTCTTATCTTAACTCCAATAAAATGTTCAGCGTGGGTGCAAGTCATTTGATACCCAAACAAAATGACACCCACAGAAAAAAGTCAAACGATGCCTACCCTCGTAGAAATATAAAAAAAGTATTAAATGTTTTATTTTATCAAAATGAAAGTATCCTCTTTTCTATATGCAGGAACTAATTTTCATACTCTGGTATGAGTATCTCTTGATTTTGGCATACGAGTATCATTTCAACCGAGGATCATTTGACTCAAGAATTATTTGACTTGCGTATCATTTGACTATGGGTTAAGCTAAAAAATCAGTTGTTTTTATTATTTCGCAAGCTGACATTTTTTTTGCTCATGCCTTTATTTTTTTTCAAAATATATCATCAATTTTGACCCATAAATGGCAATAGACATTGTATACTCTTTTATCACATGATTAGCACTATTTTCCTATGTAATATTCGAGCGTAATAGACACGTGTAATATCGTCGCGTGCAATGACGTCACGCTGCTCTTTGGGACAATGTTATATGTCTTTTAATTATTGTTCTTTTCGATAAAATTTAAGCGATTATATGACCATGTGATAAAAAGTATCTCAAACTCGTTCTATTTTATTCGTAATTTATCAACCTCGTCCACTAAATTCTATTTGAGCCTCGGTAAACCTCGGCTCAAATCGAATTTAGTGAACTCGGTTGATAAATTCCGTATAAAATAGAAACTCATGTGAGATCCTCTATATATTATATAGCAGTATAGTGTGTTCTATATATGAGTGGGTTATCACTTCAGAACCCATACCAAACTCCTCTGATGGATGCATATAATTCATCACTGTTCCAGGTTGTGACTCGTAATTATTTTACGCACTATACCTGCTGCGAATCATCAAACACTTTTGCAAAAATATCATTTGAAAACAATATAGTATAAAAATAGGTACATCATATCACATTATGCTAATCGAAGTGAAAACTGGAAACTAAAACATATTGCCTGACATGTGGATCATAATCATGTATCCATAACAATTCTATCAACTTGTTTGATGTTCTACCGAAAGTATCTTCATTTCTATACTGTTCCTCACCATGCATGTACAGAACGAGCCCACACAAGGTTACTCAAATTAATATCAAAGGATGCGTTTTGTGTCACTTGACGATTTGGAAATATTGTTAAGGACGTTAAGAACATTTTGAAACGTGCAATCACTGTGAACTCAGTGAACCGGCGGCCATGTTTTTCATAGAAAATTGTTCGAATTTGATAGCTCCCATCTAGATGTGATTCTAAACATGCCTGTAAAAATTTTTATCAATTCTACAATAAATGTGGGGTGTGCCGATGGATTCAAATTTGAAATCCAAAATGGCTGCTGACGTACATGTTTTTTTACAAATTTCGGTCATCCATATGAAGTTTGATGACAATTGATGGAGATGTGGCCCGTAGGGTGTGCCGAAGAATTTAGTTATACAAAGAGTAAATTCCAAGATGGTCGCGGGCGGTCATGTTTTTTTTCCAACAAATTTCGGTCAAAAGCTCCCATCTATAGGTCATCCCGAAGATCTATATGAAGTTTGGTGATGATCGGATGAGGGATGCCATCTGCATGTGATCACAATCGGGCCGGCACAATTTAAAAATGATTCGGCCATAAATACGGGTTGTAGGGTGTGCCGACGGATTCAAATTTAAATACAAGATGGCTACTGACGGCCATGTTTTTCGTCGAAGTTCGGAAAAATTCGATAGTTCCCATCCATAAGTATGAAGTTTGGTAAAGACCAGATGAGGGATGCGGCCTGTAGGGAGCGCCAAAGTAAATTGTTGACGGACGTCCGGATGCATGCACGGACGACGGACGCCAACCCATGACAATAGCTCAAACTTTACGTTTAGATAACTCTAAAATCAAGTGGCTATTATTGTTAATAGTAACCAGTTGATTTTCGAGTTATCAATCTTACAACCGCAATTTGTCCGTTTGAGCATGTGGTTCTGGTCGATTCGAATCACATATTTTTTACCCCCAATGCCAAAGAAATAGTAATTTAGGAGCGTCTAATCGGATTGAGTATCTTTAATATAAAAAAGGGTTAATGCACATTCATGCATCATATATTGGTAAAACACACATGTCCTGTCACTTGTGGCGTGGGATAAGTGCCCATAAAGTGGCTAATGATACTGGACGATACAAAAGACCAAATCCCAATAAAAACGGTATAGGATATGTCAGAAAATAAAATAACAGAAGATGGGGAAATTTTCGTACTATACGGTAGTATATTTACATACTAAGTGTTGTCATCACTAAATCCAGCATTCTGATTGGTCGGCGCCCACGTGGCTAGTTGCAATTATTTCTCGGTGAATGCGCAACAGCTAATAACTGCAAGCTCATAACAACATCGATACATCATTTGGGTTTGGAAAGACGAACGCGTAATGTTTTGGGCGCATTTGGATTCGCACAGGATTGACTTAATAAATCATCGGTTTTCAATTGTTCCTGCTAACTTTTGCCAAGGGTGCTATGGGGTATTTTGGGCTGGTTGTGTCACGATACACTTTTCGATTTAAATACATTTACAAAAGTGGCTTTTTCGCTAAATGTATATAAATATAAGGATTAACTGTCATGTAGACTGTTTTTATGGAGATGTTACATCTCCATAAAAACAGTCCACATGACAGTTAATCCTTATATATATACTGAACAAAGGAATAATCTGATTGAAAACTTCAATATTGACAATAGTGGATTTCCCTTGTGTTCCCAATAGTCTATACCATTGCTCAAAAGATTACTGAGTCCACAGACGGAAACTATAGATATATATTTAAGTTTATAAAAAAAATTTGCACAGTAAGAACAATAAATAGTTTAACCGTTTCTATACTGAGTGGGTTCTCCTATTCAGTTATACAAATATACATCGGAGCAGTTTATCATTCATTTGGAGGGTTGTCCAAAAATAAGGGTAGTCGATAGACACGAACAGATAATACAAATGCAGAAGGATTCATATTCACTGGTGGGAAATGTTCATATAATAAGTTCAACTGCTTATATTACCTGCAGAATTAACACTCCTGTAAATCAATAATAGGGAGAATCCATTTATTATGAATGGATAAGCTACATGTACATGTACGTCCTCGTGTGCACGTTTACTTGGTAAGATATTTTCATGAGTGAAAAGTGTCATACTACACACATTATGTAATAGAGTAGTATAGTAGTTTGACATGGACCATGTTGAGCTGTGAGAATATAATGTACCGAGGGGTGGTGCATTTCCCAGCATGATGGTGTCCCGATCACCCTATGATCCCAACTTTCTGAAAAATATATATTTCAACAGTTGGAAAATGTTTGGTCCACAATAGACATCAGAGGTAACTTTTTAAAACGTAAGGGGTGTGTGTCAGTTTGGATGTAAAGCTTGAGTTTTATAGTTCTAACCAATGAGGGAGTGTGCAAATGGAATATCGCGACCTCATTTGAGAAATGTAGTTCTTACATTTTAAGAAATTATAATGATATTTTTCCAGGGAATGCCACAAGAAAATAAGAAATATTTTCGTTAAAAAAAGCAAACATTAATATTGTAAACGAAGGAGTGTTTTTTCTCATATACTAAATACGTTTTCTTACCCAAGCTACATATGTGTATTCTCTGTCTCATGTGTGGATGGAATGGTGATAAAATGGAGACTTAAATAAAATTTATCATTTAATCCAACTATAAAAATAACAATACACAACGCGATTGTGAGAAGTCGTTGACAATTTGCATAGAATTACATTAGACATAGGTTGACAATTGTATAGCAGCATGTAAATATATGAATGTAACACAGTATGTATAAAGAGCACTTCAATGGTTGAGTATGGGGTACACATGGCCTTATATTTATTTTAAGACGAAGTTAGTATATAATGAACAAATTCCTCATTAACTATTAAAAGTCTCTTTCATTCGAAAGAGTATATACGGTTTCGTAAAAATCTCTCTCATTGTGTTTATCTTGTGCGAAGAAGGAAGCCCATTAATACATTCAATGGTTTCGCGGATATGTAAAGTTCTGGACAACTTTGACGTGAAACATGTTTTTCCAAGTATTTATCAAAAACTCGAAATGGAATGATGTTCGAAGCCACATTAGCACGATTCCACAATAGAAAATGAACATCGCGTGTAAATTCAATATCGTTCGCGGTTATGACGTGAAATGTTTTTTTCCAAGTAGTTATCAAACACTCGAAATGGAATGATGTTCGATTCCTCAATAGAAAATGTACAGTTCGTATATACAACTTACATCGATGATATTGATCGCGTGATTAGCGATGACACATCAGTTCATGGTATAAATTAATTCAGATACATGTATAATTTAAATCTGTTTACCGATGGAATATCTGAATCTACATGAACTGAGTAGTTTTAGGTTTTTTTTTTCGCTACGGAAAACAACAAATCAAGGAACATGCGAACATGGATGTGTAAAATACGTTAGAAAAATATATACTGTATTGTTGAAGCACCAAATAGAAAAATGAGTACTCAAAATATAATACGTTAAAGGGATACTCTACCTAGATTCAGCCATTTATGGGGCCATCTCCAACACTGTTCAACGGAAAACATGCAACAAATGAATGATTTGAGTCGGAATGAGTTCAAATATATACGAAGTATGAACGATGTAAAACAACATGGTAATTGTAATGAAAATGAGTATATGGCTTACGCCTTTTGCTCATTCTCGTTATAATTATCAGGTTGTTAAACGTTGTTCTTTGTGTATATAAGTGAGTGTATTTAACTCTCATTCTTTACTCATAAATAATTCTGTTACTTGATGTTTTATGTTGAGTATAGTTGGAGATGATTCCATAAATGTCTGGATTTAAGTACAGTCTCCCTTTTTTAAAGGCTGCCTGTTTTACCGAGAATAGGCATCATAGGCATGTTCCACAATGAGCGAAGTCATGGCATAAATATATATATATAATTAATATGGTTTTCACTTCAATTCATGGAATGTTCAATGCGGTGATCAAGCCTTGAAATAGTATGTCTGTCATTTGCAGAATGAGGTCCCCAGAGGGTGAATTTAGTGATGCTACCCCGCATAGCGGGCTAGCATCACCAAATTCACCCTCTGGGAACCTCATTCTGCAAATGACAGACACACTATTTCAAGGCTTGGCGGTGATGCTAACATGACCATTAATCGTTGATAAGTTTATAAAAGTAAAACTAAAGTTTTGAAAAAGAATTCGCCACACCCATAAAGCGCAACGTATATATAGCAACAACAGAGTTAAGTTATTTTGAGTTTATTTCTAGCTGCGTTTATTCAACTGAATAAAAAGATGGATAATTATATAGTTATCGTGTATGTTGTTGTTACAAACGGTAATAGAAGCGTTTATTAATTACGAATTGTGAAAAAAAAACGCATAAAAAGTTTTGGAAAAGATCAATTCAAAATGAAATAAACATTTTTATAGTATAGAACAACTGCTGCATGCGGGTATGTATATATTATCAAAAATGTCTATTTTGTTTTCGAATCGATATTTGTTATAGAGCAATGAATTATTATGAACATCAATACCAGAACTTGTATACAGCTGAAATTTGTATCAGCAGTTACACAGTATCATAACGAAAATAAACACCTTTCACACAATGAACTAGTACGGATAAGAATTACGAATGGGGTATACTACGTCACTAGCATTTGTGTTCTTTCTATCAGTTGGCGTTTTCTATATACGGATAGTTACGATTATATATGGTTTGAGGGTTTCAACAAAATTCACTATTACAGCATATATATAGTATAAGTAACAAATATCGTTTCTCTGGTCCTCAATGTGGAAGTTGACTCTGATATTGTGTCATTAACCCTTTCAGTGCCAAGTCCGATTTTTGTATCAACCCATATTTCCTTGGTTATTTTTCAAATTTATTGATTATAATAATTTGATACATTGATGGAAAATTTGAAAAATGATCAAGGAAATATGGGTTGATACAAAAATCGGACTTGGCACTGAAAGGGTTAAATTGTAATCGCCATGTGGCCTTAATTTATATCTCAAAGTGGCAATCAAATAATTGGTCGCCGTGAAACACGATAACCTTGAGAAACCCAAAGCGCAGCTATGACCTGATATCAACATAGCTAGGTACAAAACAAACACGACAAACAGAACCAACACGTTACTGTGAGTGGCAAGAAGTTTGACCGGCACGATTTTCTCACAAATGGACTCGTAGTCGTCAATTCTGGGAAAGGCTTTTCGGACCGACTGAAAAAATTATGACTACTGTATTATATGTAGCTATTCGTAATTCTTATTAGTACATGTAGTAGTTCGTGTTATGAGAAAGGTGTCTATTATCTACTCATTGGTTCAAACTGGTCACATGGGCACCACTTAAATGCAGACGATCTGATTTGGTAAAAAGTCTAGAATTTCTATTTTGAGAACTATTTGTCATGGCCAAAAACAATTGACTTACATGTAATATCTCTCAAATTATGTTAATATCATCTATGATGCTCGCTGTTTATGTGTGTGAAAACAAATCATAAGTTCCCCGACTCAAAAGTTGTAATTTCTAATTTGTTAAACGGCTTGTGTAAAATCAGATCGCCTGGAAACACGCATGTTGAGACACACTGCCACATGAAATATACTATAGTAATAAAATAACATAAAAAATCCAACAAATTATTGCACAAATTCCAGGAAGCCTCGAATACGTTAACCAGAAGGAAAGGCTGCTGTGGCGCGAATGTCACATTCTCTCGCGCCATAACTCCAACTGGTCCTTCAAATTGTCTCATATAGACTTAGTCCCGCATAAACATTGTATATATATATATGGGCTAGTACGCCAACTCGGCACCCCAAGGCCTGTACGGCTTCAGATTTGAATTGTATGCGTGAGTTCCATTTGGTGACAACATTGGGATTGTGTTCATGTTCAGCGACATTGGGAATTGTGAAGATAACTGTGGAAGTGACTGCAAAAGTTCACTGGTGTTTCCGTTCATTTGTGGCATTTGCGCGGCACCAATACCGGAAGAACTCAGTCTCATGTGTGGCGGAAGTGACGTAGACATATTATCAGATTGTCCGAGTCGTGATTCGCTGTAGCAGATCGAAGACGCCCCTGTGTGAGAAGAATGTACTGAAGACGTAGACAGATGATCATTTTGTCCATTTTGGGAAGAGAACATGCCGCCCATAGAATTAACACCAGAGCTGCCGTACTGAGAAACTGGTGCGTTCAGGGCCGCCTGCCCGCTCACGGAATTCCAGGATGCAGGCATTTGCAATGACGATTTTGTTGCGAAGTCGCGCTGCGATGCATAACACTGTAGATGACTGAGAAGTCTGAGTCGTAGGGGATCTTGCAGATCCATTCCCTCGATGGTGACAAGATACCGAGAAACTTCAGCCGCACATTCACGGAACCCGAAACTTCGATAGTCCATAGCCAGTGAATTCGGGTCGAAGTTGTACCCATTTATTCCTGCAAGTAGATAAAGAGATTTTGTTGTTATTTTTATAAAGTAAAAACTATTTTAGTAAGGTGTTGGCTATACATATAATACAAATATGATATCCATGCAAATCGACGTATGTATATCTCAGTAATGATAGCTAAACAGCATAAGCTTAGTTAGAAATATTGTGTGATACTACAGTGGTTAAGTATATGTATATACACGTGTGTAAATGTTATACATTTATATACACGTGTGTAAATACGTTATACATATACCTGCGTTGTCAATTTGAATTATTTTATGAGTAAATAATGGCGATTGAATATGAGGTTATACATGTACATAAGTAGTCGCACTAATTGTTCTTCGAGCCTAGATCATGCCATGAATATATACTCTGCAAGCAAGGTAGGGAATATATTTCTTTGTTTAAACTTGTTCCTCAATAATCTACTTCGCGGTATGGGGTGGTCCCAGCTCGATAGTTCATGTTTTTGCTAGCTGATATTAAAACAGAAAATGGATCGAAAACCCGGGATAAATTCCAGGCTTGTAAGCGACGCAAAGAAAATTGCTCACATGGTCATTTAAATCGTGTAATTTCGAGTTGGGACCTCCACATAGGGTGAAATACATTATTAAGGAACATGTAGTAACTAACTATTGGTAGAGATTCATGGCATGATCTAATCCGATCACATTTCCAATTTGTATTCATTGTAATACTTGTTGGACATAAAATATATGTTTAAACCAAGTAAACTTTAATCGAGGACAAAAATATCGAAACTAGATGTGGTCACGTTTTTTTGGGAGACAGTTATAATTTGCGACAACAACGCTTCGATTCACGATATTTGTCTAGTAAACCATAACTTGGAACTGAATCATAGACACCAAAGGTTGTCACGTTTTAAGATGAGCCCAGAATGCCAAGTTGTCGCGCTTGTTCAGAAACTGCCCGTTAATTTGCGCGACGCAGACGGCCGGAAATCGCGTGCACAGGATATCGCCTGTGTGATAATCGGGGATTGTGGGATCGATCAGTTGATGACGGAGTTTGCATAAGTGTGCATCGTAGTAGCTCAGCTAACATTCACTGTCTCCTACCAATGGCGTCGTCCTTCTCACCTAACATATTTATTCACGAGTCTCGCCGCTGCATCGCAAACATTTGCAAAATTGGTCGATTATTATCCGAGAGAATGTCTCACCATCCCGTGTGAATGTGAGAATCTGCAATGTTGCAATCAAGTGGGAAGGAGTGTTTCAAGACTTGACCAAAGAAATTTGCTGTTCTTAAAAATGGTCTATCTCTTCCTGGCAACACTTTCGACAACAAAGACAACAAAATTTATAGGAATCTCGTTTTGATGGCACCCTAAATCATTGTTGTTCCCAACACTGATACATGAGAAACATCTGGTGTTACAAATATTTCACATAAAAGTGTTTTAAAAGATAAATTTTCAACCAAAATGTAATAATGTTCTAAAACAACTTTCAGGTTCATAGATTTCCTGGTGACAGAAGTTCCAGGGAAGAGATAGATCATCTTTACCTGACTGATGTCGGTTAGTCAAACACGTTCGCGTATACATATGTATACGAGCCTTAAATTAAGGTTCTTTGTGACCTATTAGTCAAAGGCGTAGACTTCGTGTACATTTCAAATAATGCTCAGTATATACTACTGTTCTTCGGGTCCAATTGTTATCAAGGCCACATATGCGCCCCCACTGACGTCCCGGATTATGCATGTATAATATAGGTATAAGCTCAATTGAAATGGAGGTGCCATTTGCCAATTATATAAGTATAAGACCTAATTGAAGTGTCGGGGCAATTTGAAATATGGGATCATTTGCCGAATATGAAATTAAAAAGGGGTGCCATTTTCAGGAGCATGCATGCAGCGGTAATCGATAAGTCATTGACAACACTTGAATACGATGTATTATCCCCATATAAGATCTAATGAAATGTGGTACCATTTACCGGTGCACTGGTAATCTAAAAGGCATCGACAGCACTCGAATACGCGGTAGCCCATAGGTCCTTGAGGGACAGCAAGAATACAAACAAGCCGTGGGAGTCAGAATACACAATCTGTTATCCCATTGACACATCTTCGCGAGACATTTGCCATGTCGGGGATATCTAACGTCGAGGTAATACATCAAACAAGCAAGATACCAGAAAAACCAACACAGACTCTCGTCCCGCTATTTGATTGTGACCAGGGACAAACACTGGTCGAGCCACTAATACACAATTAATTTATTTTTCCCATACCTTTTTGGTGTAGCATCTTGAGGTGGTCTACCGTCATCTGGAGGATTTCTGCCTTCTCGAGCTTAGCAGAGCCCTGAAAAGATCAGATACGGAGGTCATTAGTTAAAACTATCAAGAACGCACGGAATGTGCATCAATGAAAAATGTGTATATAATTATATAAGTGGCTTCATTCTGTTGTGTGATTTAGAATAAGAGGACACCGATTTTTTTTTTTAGGAGTTCACTCATGCAGTATTGATCATATTTTGTACACAGTTTGATTTGATATAATCTATATATCTTAGTAGTATAATGAGATACAGAGATCAGGGCGGACAATTCATAAAACTTAGATAGTCTCCGCTCCCCTATAACAGACTTCCATTCAAAAGACGTACACCATTTAGTTGTATAACCCGGGCATATACGCGTGAACCCCTGAATGTGATTAATCATCTGACACGTCCGCGATTAATATGTCTTCAAACTGATATACCATTACCGTGATAGAAAAGGGTAAAGTGGTGAAACGATTGTTCTATATGTTGTTTACATACATCAACCCAACATCTATCTTATGCTGTTGCGGACCGAGAAGACTTGGTCTAAATTTCATGGTAAATATCGCCCCCCCCCATCCTTAATAATTCTTTGAATGGTATATCATGTAGCAATAATGATCGGGTATAGATCAGTGCATGAGCTTTGTAATAGCTCTAGATATTCGATCCAAAAAAAAACAACAACTTAGCACACAATATACCCGTGGAAAGAACTATGAAAGGTGGTTTGCTTTATATGAGATGTTACCGATTTGATGCACTTTGGTGATGTTACAGTATATCAAAAACCGAGAACAATGCATATTCCGCCAGGTGCGTGTTTATAACTTCTGTCCCCAAACCATAGATATGTTTAATCTTCCAACCAAGATATATGGTACGAAGAACAAACCAAAAAAAAAAAGAATGACAGTAAACAATACCTATATATACTTAGCCATGTGCTAAATGATATATACGTGAATGTATTGAGGAAAATGTAAGTGTTTAAAATATTTAAATTTGAAAAAGTCTAACGACGTCGTAACGAGTCTAGAGGTCACCTGCATCGCTAGTAAATTGGCTCATGATATTGAAGTGATCATTAACACATTCTATATTAAAGCATCATCGATGAGTAGTTACCCCGTAGGAAATGTTCAGATAATACGTTTAACGTTGTTGAACTTATTATCGAAACATTTCCCTCAATAAATAGGACTCCTTCTGTACTTTCAATTATCTGTCGTCTGCTTGTATTAACTTAACACCCATCCAAGTGAATAATAGACCATTCCGATGTATATTTTTATAACTGAATGGGAGAATCTATTTAGTATAGAAAGGGTTAAATAACATGTTACACACCTGCTTTTCGAATGCTGTAGGAACAAGTCTTCGTAATTCTGCCAAACTGTGATTTATCCTATCCCTTCTTCTCTTCTCGATAACTCCTCGCCTCTTTTTTCTGTCACTCGAGTGACCACTTTGAGATGGTGAACTGTTGGGAAAAGAGAGAAATAAATTGAAACTATTGCCCAGTAATATCCGATAAACAGGGTATGCGACAAAACTGCATTAGCCTCTATGATTGTCCAACAAAATAAAGATTTTAAGACAAAAGACGTGAGACAATGGCCGGAACATAAAAACATACATATAGACCGTTGATGAATTAGTTGAGTGGCAACTATCAGTTGGTGAGCTTTTTGGAACGAAAGAAATAAACTTTGTATCAGTATTATAAAAACCACGATATGCATGTACATATAGCGGCAAAACGGCATGTGTCCCCAGGATTATACGACAAAAGGGCATGGAGACAATGATCGGAAGTTTAGTCATGGCGTTCGGCTTGGTTCGGAAGAAGATTCCGATGATGACTAAGTGTTCTGACATGACTGTCACGATCAATGCCGTTCATTTTCTAGAGAAAAGAAATGATCCAAAAAGGCTCAGAAACCCATATACAAAAGAGTGGTAGACCCGTATAGAAAACAAACATTAGAAGTTTCCCAAATAATATTATATCAACTACAACCTGAAATATAGTTCTCATTTCAACATACTTAAATTAGTTGTTGTAACGTTATCTAATGCGTGTAGGTCCATGCCAGAATTGAACATTATTTCCGATGATACAAGTTGTGATCTCATATTGGAACGAGAATCGTCAAAGTCCAGAATATATTTTTTGCAGAAAAAATAAATGGTAAACGCAATGAGAAAATTAATCCAAAATGAACAGCCAAGAAAAGTTCATCTCATTTATACAAGTGTCTGAAGCATCGATTAGTATTGACCAATGATTGCTAATACACAATTAGTGAGATTAGTATCCAAGTCGTGTAAGATCAGGAACATGCATTAAGTCTGCACGTGCATTGCGTGCGCGGACACGACGCAGTATTAAATGGTACATACCCATCCTTTCCGTCGTCGTACAAATCATCCTCACTATCACTAAGGCTACGCTTCATGATGACGTAGAAGGAAAACGGTAATTCAGTATGGATAAGTCCTGACGAGTGTAAGTCCTTCCTGCGCGGCGTGCGTCGAACAACTGACAGACGTCCACACGGTGTGCCGAATAAAAACGTCGTCGCGTGCGCGTGCCCACCTACAAGCCCCGCGTGACGCCGTGATTGACATGCGACCGTTCAGTCAATGCGCCGCATCCATTCATCGCCGATCGCTCTGCACGCGTCTGATTGGTCGAATCCGCCAACTTCATTGTCATCTGCTGTCGCGCAGACGTTTCAAAAGAAAAAATCAATATTTCACCAAGAGATAAAATTTGTGAATTGGGCGATAAATATTTTGTTTAATTATCAACTTTTATCGTGTTTTATTTGATATTTTCGTTGTGAATTTTCAAAAAATATACAATATATATTTTTTATAAAATTTAAAGATTTTAACTGGCGTCGTTTGAGGATTTTAAATAGAGGTTTTGGTGACAAATAAGTGGACTTTTTTATATGATGTATCTTCTGAGCAGGTGGTCTGTCGATCGCCTGGGCGCGTGACAGGCTTGTGCGGGGCGTAGGAATGCCTTGTGACTCGGAAGACTGAACGCCGTGCCAAGAAAATAATGAGCGACGCTCTGACACTGGTGTCATCTTTGGTCAGACTCCTGCCGGTCGCATGGCATCATTTTTTTTCAAGATTTAGACACGCGTCGAGGACAAAATTAATGAATGCATACAAATTTACCAAAGTAGACATTCGTTTATGCTGATATACGCATTCACAGTGATTCACATTCCATTCATCCCAAATATTAAAAACTCCAGACAGCGTTATGTAATCTGACGTTTGGTCGTTTACAACATTCTCCTGTCCACAATTTAAATAACATAACAATATGTATGGTTGACTTAATAAAACCGAAATAGAATCTATAAGATATGCTGTCTTCATATGTGCCTATTAATTGTATTCGGTTAGGGAACTCGGAAAGTATTTGTCGTCAGTGATATTAAAGGGACACAAGGAATTCGCATGCAGTGGGTAAAAGTACAAATATTTGTAAAAGTCTATAAGACATCATTAACAAGAAGAAGGTGGACATTTTTTTTACCAACGTTCTTATATTACAGACTTTTATAAAAAATTATGTTATTTCGCATGAACCCAATTCAAAGGCTTTAACCCTTTACCCAACAAACCGGCCAAAACCGGCCAAATAAAGCTTCAACAGCCTAAAATATCTTCGGTCTGTCTCAATAGAACCATACAAATATGGATATAATTGGAATCGGCTCCTTGACCACATTGTGATAGTTACAGTTATGCCCTGTGCCAATGCATTCTCTTATATATGCGAGTCGACCATAGGTCGCCTCGCATATATAAGAGAATGCATTGGCCTAAAACAAATATTTTTTTAACACTTTTTACCTTTTTTTCTTACATTCTTTAACAATTTTATAATTTTTAATGTTTTAAGCCAATGCATTCTCTTATATATGCGAGGCGACCTATGGTCGACTCGCATATATAAGAGAATGCATTGGCACAGGGCCTTTCTGTTGGGTAAAGGGTTAACCTGTCATGACTGGAGCTTCCTGAAATTATGCGAAAACCATGCGCCAATGCTTTTACTTATATATGCGAGTCTCCCGTATGGACTCTCGCATATATACGAAAATGCATTGGCCTAACAATATGTACATTGACCTTGTAAGCAATGTATTATCTTATATATGATTTAATGCTGCACCAGCGCAGCTCCCATCATGAACTTTTTACTTTAAACATATTCTATTTGTATATTATGCATGATACAAACGAGACTTGGGACAAGTTACAAAACTTACTTTGCCCCTCTCCCGATTTACAATTGTATACATACTTTAAACGAAATGGCGTGGAAGATGAAACAAAATCAAATATAGGTTAAACATTTTTACGTTAACAGGGTTTGGGAGGTGCCGTCGTGGTGGGTTAAAGGGGCCCTTTAATTCAAACAAACTGATATATAACAATTCATATATAGCCATTATACTACTTTGCAGGTAATTGTTTCACATATGTTGTGTGTGTAATATACAGAGGCCAAATTCGCAAACACTCAAGTTCTAGCGCTCTAATTATACAATGTCTATCTATTTATTTATTTTCTCCAACAAGGAGAGTATGATCACTGGTTTCATGATATCCCTAATGTTTCATGAAATCCCTAATGTACGAACTCCCGAGTGTGAACGTGTACCGAAATTAACGAATAATTATGAAATTCTACATGGCATATATTTGAAGGAATTGGTTATGCGCATTGTAAACACATAAACACGTGGCTTATCGCTTAATTGTCGGGGGGGGTATTTGGTGTAATAAGTGGTGTGTATTTGGGCAACTGCTTGCATGGTGACATGTTTTAACTCCTTCATTACTTAAAGGATTCTTCCACCCAGTTATAACAGTATTTATTGGAATGGTCTATCATTCATCTGGAGGGGTTTTCGGGTAAAATAAGCAGACGACAGGTAATACAAATACAGAAAGAATCCTCTGTATTGGAGGCAAATGTTTGGATAATAGGTTCCACAAACGTTTATTGAAAGTATTATCTGAAAAACTTCCTAAGGGATAACTACTTTTCAACAAGTATCTAGTATAGTATTATATATAATATATCTTGACTTTAAGAAAGCGTTCGATGCCATTCCGCATGTAAGACTTCTGAGCATACTTGAATAATATTGCTTCAGCAACAAGATTCTTGGCTGGATTGAAACTTCCTGAGTCATCGAAAAAAGGAGAGTTGTAGTCAATAAAAGCTCATCAAGTTGGCAGAAAGTCACAAGCGGAATTCCCCAAGGAGTAGTTATATGACCGACATTGTTCTTTGTGTATATATAAATGATATACCGGAAAATGTTTCATGTATGTAGGGATGATACAAAACTGATTGCCAATCCCATCACAGATAACATTCAAGACGCATTCGATTCGATTCAGTTTGCCATGGTCTCTAAAATGGCAGGTATGTTCAGCTCGTTAAAATGCACTTCGGATACAATAACTCTAAAATCAAATTTAAAACATATAAACCGGAAGCACCTAAATAAAATAGTATCATAATTTGTGAAACGATTTGGGAATCCTTACATATGATCAGTTAAGATTGAGAAGCATGTCAGCACCACCATTAATACAGCAAATCAGATCCTATGTGTCTTATGCAGGGCGTAACACTTTCACCGAACTAAATTCTGATACTTTCACAAGACTTTACTCACTCAATTATCCACTTACCAATAGTTCAAGAGAATTATAATTGTCGCAAGAATATCTTGAAATCTAATTGAATAAAATGAAATGCGCAGCACTTATGTTTTATTTTGAATGCACAGAAACCCGAAACTGTATACCACAAGGTGAATTCAACCGAATGGTGCATCCCACTATATAAGCAAATTGACGTCGTTCCTGTGAACAAGTATTAACATTAATGATTTAATTTCAATTTGACACGCGTTAGTAAATTGATGGATACAGTTCCATGTATATTTGCTTGACATGGTTGGCTCTCCAAGTTCACTGTTTTTACATGCGAGTTTGGTATAGTAGTATGCTATATTCATAGCATGATGCTATAACCAAGTATAGTATTGTGCTAATTTAGCACAACACTATACCATATAGGACACAGCTCTCGACTAATCAGATTTCGCCATGTATATGAGTGAAGTGAAAAAAATACAACATAAATATATACAGTGATACCCGGGTTTACATGAAGCCTGTATAGACTTCTAAATGGATCGCACAAAGACAAGTCATGTTTGATTGTATTGGAATCCAAATTGTACAACTATAGTGTATTGATTTTTGTGAGCCTGGTCTTTCCTATATTATACATGTAGAACTATTCAAAATAGTAAATTAATATAGATGTTTCATCCACTAAGATATTTAATGAATGGCATGCATTGGTAACTAATGTATTTACATTAAGGTCATACATGCATGGGATCAACATATTGGTTACCGTGTTTGTTAAGTCAGCAGTGAGTCCTTTCCAGTCACCCGACTAGCAATGGAAGACGGTCTTATCATGTCTAATTCAGTTTTCGTGTATTTGCATATCTGTAATTGTAAGTGTCATCTTCTGTTCTCTTTTTCTGTCAATACTTTGTTGAGAGATGGGCTATTATAAGTCCCATATATAGTTTACGTTTCAAGTTGGAAAAACTCAGAAGTTTATTCTCCACGCTGCCAACTTTGCGGTGAGGATATACCGGATACCAATACAATTATATGTTCATATGCAAAGTAAACCGAGTTATGAAAAACTTAAAATTCTTATTGATGACAGAAATAACACAAACAGGATTCGCATCGGAAATAGTTACCAAAGCAGCCATTTATATATATATGGTTTAATTAAATCTACATATACAGGCCCTCCTGTACGCAAAACAAATTGTCCCAGTGCAGCTTTTCTAGCTAATTGTGCATTTATATTTCTGTAAATCTCATTTAGAACTTTTCTCATTTTATTTATCGCTGCCATTTCAAACTTTTGCTGACAATATGCTTGAATATATATGTCTACCTCCAGTTCCACAGAGAAGTGGACGGAGTTAATAACGAAACTGAAATTTGAGAAAGTTATACACATATATATATACAACACAACACACTCCAAACTATATGTATAACATACTAGTTCTTAGGAGAAGAGACAAGTCACAAAATCTTTGGTCGCTGGTAGTGTAACATTATATTATTTTAGAACTATTTGAAACATGCATGTGTACGTGTATGTCTTATTTTTTTTAAAGATAATTTTAATATATATCTCTTAACATCAAACGTTTTCACAATACTTCAAGATGTATGATTCATAATTCTTTATTATCAACACGTCATATATGGGTATAGTACGTAAATGACTTAACAGTAGAGCAATACACATTATAAACATAATTTCAAATTGGGAATGCATGGTATTATTCATAATGTGATTGGTCATGTTAAAGCCTATACTACATGTACTAAGCATGTAGTACGAGATTGAATCCTTATCAGGTGGGTGTGTCAAGTTACTTGAATCAAGTATTAGGCATATTTGACGTTTATATTACATATACATATTAGAATGATATATTCGAAACAACTTGTCATTTTAATGAATAAGAAACGGAACTCATTGACTTGTTCTCGAACGCATAATGTGTGAAACGAAATGCCTCATTCATTAACTGTTGTTGGTAAACTCGAATATATACATGTACTGCTGATAGGGGGAATTGTAAATAAATTCAGTGTATTATTCAATTATATATGATGGGGAAAATCTGAAAGTATATATATCTTCACGGCTGGTGAGGAAATCGGTTATAAATCTATATATGCATACCGGGGAAATCGGGTGTCTTCAATTGATGGGAAAAGTCAAACTGGGATCTATATATCTTCACGGCTGATGGGGAAACAGAGGAGCGTGGCTCAATTTCAATTAGGGACCGATTCTCACGAAAATTAGTTTGGCGAATATTTAAAATCACTACACGACCAGATGTTCATGATTCCAATGGAAGAGCGGCAGATTTCACACCACAAACGTTCGACGTCGTGCCGATGATGTAGATCGACGATTCTAATAACCATATAAAGAAACCACAAGTGATTTCTATGTTTTAACTGCAGCAGCTTTTGGGAATTCGAATAAGTGTATCCTTTATATCGCGGATATATACATGTATGTACATTATATACAAATATATCGCGTTCATTGAGAAATCTGATACATACATGAATATGTTGTCTTTAATCCTGATAGAAAAAAAAATCAGACATATGTATTATTGCCTTCATGGCTGGCGGGAAAATTAGATATAAACTTATAGATATAAATAATATGTGATGATGGGAAAATCTTACAGAGATCTTATGTCTTTACGGCTGATGGTAAAATCGGAGGTGTGTGGTTCAATATCAATTAGGGACCGATTCTCACGAAAATTAGTTATGCGAATATTTTAATCAATACACGCCAGTAAGATGTTCATGATTACAATGAGAAGAGTGGTAGATTTCGCACCACCAGGTCGTGCCGATGGTGTAGAAAGACAATTTGAATAACCATATAACGAAGCCACAAGTTATACGCATTGTTGAGTGGTACAAATATTAAATAAATTTGAAGTGCATGCCCAAATCTATGTATATATTAAAGCTAAAGTATATATATACAGAAGATTATCCTAATCCTATAAATAAATAATCGAATGCATTGACTTGTTTGCATGTATTCACTACAGCAGCTGTTGGCAATTCGAACAAGTATAGCCTTTATACCGCGGATATATACATGTAGATGAAATTATATACAAATATATCGCCTGCATTGGAAAATCTGATACATACATGATCTGATGTCTTTAATCCTGATGGAAAAATCAGACATATATATATTATGCATTCGTAACTGGCGGGAAAATCAGATAAAAATCTAGATATAAATGATTATGTGATGATGGGGAAAATCAGACAGATATCTTATGTCTTCACGGCTGATGGTAAAATCGGAGGTGTGTGGTTCAATTTCAATTAGGGACCGATTCTCACGAAAATTAGTTAGACGAATTTTTTAAATCAATACACGGCCAGCAAGATGTTCATGATTACAATGGGAAGAGCGGTAGATTTCGCACCACAAACGTTCCACGTCGTGCCGATGGTGTAGAATGACGATTCGAATAACCATATAAAGAAACCACAAGTGATTTCTATGTTTACGCATTGTTGAGCGGTACCGGGGGTAATAGAATGGACTATAGTTTATCACTGAATAGACACCCTGTCGGAGCGTGGGAGAATTCTAGTGCTCAGTTCGGAAATTACAAACGCAAACAGCTCGATACAAATTGAGCCGCGCTTTATCTTTGGCGGTGGATGTTAAAAGTAAAACAGCGTCTGTCCCGACTCGTGAGCTCAAAAGATCACGAAGTTTCTGAAGTCGCCTCGGTGGGAGTCCAACCATAAACTCAGGGCGCCAGCTCATAGGACACGACGAGCATCAGCTAGCCCCATTGCTCTTGACTATATACCGCCTATGTTTGACTTGTTACCAATCATTATTTGCTTTCTATTCAGATAACAGTGTATAAAATAACACATTGGGGACAAGAATTGCCATATAAAAAACACTATCTTGCTATAGAGTTTGATTTTGTTTTATTCATTTATTTCAATTCGTTTTCATGTTTTAGTGCAACAGCAATACTATTATGTGAAGTTTTCAATAACAAAACGGCTCTTTTTGTATATAAATCTACTATGGGGATATGTCAGATAATTAAGGAGGGTAACGACCAAAGAATAATCAATATTACAAGGAACTTTTGAGATTCAAAGGAAGATATATTGTCAGCCAGTGCATACTCTTATATATGCGAGCTCCCCATGGGAGACTAGAATATATAAGAGAACTGGATTGCACTGGCACAGATCATTATGCTGTATCAGCGCAGCTCCTGGAAGTTTTTGTCTTATAGATGCTCAATCTTTTCCTGGAAACACACAAGAGAAACATTTGGTGTTAAACATATCTCACTTAAGAGTGTTTTGTCACATTTATTTTTGGCAATAAAAATATGTATAATTTAAAGGCACCAAATGCACTCGCAGTGGGTAACTGTGCAAAATATATAACTCTGTTAAAGTCATATTATGGACTTGTTCGGTGCGTGAAATTGATAAGTTAGTATGCAGGCGCTATGCCTATACTGGAGGAATGTAGCACTCTACTAACCACGCTTAATTGTAAATATTTACATCTCGATTCGGGACGCAACAATCGGCGATAAACTAACGCAAATGATTTCAAGACCAAGAGACATTGTATTTAATTAATATATAAGAAATTTAATCCAAATTTACAGCACACGTACATCGTCATTCTTATTTATTTCTATTTGATCACACAACCGGAGTGTTTCACATCACTTTAAACATCATCACGAAGAAGAACATGGAGAAATAGATAAACTTAGTTCTTGTATTTATTGTTGAATATGCTCAAATAACGAAATATCGCGTGTTCAAACCATTGTTATATATAAACAAAATTGTAACAATATCAATATTTTGACATTTTCCACTGTTTGTCACCAAGTTTTTATTAAATTTTGGTATCGTATAGTTTTACAGACTTTTATGTTATTTCGTATGAACCAACTTCGAAAGTGTTGAGTCCCTTTAAAACTGCATGTGTTACTCAAAGGGGCAGTGTATTTCTACTATATTTGCTTTGCTTTGCTTTATATAATACCTGTTCGGAAATTATATTATATTAGGTAAAGTATTCGTATCTTATTAAAAGTGGACATGTAAAGAAGAAATGACCAGCATCCCCCATCTGAAAACCACACTGTCACTTTCAGTTAAATGTGGGTGTCACATTTTTGTATTTTCACGGGAATATTACATGTAAGGCAAAACTGACTTCAAAACGTTTCAGCGGACCCGAACAACCGTAGCGCGTGTCAAACTTTTCTATACAAGATTCAAAGAGGTCTTCTTTTTGAAGAACAACTAGAATTACAAGAATTATTTTCATTGAAAATATTGACATATTTTGTTCTCATCCTGCCAGCACTATTTGCGTTTGGCGCGCACATTAAAATTCAGGTATTTAACTGAAAATCGCACAACACTGGTTTCGTATAACTAGTGTAAATTCATTGACACACATGGATTTGATCTTATCTTAGGGTATATATAGTTCATACGCATATACATTCATCTATATCAAACTGACACGTCAGAAAGCCGCGAAATTGCGCCTCTTATTTTCAACCGCGGAAATTGTCGGTAAATACTTATAATGTTCTTTACAATTGTTGAGGAAATCATTGCAAGACACTAATGTTTCTATCATGACGAGAATAGTTTTTGGAAATTTATATACCTGACACTTTTTGTTTGTGGACACAATTTCCTTTCTGTATTTATTTGTCCCAATGCTACATTCTTGGCGCTAAAATCAAGAAAAGGGCAGAGAAACGTGCAAACGAGTTATCAAGTTGTAACTACCGATATGGATCAACAATCGTCAAAGCAGAAAATAATATAAATATACCCCGCATTAATATGTCAAGATTTAATCGCAGTTATTAACAATGTACAACATTTGACGTAATGACTAATTTGTTTATATAGATGTCACCGCTAAACGCGGCCCATTTACCGTTATTCTAAAATCATTGAAAAACACACAATACCGCTTGAATACACGCAAACTTAGCTGAACAACTGTTGTCTTTCTGTGGCAGACGACCGTTTCCGTAACCATAGTTCAAGCGAGCGTGACACTTAGCTTCACGCGCTGTGACAGGCAGGTGTGTCGAGTCAGCCGAGCATCTCCGCTGTGTGACGTATTGGGAATGCGACAAGGCACGCCATTCATCGCCCATTATTTACTCTCGGACTCGCTGAAGCATTTCACATTATATCGATTTTTACTCCAATGTCTATCTTCACACAATCGCTGGTATTCGAACAAATACATAAACACGGATTATTCATTGTATTTGAATATGACATATCGGAAAATTAATTTCTCGGAAATTGATAATTTGGCGTTCTGCGTGTCACGCCAGTGTATCGCGGAGAGTAAGGCACGCAAATGCCACTTTGGCATGACAGTGACTGGGGGCTAAATATTATATATTCAGCTGTTTCCGAAAAATTAAACACGGAAGTTTTAATTTTCTATATCTGGCAACTTAATGACTCTTGATTATATTTATGTTCTCTTCATGCAGTCCAAAAATACCAGATGGCATTTCTTATGGATTGTGTTTCTAAACTTGATCATACTAACATTTCAGTCTTTAGGCTATGGAGGATTCAGACTGTTCAGAGATTAAAGATACTCATCATATCCGCTCTTTATATTTTGAATACATACAGCAGCAAAAATAGCATTTAAAATCACACAGATAAATCAAACCCTTTCTTTTCAGAATAAATTGAAAGTTCCGTGGCGGAAGAATAGTAGAAGACTGAATTTATAATCTCTTTTTTTACATCCTGGTATTGTTCCGCGGATAAAAGTAGGTCGATAAGTAAGATACTCGTATGCGGCCATTATTTGCCACAAAGTCTCATTCGAGTAATATAATTTTGAAAAATATTCATTATCATATGTATTAAATTCATCACAGTCACCGTCCTGTAAAAGCCAGCTTTGGTCACTAGGACGTAACAACTATAGAATCATGTATATGGTATAGAAAGAGCAGAAAATATAGAGAGTATTTATTGCACTTCTCTGTCAAAAAGTCGTGTCGCGCGAATACCAAGGCACACAAATGACACTTCGGACTGACAGTTTACTGCCAACAAAATATATATTCTGAAAATCTAATTTTAATATAAAATAAATAGAATTACCATATATATATACATGGCAACTTAATTACTCTTGATGACATGTCTGAATCCTCAGTCAGAAACTATAATAGATGGTATTTACTATGATTTTTTTCTATGCATTTATGCTAAAATTAAATATCACGAAATATTCTCTATTTTGATACTGCGGACTCAGAATGTGGATCGTTTACATGTACTCATATACAGTGTTCGTGCCTCATGTTTTGAAAATTTGTTTACAGTACACAAATTCGAAGATAGTTAGATTCCCAATTTTGGCGGCACACAAATCGAAAAATACTCAACGAATCTGGGAAAGGTTCCCTGTTCTGTGATCAGCATGGTGAAATATCAACATATCCTCGCGTAAATACGCACATAATCGACCTATAATGTAAAATAGGTCCATAATGTGATTATTTTATTCTGAAATAAGCAGATAATGGACGCATACCCGTTATTTCGTTTTATGGCGCGGGCCACAGTAAAACACTCATTGAAGAGCTTACACCTGAAAAGTCGTGAGTTGTCTTCTTTGTGTCAATATCCGCGCATAATCTGGTTAGAATTGCATCATTATGAGTCGTTAATATGAATAAAACGCTCTTATTTTCAGCACATTATCGACTCAAAATGAGGAGATTCTAAGCGCATCATCTACCTAAAACAAGTTCTACTATATATATGCAGATAATATATGCGGGTTGGGTTGTCCAGAAAACAGGCTGGAAATATACTAAATGAGGATATACCACCCGCCATCATTTTACGTATTATACCAGGGGGGGGGGGTCGGGAAAAAAATTCAGGCACATATGGCATTTTTTCCCTTTCGGTAATTTTTTGTACCCACCCACCCCCACCGCCAAATTTTGTTCCGTTATCGGCAGTTTTTTCCGACCATTTTTTGACACGCACTCCCCTTTTAACACTAAAACAGAGATTTGCGGCGGGAAATTCACTGTAAACAGCTGTCAGGGACATATCAAGGCCGTTTTTCATACCTTTTACCGGTTTGGGCGCCCAAAATTGTTTTTTTTTTAATTCAGATCCCAATTCATATCATAACAATATATATATATATATATATAGCTATATATATATATATATATTTATATATATTGATGTAAGACATGTAAGTTTACAAAAATATTTAACTTAAGTTTAACAGTTGGAATATTACTGTAAAGTATGTTTGGCTTTATCTAGCTTTCATCTGTGAAAACTTCAAATAGTTAACCCTTCAGACTTCAGTATTTCAAACAACTTCAAGTGAAATTACACAATACAGTAGAGGAACAGTGACAATTTGATCAAGTAAACCTGGTTATCATGTGGGATCTCATAATACCAAATGAATAATTAACATAGATATTAGTACTACTAGTAATTACTACATGTAACTTAATAGACATTATTTCTGTACTACTAGTATATTATGAATGTGTCTCTCACTTGAATTTTAGAAAATAGCCTATTATATGAATTACAGTGATAATGGTCTCATTTCAAGCAGGATAAGCATAATCCATTGGACAAAAAGATATCTGACAATAACTTATAAGCATTTCCAATCCATACATATATAAAAAAAATCCAAAGTTATGCTTCAGAAACTTGATCAAAGTGAACACTCAGGAAAATTCAAAATACTGACTCCAAGAGCTCTAGATAAGCTCTCAATGCATTGGATTTTTTTTTAAATCCAGGGGGAGACCCCCCACCATCAGCTCCCCAAAAATCGCTGGATACTTCACTGGCTGTATATGAATTTATGTGCATACTATTTATCATGGATGTTAACTTGGACATGTAAATAGGAATGAGTCATTTTGAGGTCATTCGGCCAAAAAAACATGGCTGCCAGCAGCCATCTTGGATTTCAAAATTTGCAACAAAATACAACACGATAACTGCCTGCAGTCAGTTTACCAGTTAGAATTATATTATGTCTCTCATTCAAAGTGGTTTTGAAGCCCAACTCATTGCCAAAACACTAAAAAAGCAAGCAGGAAATTTTTTTTTTAGTTGCAGAAAAAATTGCCCTGATTATAAGCCTGATTCTAGTGGTTTTGCATGGAGCCGGGTTCTGGATTCCGTCTGTATCGTATGCCAGATTCCAACTGCATAACTGGATCCCGTTTAGATATAGCGAAAGTCAAAATTCAGTCATTTATATACTTCACATTTGCCATAATCTTGCACTTCCAAATCTAGTAAATATACATAGAGATCTAATCTAATCTAATCAATAAATGCGACTGTGTTTCTCCGTCTCTCTATGTACATATAAGTGCCTTGTAGCCGCCCACGTTTCTGGACCGATTGCGATGAAATTTGGCACGGATATTTATTTCGGCACTCCAGATAACATGGTCCGGATCCCGTCTCTACACGACGTCGCATTTTCAAGTTATGACGTCAAATCCGCATTACCGAGCATAAACGACACGACAAACGCTCTTTATTTTTACCTTATCGGGAAAAACAGCCACTCGAACGCTCTCTATCTGTTCGCAGTCACATACCGAACAGAAACGAACAAAACGACACATAAACGCCATTATGGACTCATATTGACTTATTATAAGTCTATTGTGTACTGAAACAGCACGAATAAACCAATTCACGATATACTATATATGTACGTTCTTTATATTGCGTTTTACTGTGGCCCGCGCCAGTCAACGAAATCACGGTTTTTAGTCCACTATGGGCTTATTTCAGAATTGTTTCTCCAACGTGAGCCTATATTAGCACAAGTATAATTATGTTGCTTCCAAATTAAATTTAGCTACACTTTACTCGTGCAACAGACGCATTAAACAACAGTTCCTAAATTGTTATAAATGGTTCAACAGCCCGTTCTCGTGAACATGAGCACGTTATTGACTTATAATATATTTATATTTAGGTGCACAATGAGCTTGGAATCGCTTCATTTTGAGTCCGTAACTAGTTTATTGTGGGGATGAAAATAGCACGAATAAACCAACTCACGATTTACCATATGTACGCTCTGTATAATGTGTTTTCACTGTGGCCCCCATCAGTCAACGAAATAACGGATATAAGTCCACTATGGGCTTATTTCAGAATCATAGGCCCAATATGAACCTATTTGCAAAAGCATAATTATGTTGCTTTTAATTTTAATGACGTCACACTGTACCCGGTCAACGCCGGGTATATATATACATCCGCTAATCATTAATAAGATCGCTATAAAGATGATTTAAGATCACTGACGTAACTGTTCGTTCACATACACCTTATATATACGGTAACTAATTTTGACGTACATATATAGTATATCCTAAACCAGGTTGTTGTTTGGCAATCTCATCGAATGAGTCGGAATGTCTAACGTGCTCCGTGAATGATACGAAATATTGTTAGAAAAATACCATGGTTCAAATTAACTGCATTTCTGTTTTACACCAAAATTAGAACTTGTTTTAGGTATATAATCTGCTTATAATTGTCTCATTTTGAGTCTATAATGTGCTGAAACAGTTTAGTCACATTATCGACTCATTATGAGGCTATTTTTTAAGCATATTATATGCGGACAATGTCACGAATAAGCCAACTCACGACTTTTCAACATGTAAGCTCTTTAACAGGTGTTTTTACTGTGGCCCGCGCCATAAAATATAATATAACGGGTAAGA
This sequence comes from Siphonodentalium dalli, assembly GCA_032622095.1. Lineage (NCBI taxonomy): Eukaryota > Metazoa > Mollusca > Scaphopoda > Gadilida > Siphonodentaliidae > Siphonodentalium > Siphonodentalium dalli. The sequence goes on from CP136069.1 coordinate 78,623,932, forward strand.
GTCCATTATCTGCTTATTTAAGAATCAAATAATCACAGTATGTACCTATTTCCCATTATAGGTCGATTATGTGCGTATTTTTTGCGAGGATATGTTGAAATAATACATATATTCCTTATTTCAAAATTCTTAAACATGGTCCTGGATTCCGTGTCTTTTTAATGCCGGACTACAAGGGGTAGTGCCCTCATAAAATAGGTGGAACATGGAAGGGTTTATGAACGGTTTTTTTTAAAGACACATCCCAATTATGATTGCAAGTTTTTTTTACGTAAGATTTTCCTGCATGGTAAGAGGAGCATTTGCTCCGGAAATTCTGAAATATTTGGGTCTTCATTAACTCTTCATATTCTATAAGCAATGAAGATGATATTGGAAGTTTTCCACTGATTCTTTATTGAAGATGTTTTGAAGTACTGGGTCTGGATTCACGCAATACATATATATTTAGGCCTTAAATCGACTCGTAATGATGTCCATGCCTCAAAATAAACGGTCATGGCTCGTTGGAATCCCAAAATTATATACATAATTTGGTCAGCGTTGTCTCAAATATACCTGCGCGGGATATTTCCGAACAAATTTGTCGATATATAGCGCTGAACATACTTGTTTTGTGTCTTATATTTTTTCCATAAAATTGAGATCGTTTCGTTGGCGCCTGTTCGAATGTTTAAGGGTCAGACGCACGTTTTGCCAAACTTTATGGTATTTCAAAACGGATTTTCTCAAAATATGTAAGGAATTTCTTTGAGAAATTTGGTAAAAGTTATTATTGTGATACAATATTTAAGGAGCATCGACCCAATTAATTTACTTTTATGGCATTAACAGTATTTAAAATTTCAGTTTTCCGTACCAAGAACTTCTGTAAAAAAAACAAAATTTCAAAATTGCTGTTTATATATAGACTAGCAGGGTTACCCGGCGTTGCCCAGGTTAATGTATGCTGTGGATATTTGTTGGGAATAGAGAATGCTCTTGCTTAAATGTTATACATTTTCTCATAAATTGTATATTCAAATAGCATCACAAAACATGATTGTTACAGTCATGGAATATAAGTAGTGGCTCACCTTGTCAATTGTCATTCTGTTTATCGCGATTAATCCGTTCCACCAATAATGAAGTATTTATTTATTTACAACTGCGTATACATTAGACGTTATAATATGATACATGAACATCATTCGATAAAAGATGATAATTGGGTTTTACATATTGAGATGTATCAATCAATCTAGTGGGTTGGACTAAGATCTCGAGGACACCTGGCTATCATATCTCCATGAAGATACAGATGTTTCAAAGAAATGTCCAGGTGATCCTCTGTTCATGTTGCTATATATTGGCTAAATATTCTTAGTTTAAACAAAATGTTGCTGCGCACATATATCAGCTACATGTGCCAGGCACATAGCGAGATTTTGAGTTGTTTATGTCAGTCGATGAGTCTGTTCTAAAACCCTTGTCAGATGTCAGTATTGGTAGGATCCTGAAAAGTCTTGTGCTACTAACTGCATTTTCTTGTATATCAGAATAAACTATATTTGACTGCACACTGTGACCACTATTTTTGAACAGGCCTTCCATATCTCTTGGCAAATTGTAACTTTTTGTGGAAACTGTATTGAATGGAACAGACTAAATTTTGTTATTATATATATGCAATCCTCTGACGGTTCGAGGTCTCTCAGTTTGCACGAATATATGTACCTCTTCAATAGAATGATAAATATACGTTTAATGCTTTTTCTAGTTATCTCTTTTTGCTCATTGTGTGAATGCCTTGATTGCCATTCCCATATAAATATGACTGTTAAGAAGATATAATTGTTCAAGTGACTTATGTGGGTCACCATATGTCGGGATTGTGAAATGTGAACGCCCAACTATACTTAAAATGATATGGAGATGGCCTGGTGACTGTATATAACTTATATGTGGATATCGGATATAGCAATCTTATCAATGATAGTGCATATCCGCTCGCCATCCGTGATGCAAACGACACCAAATGTGATTTAATTCATGGTATATCATTAGAGAAAAACGTGTATGAATTTGGTGGAAGTTGGTTTATTAAATCAATTGTTGACGCAACGCTGACTCGAACAACGCCATATTGCGAAGGTGATTATGTATTCGTTTGGTGGAAATCAGCGACAAAACTATTTCACCATATTTTTTTAATTTCCCCTCCCACCAACAGCGTCATTTTAGAAAATTTTAACCCGCACCATTATCTTCCTTGTAAAAAGTTACCCCTCTTAGAAAGCCTTGGTGCCATCTCGATTATACCGCGTGAAGTTATATATAAAACGCACACAGACAGACACAAAGACAGACAGACAGCACGATTTTATTTCTTGTATCATTTGAGAAGAACGTGTCTGAATTTGATGGTAATTGGTACTAAAAATATTTTGTATCAGTTTTGGTGACCCTCCCGTCCTTATTTCGGACTCAAGCTGCACACACTAAGACTCATTAGAGATTAGAGATGCATATATATGAAATTGGTGAAAATTGGCGAGTATACAAATTCGTATCAAATTTAAGGTCCCCATATCTCTCACACATATGGCACCACACGATAAGATTCCTCGTATCACGGAGAAGAATATGTATCAATCTGGTGGAAATCGGCACTAAACATATAGATATAATTTTGTGTGTCCCTCTCATCTTTATACACCACTGACTCGAATGGCCCCACTTGTGACATCCTTAAACCACACGATTACACTCCTGATATCATGGAGATGATTGTTTATAAGTTTGGTGATAATCGGCGACTAAACAATTTTTTCTATCAAATTTGGTGCCAATCCCTCCCCCTCCATCTCTCATCCAAACAGCACCACCATGGCGTCTTTAAATCGCGATTATATTCCTCGTATCATGGATAAGAACGTGTATCAATTTGGTGGAAATTGGCGCTAAAAAAATTGTGCATCAATTTTGGTGCCCCTGTCCCTTTCAATGCAATCCTGACTCGAATGAGGCCACATTTGACAGATAAAAGCCACACCATTAGACTTCTCATACCATGGGGATGATTTTGTATAAGTGTGGTGGCAATCGGCGACTTATTATCAAATTTAGTGCCCCCCCCCCAATCTCTCATCCAAACGACAACAATTTGGCATTGTTAAATCGCACAATTAGATTCCTTGTATCATGAAGAAGAATATATATCAATTTGGTGGAAATCGGCGCTAAAATTAGTTTTATCAATTTTGGTGCCCCTCTCCCCTTCCGTTCACCCCTGACTCAAACGACGCCACTTTTGACATATTTAAACCACACCGTTGGATTCTTCATATTATGGGGATGATTATATGTAAGTTTCGTGGCAATCGGCGACAGAGAACAAAAATCTGCCCCCCCCCCCCCCTCCGGGCACCCCTGATGCGAACGGCGCGACTTTTGCCATATTTAAACCACGCCATTAGATTCCTCATATTATGGGGATGATTATATATAAGTTTGGTGGCAATCGGCGACAATTTTTTTTTCTGCCCCTCCCCCTTTTCTGCCCCTGACAACAACGGCGTAACTTTAGAAAATTCTAACCCCGACCATTATCTTTCTCGTAAAAAGCTACTCCTAGTAGACCCCTTTGGCATCATCTAGATGGTCCCCTGTGAATTTCTATAGAACACAGACAGACAGACAGACAGACAGACAGACAGACAGACAGACAGACATTCGCAAATATAGATATAGAAGATGATATAATAATAATAATAATAATAATAATATAGCATTTATATAGCGCTTCATCCCTGGTGTAGCTCGAAGCGATGGGGACTCTATATGCAGGTTATATATACATGTAAAACATTAGAAGATATACGATCACACACAACCAAATATATGGATACGGAGCATGATGCAATGTCACTATCTGCGGCTAGTTGTGTGCGGGTAAATCTTGAAGAGGTGCGTCTTATGTCGTTGTTTGAAGATGTCAAGAGAATGCGAACGACGAATATCGAGAGGAATGGAGTTCCAAACACTTGGTGCGGCATGTGTGAACATACCAAGTTACCCACGGGAGCAGCCAGAAGCTGTTTTTCCTTGGAACGTAGGTTATCACACCCTGGTGAATACAACGTAAGAAGGTCCGAGATGTATGCTGGAGCAGGGGAATGAATATCATATCTGAAGATCACGAGAGGAGACTTTAATTATTATTTTGCCTACCCACAAATAATTTGCTACATTTGAGATGTTTATGTCATCATGCCTGTTGATCAATGAAAAATTGGGCTGAGATGAGTTCTGGGTCATGCATGTGATCATATATACTCAAGTTAAAGCTGACCACCATATCTCTTAACACTGGGCTAATTCCAGTTTATTGCTACCTGCTTTAATATAGTGGACCACACTGCAACACTGCAACATTTGTTTTCATTGGGCTGGAATATTTGTGACTCCTTTATTCATCACTACAATATATGGGGGTATGCTGTTGCTATATTATACAATTAAATTTCTAACCCAAAATTATGATACAAATGAAGCATCCTCTCATAGAACCAAGACAAAAAGCTATTTGGTGATTGGAGTGTTGCGTTAAATTATTAATTATTCTAGCAGTTCTTGGTACCGAAACTCACGACGAAACTCACGACTTACCTCAGTAACACGAATAAATCAACTCACGACTTACCCCCGTAACACGAATAAATCAACTCTTAGAGCTCTTTCCATCAATGTATCACATTATTATAATCAATAAATTTGAAAAATTATCAAGGAAATATGGGTTGATACAAAAATCGGACTTGGCACTGAAAGGGTTAATAATTGCTCAGATTCTATATCACATATGTTTCTTTAATTTGCCTTTTTCGCGGTGTTCCGATAATCTGAACATAAACAGGGAAAGCCATTATGCGTATCAACAATCAAAAACATTTATTGCAAAAATATTTTTAATACTGGTTGTATTAGTTGTTGAAAATCGACTATAATCAAGATGGTTATTCACGTCGTTTTAGAAACACCAGCGCAGGCGTTATTATATTTTTCAAAAATATATGTGTTCTGGAATGTTTCATACACACACTGGTTTTTTTCTCAAAGCGCTCGGATTAGCCAAACACCGCAAAATGTACAACTTTAGAAAAAATAACCGTACTTTTGCGTAACGGCATTAGTTTCCCTACCCGCAGCACAGCAATTCAGTAGGACCACCAACATCATAGCATATTGGCAGGACCAGGGGTTAATGAAGATGATAATACGCGAAATTCAAAATGTTTCGCCAAATAGATCCAGAGAAATTCTTTGTTGAAAATCTCTTGCGATTTTGGCTGGATTTACGCTATTTGTTATATGCTAGAGATGAGATAGACATGGACGTGGTTACAGTTGGAATGTGGCTGTCTCTAGCCCCCCCCCCCCCCCCCCCACCCCACCCCAACTTTTTGGAAATGTCATGCCTGACACAACATTAGTTGGAAATATTACACCACATATAAGTTGCAGTTGTTATCATTGTTTGTTTTAGATCAACATTAGCATATCATTTGTGTCTGAAATGACCAACCGTTTGGTGGTGTCAAACTTAAGGAGGTGTGATTGAAGATATCAAACAACTGGAAAGTTTGAGGTATTATTTTACTAGTTGGAAAGTTGCAACCAACTGGGGTGAAATTGTATTTAGCGAAGATTATATTGTAGTTTGGTTCAAGGGGCGGCCGGGTGCAGTAGAAATTCAAGGTGGATACCACACATACCACAAGAGAGACCCTCTAGTCACGTCCCTTTACTTGAGATAGGTTGAAATGTACAAAGAATACTATTGTGCGCACTCTATGTACGACTATGAGATGTGCCAAAGTGGTGCTGCAATTCATTAGCAGTTATAAACTTTCCACACAAATGCAATGTTCTTTATTCTACCACATCAGGATTTATCTAGCAATTATTGATTGATCGATTGTTTAATGATAATTTATATCGCATCCATAATTTTTCGAGCTATATTGGTTGGTGTGTATGCCATGTGATTAGACACATTTCGCATAAAGAACTACTACTGACAAGAATTACGAATATGGTACTACCTCACTAGAATATGTGTTCTTTCTATCAGTTGTCATTTTGCAATAGCCATAGTTACGATTAAGCTTTCGAGAAGTCACCCATGGGCTCGCGAGCTTTGCATGACATCATCGAGCCTACCGCGGACTATGACTTGAAAAAAAGCGTACTCAAAGTAGAAATTATCATGGCAAATAGAACCGGGGCACCTTTCTGTGTAGCGGCAATCAGTTTTATTGAAGGTTTAATGTCGTTTTAGCCGTTATGCCATATCACGACCAAGAACAGAATAAGGTATTTAAAAAATCATAGCGAAGCAACTGTGTAGATACACCAGGCAGTGGATTGTACTAAAACCATGAGGTATGTTCAAATAAAAACACACAAGTGGAAATGATTCCGCTTGGAGTCAGGATTATAAATTCAAGAACTTACTAGTGTGCAAGCATAATATAAAATGCAAACATTAAAACAAGAATACAAAATGGCAAATAAATACAATAAAAACAAAGCTGCACATCGAAATATGTAAAGTAGTATCTAACATCAGATTTTGCATTAACAAGGCATTTAATATATTTGATGAATCGCGCATGAACCTTAATCAATGCGTCAAGCTGACGGTGAGGTGGTTGAAACAGAATGTCATCCTTCACCCAACCGAGAGCTTCAAGTAACATATATTGTTGGTGTCTCTTATAGTTATTCGTTTCTCATCAACCATCTAGTCAAACGTTGAAAGCTTAAATATGTACCTCTTTCTGAGAGTCGAAACGTTGGAGTGATTTTGGCGATTTCTGTTTCGAAGCAACAGGCGGTTTCGTTGTGGAGCGATAGCATCAGCACGAATAGACTGTGTTCTAGTAACTGGCGCAACTTGAGTGGATTGTTTGGGAGCAACTGATGCATCTTCAGCAGACGTGTCCATGGCCTGTGTTATCGGTTACTTGTGGTTAAATATGTGTTGCATGTGGGACACGAATGGTGTTGGTCTGATCGGTGTCTGTGTGAGTGCTGCATCAGCACACTTTTCTGTAGTAACGACTGGTTGAATTGATGGTCGAGCACAAACTAATATCTTTGCATTGAAGTATGATAGATGTTCACCAGCCTTACACCGTTGAATTTTGAATTCATAGTCCCATATGGGATACGACGATCTACTGCACCGTGTGAACTTTGAATGTTTGAATATTTTTTGGTTAAAACAATCCCTATTATCATGACCAGAAACTGTTTTACAATGTTCCTGGTCATGACCATACCCCTGACATTTAAAACATAAGGGATTTGGAACATATGTATACAAATCTATCTTCATATATCCAAACTTCAATGTCGACGGATGTTCGCACCGATTGAAAGTCAAAAGAGAACATTATGCAGAGTAACTTTTAGTCCAACAACTGTCTTATCGTGGAGATATCGTGGGTTCTCAAAACTGCTCTGCTAAAATTCAATGTTTTGCGAGGAGCAACCGTGACTGGTGTTTGTGTAATAGCTGTTAACCCTTAACCCAACAGAAGGGCCCTGTGCCAATGCATTATCTTATATATGCGAGTCGACCATAGGTCGCCTCGCATATATAAGAGAATGCATTGGCTTAACACATTCAAATTTTTTTTTAGGCCAATGCATTCTCTTATATATGCGAGGCGACCTATGGTCGACTCGCATATATAAGAGAATGCATTGGCACAGGGCATAACTGTAACTATCACAATGTGGTCAAGGAGCCGGTTCCAATGATATCCATATTTGTATGGTTCTATTGAGACAGACCGAAGATATTTTAGGCTGTTGAAGCTATATTTGGCCGGTTTTGGCCGTTTTGTTGGGTAAAGGGTTAACAGCTACAACGCGTCAGCTTGAACTTTCTTTGAACTTTCAATCAGGCGAGAGACAGTCACGGGCCCGGTCCTGATCGAATTGACATAATTCAGTTGTCCAGCAATACTTTGAACTGTAATGTCAAATACAGAAGGTCTTTTCAGAGTCGGGTCGAAGCTAATACATCAGCATCATTGGAACTTAGTGAGTCACCATTCTTACTATCATGCCGTGGTTTGTTTAAACATTTTATTTGCAGTATAATACAAAATGGATTGGGGCACAAGTTGCAAAACTTCATGGTTTTATGGTTAGAGTTGCCATATAAAAAGCAAAAAAATCGACAACGAGCCGCCGCAGACTACCCTTCGAATTCTGGTAGGGCTAAAGACTGGTACATAGCTGAGGCGGTGACCCGTTTAGCCACTGCATGTATACAGCAGCATCTGTGTACCTCATAGCGAGATAGGTTAGAACAATACAGGGTTCAACATTCAACAATTATCTGGACGAAAACCAAATATATAGAAGAGAACAGATACACATGCGTGAAAAACAGGAACAGTGCTTCAAACATCAGACGAACAAAACAACAGATAAAACAACTGAATCTGAAACACTGATGAGAGACGTGACTGGTCGATTGATTGAGCCGGGTCAACTCAACCACCCCTTACGTGAAGTGGACCATGAGCTTCACCTTACCCGCAAGTCGATGCCTCATGTGGACAGGAGTCATACACCACACCTCACTGATGCACCCCATGGCAAACAGGGTGCCACATTAGGGGATTTTTACCCCTTGCAGTGGGGCGGTAGGCATATTCTGCCCCTTATCCACACGGGGCGCAATGAGTTTCAACGGCACTATTGTCTCACAAACGGACTCGTCGTCACTTCTGCAACTACTATTAGTTAATCGTAAGTCTTATCACTACATTATCGACCTATGCGTATTTTGATAACTGGAACACAACTTTCAGTTTTAATTTGAGGTATAAACCTCACGTTTCTCTCCGATTCTGGCCATATATATGTCAGAGTTATGGAGGCACGGACTCAGCATGAGTGGCCATTGCTTCATATTTGCTTAACTCAGTGAGCGTGAACAAATTATCATTAATTGTTAGAATACTTCTCAGGGACGTGGCGCCATGGGGTTTTATCACCCCTTCCAGCTTTAGCCAAAATATTTTCAATAGCTAAGAAATGTCATGCCTGACACCACGTTAGTAATTGGAAATTTCAGACCAACTGTAGGCTGATATTCTGAGTTTCCAATCAGTTTGTTTTTAGACCAAAATTCGAATATTTTCCTACATTCTGTAAACATTTTGGACTGAAATGGGCATCAGTTGGATAATTGCAACCCGAAGAAACTTGGAAATGTCTGTCTGGTTCAAAATGCAGGGGTGTTTATAGAATATCCAAACTGGATACCCCTCCCACAGCTACCATATATATCTTTAGTGGATGTCCCTGATCCTTATAATTAAGGTGGCGTTCATGGAACGCAAATATGATGGAAGCTGGATCGTATGACCATGTCATAAGTCGCTTTCTTTTCTTGAACAGCCGCGTGACAACTTCAGTTCAAGGTACACGTGACTTCGTGTCATCAATAGTTTGTCTTCGCCGATGATGATGATGATGCGGAAAGCTCTCACAATACGATATTCTGAATCTTATTCCTCGATCGGGAATGTTCTCGTCATGGCAAAGTATTGTTATAGACAAGGTTCAATCCAATATCGATGTTGATTATGTTTTCGTGATAATTTAATTGTTTTGTGCGATGTGGTGTTAATTTCCGCGAGATTGTTCGCGTTACACAACTATTTGACGACTCGGACTAATTAAAGAAGCTGATTTATCTCGTCTAGTTCCATGAGACTTGTCTTCCGATCCCGTTCTCATGTGCGCCTCTCGACGGACGATTACACATAGGTCTGTGCGTGGTGCCACCCCATTGAATTAGCTAAAATCCTATTTCCCACGCGATAAACATACACGGTCCTAATTGATAGCAAATAATTTCGTAAGCTGACAATGCAGGCAAAACAGAAAAGAAAAAATCACTATCATTCTTAGCACGAAGGCTTCGCGAAAATCCACAAAATCATCCGTAAAAGTAATGCTGAAGGGAAAATGAGCCGAAGCGTACACAGGTTTTGAAAATCGCCAGACTACATGTGATAGTATATATAACACGATATATAGACGTAACTGCGTCAGCGCCGGTGTCAAACTCTTTGTTCCCTTCAGCACAATCTCATATATACATGTATAGTGTTATTGTATTACACACCTGAATAATCAGTAAGACCACACACATGTACCAAGTTTCATAACATTTTGTCATATATTTGTTCAATAAACGTTTACCAAAATAATAAGCAAATTTTAACGAACTAATCAGCAAATTCTTAGTCTAAAAGGGGCATAACTCTGGCAAAAATTGTTGGACCGTATATACCCAAATTTGATCTTGATCTGTATTTTTATGTGATTAATCCACGTACTACATTTGGAAGCTATCTGATAGTCATAACTTGAACCCAAATTCGAACTTTAATGGGACGTTCTCATGTGGAGGCCATATACCAAGCTTCATAAAATTCGGTCATATATTTTTTAAGTTATCACCGGAAACAAACTTTTCGGACAGACACGCTAATATTCGCCAGAAATTGGACAAAAAGAAATTCCAGATGTATTTTGAGAAATATCCTTTTTTAACTGTCTGGACCGCCCGATTGGATGTAGCTCATCGTAAGTGTCATATTAGAACCTCGTGCACAATCTCTACCAGACCGCACCAGTCATACTTCCTTTCTGACTCTCATCGTCTGGGTGCCAGTCTGTGGTTTCTATATCTAGTATAGTTTTTTTCCAACAAAAATGGCGAATTCGACCCCCCCCCCCCCCCAGGCCCCCACCAAATTAAAATATCCTATATATGTGCTTTGAGACAAATTACATCACTAAAACTAATTGACCGAACGGAGATTTAGAACAGTATGTCTTGTGTGTTGATGAGTTTTGCATGCTAACTCAGCAAAATGGCATCCAAGTAGAACTTTTGTGTTTGATTTGAGTGATGTTGACCATGCTTGTTATCCATATGCGTTTCAACATTTTTGTTCATAGATTATAACCAGAGAACCAAAGTAATAAACTTGCACGAAATAGCTATCTGGTTCTTTTTCGGAAGAATATTCAAATTTTCACCACTTACTATCTGTTTCCTATCAATTACATTTCACAGGTTGTCGTATGTGATTATCTCAGTTTGGTATGGCAGTGATTGCATATGCAATGTGTCCATGAACTTTATGCTCGGAGTGACATAATAACGGGTATTTAGTAATTTTACAAGAGAAAATATATACCGACTGTCTAAATGCAGTTTTGATGTTAAAATTACATTATCTCGAAGTTTTAAGGCCAAAAATAGTTGAAAAATATGGAGGAATGTTTTTTATTTAGCTGTGGAAAATATTTCATTTGGGTCCTCTTGATCACCCACTCAACCCCTCATACGTGCCGGGAAAACAATGGTTGACACCCCCTGTCTGTAGTGGGAATTTCCAAACTTAATGGACCAATTACAAAAATTTATTATCAAATCAATGAATCAATCAAGTTAGATATTCTGTGTACTTGATTAAGGCAACGTGTTGCTCTGTTATCTTATAGTATATTAATACTGTGGGGGTCCACAAGATGTGGATAAAACAAACCCAGCATGGAGTTTGCCTAATGTAAAGCGGCCCATAATGTAAGCCTCGAATCAAATAAAACGTCGCAGGCCCCACATCCCCCGAATGGAGGTGGCTTTTTGGGATGTTGGCTTTATTTAAGAACAAACAATTCCAATTCTGGCAAAATTTTACTCAAACTAGACGATGACCTGCATGTTCTCAAAGGTGAGCCACACACCAAGAGGTTCTTTGAAAGAATGCTCAATTTATCATTGAGACAACACAAATGTTATTTCTAAATGGAATAAAATAGAACTTGGACTCTGTATTCTCAAATGTGAAGCACGTACCAAATATCAAGAAATTCTGTTGAATATTGCTCAAGTTACCATGCGGACAACACGAAAACAGCGATTTCTAAGTCGAACAAGGGCATAACTCCGCCAAAAATCATCGGACCGTGACCACATTAGAACTGGGCCTGCGTCTTCTCAAGTTTGAACCACATACCAAACTTCATGAAATGATGTTCAAGTTACCATGCGGACAACACGAAAACAGCAATTTTAAGTCGAAAAGGGGAATACCTCCGTCAAAATTCATCGGACCGTGACCTTTCGAACTTGGGACTGCGTCTTCTCAAATGTGAACCAAATATCAAGAAATTCTGTTGAATATTGCTAAAGTTATCATGCTGACAAGGATGGACGCATGCACACACGGACGGATGCGCATACATTTGTTGGTCTTTCTTTTGTTTCAGAGGTTTGACCACTTAATGGCTCCACTTAACTCCAAATTGTACGAAATAACGTGCATAAGGTGGTAGTTTGACATTAGGTGGTCGATCATGTCAAACATGTCTTTTGTTTTAGGCTCCTCCCCTGACCACCTAAGGTTCAAATGTGTAAACGCACACATACGCACAGACGGACAAGCTGATTATAATATTAACAGGTCGACAATTCCATGTCGTGACTCTATATTGACTGTTACCAAAGTGACAAATGTATTCGTTGCGTTTTAACATATCACATAAACGCTCTTTATTTTTACCATGTAAGTATGTAGTTAACTAGAAACGCTCTTTATTATTAAAAGCTGAAACTTCTGCGGCGATCATCGATATCAAGTGCTTCAATAAGTTTACACGGAATACTGAATTATGATTTAGTATGACAGCCTGGGACTGTAGGATTATAATGATCACCAGAAGTCAATGACTTATAATACTATCAGTTTATTCAAAAATACTATCAGTTTATTCAAAAATACTATCAGTTTATTCAAAAATACTATCAGTTTATTCAATTTAAGTTTGTGACTTCAAGCTTCAGCATCAGTTTTCTCTTTTCACCCTGGTTCACCGCCTTTAACCCTTTACCCAACAGAAGGGCCCTGTGCCAATGCATTCTCTTATATATGCGAGTCGACCATAGGTCGCCTCGCATATATAAGAGAATGCATTGGCTTAACACATTAAAAATTATAAAATTGTTAAAGAATGTAAGAAAAAATGGTAAAAAGTGTTAAAAAAAGATTTTTTTTAGCCCAATGCATTCTCTTATATATGCGAGGCGACCTATGGTCGACTCGCATATATAAGAGAATGCATTGGCACAGGGCATAACTGTAACTATCACAATGTGGTCAAGGAGCCGGTTCCAATGATATCCATATTTGTATGGTTCTATTGAAACAGACCGAAGATATTTTAGGCTGTTGAAGCTTTATTTGGCCGGTTTTGGCCGGTTTGTTGGGTAAAGGGTTAAAAGAAACACTAGTTTTTCTGCTTTGTCACAGCATATTCCTCAGTACTGACTGCACAAGGCCGAAAGATGAAAACACGCGTTCATCACAGCCGATGATGCAACAGCAGAATACAGTTGCCTTGTGACATCAAGACACACAGCAGTGAGCTCTGCATCATTAGCTAACCACCACTCAATAGAATAAAAACACTAGTGGTACACTGCTAAAAATTTGAAGATATATAAACGTGTCACATGTTTTATTAAAATTGGTAGTGTTTATAAATATACGGATCATGTGTTTATTTGTAACATATGAAATCGCTAGTCTTTATAATAAAACACTCGACATGTTTTAAACAGTTGCATTACTATCTTCGACAGTGCAGCACTGTAATTTAAAATCTGAATACAATTGTCCAATTTATTAATTCAACTACAAATTAACTTTAAAATAAATATATGTGGTAATAAATGTTCTTAAACAAATATTTATGGCTAATTGCACTTGTATGGTATGGTATAAAACGCCAGCGTTTATATCTTGATGTATGTGTTAAACACCACCGTTTATGACCACACCAGAGCGACTTCCCGACATGTATCATGCTGTGATTTGTCTATCAATAGTCTGCTGGGTGTAATACAATACCATTGATATGGTAGAGTTCGGTGACTTTTGGATGGAATAACATCTGTGCTAAGTTACCACGCATGGAAAGCCAGTTAAGTTTGGTCTCATTTAAATCACACTCTGCATTGTGTATGTTTACTGTATCTATTTGTCTGTGATGTCTATAACTTAATGTTCAATCAATTCTTCATAGAATAACAGTCTTCTTTGGATTTTGTGGTATCGTGAAATTGAGGTAAGTTTATATCTATGGTATTAGCAAGAAGTAATGCAGATATAATCGATCTATATCGAAATGAAAAGGATATATTGTATATGTGCATGTCATCTGAAATGGATAGGGTGACACTATCTAAATCTCAAACTCTCTCAATTACGCGTGTATCTTTTTGAGTTGCAAGAATATAGAATCCGTTTTGGGGGGCTAGTCTCACCAGTGGTAAAACAAAATTTAAAGCGGCACATAAGTTTCAAACCCTTTATTCTAAAATCATTATTACTGACCGTATATTATGTATCTGTCTTGCGCGTAGGGGCTGGTGAATGTCAAAGCTCGCGATTGCATGATTTATGTGACCTAGGTGAGCGATTTTGATTTGCGTCTCTTACAATGATGAAAATTTCCCGTGTATTAATCAATTCAATGGTCCCTGCATTAGTTTTTCAATATTACAAAGTTCGCTGTCAACACAAGTCAGAATATCAACAAGTATCCGTATTCAACGGTTTATAATATGACCGCTATATATACGAATGATCTAAGTTGCTGTTTGCTTTTCAGATATTTTCATTAAAGTTTAATTAATTAATTTTAAATCTTCATTGTTTCAGGATTCTGAATGACCAGGCAATATTACAGGAGACGGGAAAGTTAAGGAACTGGCGAGATATTACGCAGTTAGTGTACACAAATGGAGGACTAACGGAGCACACGAGTTGTATAACGGCACGAGCTGAGATTTGAAACCATGATTTGAATATTATGAAGAGCATGCAGTGATAAACTGAAACACAAGCTTTCCGTGCACAGAGATTCCATCAGTGATCTGATGATCAGTCATCTTGTACTCAAAACAGAGCCAGAAGATTAAACTACCACTTCTCTCCAAAACCTCGGAGATGGTCCCAAATATGGGATTCAGAGCCATTATACGGGATACACATGGATTCTACATACGACGAAATATAGGATATATATATATATATAGAAGTTCAACATACTAATATGGTCTATACCGTAGATATACAGTATATGGAACTGCACGGCATTGGACTACACATAAAGAATCACTGGATTATATCAGAAACTATATACACATGATTTATCAGAACATTTTTAATTCACAGCATTGGATTAAAAGAAACCACGTGACTTTTAATATTCTCAAAATGGATTTATCAGAAACCACGTGACTTTAAATATTATATTATGGATTTACAAGAAACCAAAGACTCGTGCCATTATACGACATTTGAGTCATTTATGGTTTTTACTCCAATTTCATGACTGGAGATTCCTGAAGTTTTGCGAAAATCATATTCCAATGCATTCTCTTATATATGCGAATCTCCCATAGAGAGCCTCGCATATACAAGATAATATATTGACCAATCAATATTGATCTTGTAAGCCAATGCATTATCTTATATATGCGATGCTCCCCGTGAGAGACTCGCATAAGTAAGAGAATCAATGGCACATGGTCTTTAATGCTGCAACAGCGCAGCTCCCGTCATGAAAGTGTTAATAAACAAGGTGGATTCAAAAATGACAATTAATAATAATTATAGTCAAATATAAAATAAATCTCAATCTCCGCGAACAAATCCATCTTTAATTCTAAATGTATATAATATTCTACATTCATTCAATGTCGACCAGTTATTTGCATGCACATGCACGAGGATCACATCGAACTAGTTCGAAACAACCTAGTTCCATGAGATTAAGAACATTTTGTGTTCTTATCAAATTGACGACCAATCGAAACACTAGTTAACCAATGAACATTTTGAAAATGATGTTGAACAATTTGTTGAATTGTACCGAAATTTGTTTTTGAGAATAAAATATTTATAAACACATCGGGTGTTTTATTTTCATAATAATAAACACGTCATAGTGATTATAAAGTGTGTCTGGAAAATCAACACGTTGTGTGTTTATTATAAAACGCTATGACATGTTTTAATATAAACACTAGTGTTTATTCATAATCGGATAGAGTGTTGATTTTAAAACACTATGACGTGTTTTTATATAAACACTGGTGTTTATTCATAATTGGATGGAGTGCTTATTATAAAACACTGTGACATGTTTTTATATAAACACTGGTGCTTTAATTATAAAACACGTGTGTTTTTACTAAAACAGACCACATGTCTTATAAGTGTGTCTCTCAGGTGTTTTTAATTAAACGCGTTTATAGGAAATTATTTTTTGCAGTGTATCTTCTCTGCAAACTTTGATATTGAGACTGTACATGAAGGGGACTTAGCCTGAAACTTAGTAATATTTGCATCTATACTAGTACTATATATGTTAAAGTTTCTTCCAACATGTATACCATTGCAGAATTATTCTCAGTGAATGACAGTTGAGAGCCTTTGTAATATGGGTGGTACATTTAGTTCACAAGAAATGGGCAGGTGACACGACATCTCCTATCATACAGTGTCTGTTTGTGTTTTGTCCAGTGCTACAGCGACATGTTTAAGTCGAGCTACGAGGTCTTCAGTGGAACCAAGACTGGACACTTTGTTGCGAATTATACCATCGAGTTCCTCATGGTGAATGTCACATATTTTCATGAGGATGTACTAGATTTAGCTGTTCCTGTAAGCAGTCGGACATCGTATTCCAAAGAACAACTTGCGGAATAACAAAGCAGGGACCTCCTTCAGCCTGTTCTGAAATGTTTAATAACTTACAACATAATTATGTTCAGTGACATCAGGGATCTCAAGAACGTGAATCAGAAGATTGAAAAGATGAGACGAACATCAATATTCAATCTGAAGCATTACTTACTTATTATGTCACTGATGTGTTCGGTCTCACTCTCTCTTAGTCACAACACTTTTGACAGTACAACCACATTCCTCTTTAGCTTTCTTGATTGCTTCAATTGCCAATTCTACCAACTATTAGTATTCAGCATTGTGGGCATGACCTGATGCATCAATTATAATGTCTACCAGATAAAGCATTCTATTGTATGTAGTTGCATAGATGATCGGCCCATTGTGAACATTTGACCAGTAAAAATCTATGGATAAACAAACCTATTAATTACCATTCAACTCGTGAGCACATTCAGATTTCACTTTGTCATACACAACTGGTAGGAACTTGTCGGCAGCATCCTTACGAGAAGGTGAACTATATCCAGACCTCAACATGCTAATCAGCCTGTTCTGCCGAAAACCCGCTCAATATCTGCTTATAATATAAATAGCTTTAGGTAGTTATCTGCTTATAATCGCCTAATTTTGAGTCTATGTGCTTAAAATAAGAGCGTTTTAGTCAAATTATCGACACATAATGAGGCAGGTTATGTGCGGAAAATGACACAAATAAGCCAACTCACGACCTTTCAGATGTACGCTCTTTAGCATGTGTTCTCACTGTGGTCCGCGACATAAAGCGAAATAACGGCGATAAGTCCATTGTCGGCTTATTTCAGAATCAAGTGATCACATTATGTACTTATTTCACATTATAGGTCTATTATGTTTGCGTGAGGATATGTTGGTAATCGTTCTTGTGAACTGAGGATGTTCAACCAGACGGAAATGGGAGTTAGTGGCAAATGTCATTCTGGCTACTTCTTCATCGAGGCGCTCGTTGTCAATTGTAGTTGTCCTCACAACAAATCCTAAACTACACTGTTAGAAATTACTGTCGGTTCGAGGGTTTCGGGCCGTCATAATCGACGGTCCCATACCGGTTCGTCAGTTTGACAGTGTTTTACCGTTATTGTATGTGCCCATGAAAATTGTCTAAATTAAATGTGAAACATATAGCTTTGTTCTTTCTATGGCTTAAAAGGGCATGCCGATTCATGTTTTAGAATGGTCGAAATTAGTATTACTCATAACTGAATAGTGATGGTTTGGCTTATCAGCTATTACTATGGTATCGTTTTTTATTTACAGCCATATTTATACAGTAGTTCGTGAAAGGCGAACACATTACGCGTGCGCAGCCTTTTCCGGATTAAATTATACGAGGCAGATAACAAGCTTGATCCTCTGCAAACTGCAAAGTTTCATAAGTATTGTCTATCACTTTATGCATTGAGGATTTACATTTCATCAAAACTATGATCGTAACATAAGAACTAAGATGTATTTTTCAGTTACGAATAATACTAGTTTCGACCATTAAAAAAGATATGAATCGTAATGCCTGCCGGGAAATCATATTGTCACCATGGGAACCTGGCTAATTCTATGGTAAATTAGCAAATTAAGAGCAAAAAATTTGTGTTGACCCATGAAAAATACCATTGGTCTGACCTTTATTAGTTACTGTCTTGATATTAATTAAACGGTGCTGAACCGTAAAAAATACAACGGTCTGACAGTTATTGGTTACGGTCTGCCCGTATGTTTAACGGTCAAATGTTGGTAGCGATGTTGCGCGGTCTCAGACCGTTAAAACGACGGTATTTGTTTCTAACAGTGTAGGTAAACTTGCTGCCCATTGCTTTCTGTTTGTTTTGTGACAGCGCTAGTAGATGGGAGATTAGGGTCGGGTTCTTTTTGACTCGATTGACACCAAATACATGAATCAATAACATGGAGTGTCATTATGCAGCAATTGCTGCTGCTCACAATTATACCATCTGATTCAGCACCTTCTGGTTGTGTTCTGCGACTACCAGTACCAACACACTTCTTCTACCTATGAGCTTCCTTTCTAGAAACCACTCCTTGAATTTAAATTTCACAAGCTTTACATTTAGCTCGAAACCCTTTCCCACTCTTAGTTTCTATCCTTTTAAAAAGGTCCACAAATTGGATCTTGTAAACATTTTGAAGGCTGAACACTGTTCAACGGGAAACGAAAATACTGTCTTCTATTAAACAATTTGGAATGGGAGATGGAACCCAAATCAACCCATGATGTGAAAGTCATGGAAATGGGAAGGGGTTATCTGACTGTTTTCCGATAGTTTGAGTTCCAACCAATATCTGGTGTAAAATATGGGGGGGGGGGGCTACAGAAAATTCGAATATTTTCATACATTCATTCAAATATTCAGAATAAAATGGCCATCAGTTGGAAATTTTCCAATTAATAATGAAATTACTAATTGTACCACTCAAAATGACGGGGTGCAAGTGAAGTTTACTCGAGTGGGAAAGTTGGACAGCCCCAACAGATACCCTCTTGCCACACACCAAGAGTAAATGGCATCTTATATCCCAATGATCATCATGCATCATATACGATGACTCGCAATAATTAAAACAACTCAATTCATGACGATCTGATTTAACATTTATGCAAGAACCAATAACAATCGTTCTTTGTGCAACATTTCCACCGTGCCCACCTGCATGTCCTTGTAGGCCACATTAATTCTTTACTATCTGCTGGACACGTGCTTCGCGCGTGCTGGCCACGCGCCTCGATTCAAACCCGCGGGAAATCCAAATATAGGGGACGCTATATATATTGCATCTGTGGTCCAAATATGTCTGATTCATACAGAACCACCGGTTTATGTTGTGATCGCACACCCAAGCCTTTGTTTGTTTCTTTTTTACTTAGGAGAATTACTCATTTCTGGTGGTTCCATGCACTTTCTTCTCGAAAGATGTACATATGGTATATATGCAGATGAATTTAGTCCAATTTTCCTTCGATGTAAACAACCAGCTAGCGACATCAGTTGAGATAATGCTGTATTAAGCCCCGTGTATATATCTCTCTACTTCGTGGTTTAGCGTTGTTGGTCCGCTCATCTAAAATCCACAATAGCTGTAATAAAATGTCACAATGTTGACACTAAGCCGTTTATTCCACGGAAACTATATTTGTGTTGAACTTCACAAGAGTAATTTGTCGACCGAAAGTAGTTATGTTATGTAATGTGAAATAATATATTTTATCACAATCTTTGCAAGAAAACGAACTCATTTGTCCTCGCAAAGTTACAGTGTGTATTAAATGTAAAAAAAAACCATGAAGTTACTCACAGTTGCGCGGCATATTTGAGGCGAAAATTAACATTAAAGTTAGATTATTATACATCATTATGACCGTAACATGTCTCTCCATTTCCGTGTAGTATTATGTATTAATGTGCAGGTCGAAGGAAACTTGGACTAACATGAATCGTGCGGCATTAAAGGCCCCAGATCACATTATATAAAATATATGCCATATTATATACCATTTGAAAGAGGAAGCTCCAAAACGTTGTATTTTCAACTTATTCAATGTAATAAACTGTGAACATGTTGTTTTTGTTGCAGATAAAGACGTGTGTCATGTGCTCAAGTTTCTGCACAAAGTATATTATTTTAAATGGAAGGGGGAGAACTCTATATATAGATATACTGTTATTCCCCTTCCATTGAAAATAAACTGTAGTTTGAATTCTGTTGCATTCTGGGAGTCATAACAGGGGAAATGATTTCATTGTTCAGCTATTTTCTATTAATTTATGAGCACCTTCTGAGACATGGTGATAAATTATAGCACTATAATCATATTTTATGGCATTGATTGTTATTAAAACCTATATCAAGGCATTCTAAAAAAAAAAGAAATCGGTGAATCGAAATTAAAGTGATGTGGAACACTCCGATATGGTGATCAAATAGAAATCGAGAATTTTGGAGTAATTTTTACAAATAGTATATCCAAATTTACAACACACACCGTCATTCTTATATATGAATTAAATGCAGTGACTGTCAATGGCGAAATCGTTTTTGTTAGTTTATCGCCGATATATGCGTCCCGAATCGAGTAGTTAATATTTACAATTGAGCGTGGTTCTGGCGATGTTTTCTGTGGATTGGTACGGTCGATTTGCTTCAAATTTTCGGCGATGTTAGTAGAATTTTACATGCATGCAGTTGTCATAGAGCCTGAATACTAATTTATCAGTTTCACACACCGGCCTTTAAAGATCCACGGTTCGATATGATGACATCAAAACAATAGGAATTCACTAAGTCATTTTCTCGCTCAGCCGCCAAAAGACAATGGAAAATACTCGCAATCACAATCATTCGTATCGGGATTTACCAAATACAGCCCGGACAAGACCGGACCACCCCTGTGGTGTCTAGTGGAGATTTTGTGGGACAGAACAGTACGGATGCCTCACGAAAACCCGCCCATACACGCACGGCCGCCATTTTAGTCACTCGTTAAATTGAATATATTAATATACAGGCGTGGCCATATCACTCGATGCTGTTGTCATTTCTGTAGCGGAAATTAATTAAGAAATTTAGTTATTCCGTGGATTGACAGCTTATATGCTTATATAAAGTGTTTGGTTTTATCCCCGGAATGTGACAGAAACGTACAAACCGTCAGGGGGCTGTATAAATATAAAATATGAACAAGTCAGAATATTTGCCAGTTAGTTCCAAGTCATCGACGTTATATATGCGACAAAATTTAAAAAGCGTTCTGACCATGGAGTGTGACGTTCTTGGTTTATGACCAAATTAAAACGCGGCGCTTCGCCGGGATGGCGTTATGACCATAGTTCCCAAACACCGCGAAAAATGACAACTTTAGAACAAAAAAATAAGGTACAGTTTATTAACAGCATTAGTTTGCCCTACCAACATCATAGAAGTTCAGCATGACCCACCAGCATCATAGAAAATTAGCAGGACCACTTGACCAGGGTGGATCTACCGCTATATATGAGTTAATGAATGTTATTTCCCCCCAAGTCACATTGTCCCCTTATATAATAGGGCATCGCCAGTTGAACCCTGATAATGTTATTGGAACTGTATGGATATATCGGTGTCAGGGACGTGGTCATGCATGGTATCAGTTGGGGTTTACACCTTGAACTTTCAACTGCGCCCACCCCCTCCCTTGAACCGGACCAATGTATTTGCACCCCTTTTATAACTGGTACCTCAAGCTTTCCAACTGTCCAACCTGATAAACTATGTGCACGCTATATATAACGTTGGACAATTTCAAACTGATGGCCATTTCAAACCAAACTTTTAACAAAAAATATAATACTAGCTGAAACAGGGAACAACCTTTATTCAGCGTCGGTTGCGTACAGAATGGGGTCTGTTGATATTATTGACCAACCCCCATGTCGCCACGTCCCTGATCTGTGTTTCTACTGCGTCAGAGAAGCCAGTTTGTACCGATAGGCTTATATGTACATGTAGTGTATACACTAAGAGGTTTTGGTTGATATTGATGTATCGTCATTTCAGCCGCTAGGCCATGCATATCATGACTTTGTGAGTTTTTACGGGTGGATGAAACCCCACCCAAAAGGTTAATTTCACCGGGAAATCATTCCTCTGTATATATATATATAAAAAAAACCACCACCAACCCCCGGGAAGCAGATCCGCGCCTATTGGAATTAGAACCATCCCACCATCGTTGGACGTCTTATATGGTGACACAATGCGCCACGCACCTTACCAACTGAGTCAGTGTGGTCCCCACTGCACTGAGAGTGCACTGAATCGGTTTGGTGGTGCAATAATTGTTATTATATTCAATTACTCAAAGTTCGAGTTGAGATTTTATTTTAATAAAACATAATTATTACTTCGCTGTTTTCCTCCCGAGAGACAAAGCGCTAACTACAAACAACGGGGCCCTGGAACAAATTTTATGAAATATTCACAAGACAATAGATGAGCAAATTGATCGCCAGGTGTTTGGAACTCCTGAACATTCGTTCAAAGATTGACACGACGTCATTGGCGTGCGTTCGATTGGCCATCTGAAAGGTAATTGTCTGCGCGCTTAAGCTAAATGACAATACGGAACGTCGCTCCGCGCGTGTCGGAACGTGCGCTGCTCTGAAACAAAATAGTGCGCCCATCACTCAGAACCACGGACTAACGGTACTTGTACTGGAGCACAGAATATCAAATTAAATTTCATTAAAAGCGATCACAGACGACAATATTTCATGCATCGAGCTACCTGTATAATATATCCCGAAGATTAGTTCCATGAAAGTCACGTGTCATATTCTGAGAACACGTGCACACTTCTGAGCTTTTTGTGAGAACGAGGCAACCTCTATCACTTATTCAGAGACAAATATTAGTAAGGGGCTAACAATCTATCAATTATGAGTCGCATGTATAAAATTAAGGCATCCATAATGGTGAACTCCAATGGCCGATGGGTTTATAGTTTGGCGTTGCCAGACGCGGCGCGTGCGCGACGTGCGTCAACGCATCTGCCGATTTCTGTCAACTAAGCCACTAAAACATTGGACAAAGAAGCACTCAACGACGGTCTATATATGGACGATGTGACTCCCGTCTTCAACTTACATCGACGAAGGGGCATTTAAAGAGGGTGGGCCTTCTTCATAATAAAGGTTATTGAAATTAAAAAAAAACCAAGTAGAGTCGGTATCAATACAGACGTTAAAGGGACATGCGCACATATGAAAAACAGTCTTTAAAGATGGTTTATCTCTTTGTAAACGTGTGTTGTATAGTTACCGGGGTATAAAATATTAGATATGAATCGAAGACCACTGTCCGGAAATTCTTCTATCGATTAATATTGATTATATTTCGAATATGTTCTGGTCTAAAAACGTGTGGTTGTTCAGCTAACGAACAATAGTTGTTATACCATTAACAGAGACCAGAAATTTTATTGTGTAATTTTGTCACAAATAAAGGTTAATTAGACTCATTATCACTTATAACTATGGAATAAAACAATACAACCAATCAATCTGGGACATTTGTCGTTCGGAAAGTAGCTATGGGGACACCCTAATGATCTCTATCGATATATGGTATCGCCTGAATGGTGTTCTAAAATAGAACAAAAAAGTGTCCCATTTAATCATCTCATATCATAATAAAATATTCGAAATAAAATTAATTGATAGAAGCGTTTCTGGACAGGGTTTTTCAATTCATATTTATTATTTCATACCCACGGATCTATTTCAAAATTGTTATATGAAGAGACAATATATCTTTAAAACATCACCACCAAGAAGAACAACGATTTTAGTTGCTTGATTGATGTGAATCGGTCAGCATCTTAGAGCACCATACCTATATATATACGTATAACAAAACGAAGAATTCGTTGTTCCACCCCCCCCCCCCCTCCATCATCTCCCACCTCCATCCTCCTCTTCTCCTGAATTATCCTCTTATTCTTAATACCCAAAATAGCACAGAACCCATGTAATACCGGACTTATCTATATATCTACTGTCCGTCCCCGATATTAACGTAAAATCCCAGGATGATTTATATATACATTTTACAAGGGCCCTTGATGATACATGGAGAGAACGACACCCGAAAAGCCATGTGCTGTCTGTGGTTCTCCCTTTCTACTATATATATAACATATTATCTATCCATTATAACAATTCCTTATGTATTTCCATGTTCAATGTATTTAATGTAACATAATTATATATTTGGTGGATAAATAAACAATGTTTAAAGGTACTCAACCCGTAAAGAGGGTCCCCCTCTCAACAGATTCCAACAACAACAATCCGATCAGAGGGTCCTATATTACTATTTCTTTGGCTTTGGGGGTAAAAAATATTTGATTCGAGTCGAGGAACCCATCAAACAAAGCTCAGAGTTATTAGATATTGATTTTTGAAATTTGTTAATTGCTCGAGATGAGTACTAATAACTGCCGTCAATTTGGTAACCTGCTCGAGATTTTACGTCAAAACTCTATTCAAACAGACAAGGATGGATAACTCTATAATCAAGTGGTAATAATAACGAAATTTTGACTGTCTTCTGGGCCAGAAAGAATTCCCGATAATGAAAAATAATAGATTTCTAAAATCGATATCTAACAAATCTGAGCTTTGATGGGTGACTTCCTCGACTCGAATCAAATATTTTTGACCCCCGAAGCCATTGAAATAGTAATTGAGAGGAGTTTTATCGGATTGAGTACCTTTAAACCAAGAACATGGAGAAGTAGATCATTTATTCTTATATTCGTTATTGATACAGTAATGCCTTAAATAATAGACTCCTTAACCACAGCAGAATTATGGGTAATTTTTCAGGATTTAGTCGGAAATATGGCTTGTTGCCATTCATCGGAAAGCTCTCAGTGAGCTTTCCGATGAATGGCAACAAGCCATATTTCCGACTAAATCCTGAAAAATTACCCATAATTCTGCTGTGGTTAAGGAGTCGATTATTTAGGGCATTACTGTAGTTCTCCAGTATCAAGATCTCGCGTGTTGAAACCTATATTGTTTTGTAAATAAAACTGGTGCAGCCATTTATTAACAAACATCGCTAATCGTGTAGTAAGTTCAAATATTTTAGTTTGAATATGATTTTCAGAATATGTTTTTGCGATGATTTGACCTTTTCAAATGTTTGCCGTCAATTGTTGATTAAACTATGGACTGTTGCTGGATTAATTGGACTTTGATTTGTTGTGCCACTTTGACTGTAATGTTTACATAACAATGGTTTCTCTTCGCGAAATCTCGTTATTGGAGCGTTATTAATAATGGAAATAATAACAAAGTAAATCTATTTAACCAATCGCAAGCACCTCGTCAAATTAGAACTCGTGTGTTTGGCTTGCCATGCGTGTTGTCGTGACAATTTCGTCCGTGTGCATTTAGACATTTGTGTTGATAAAATAATCGGAGAACCAAACCACACCGTTTCGCAATATAGTTCTTTGGTTCTAGTGGGACTTTCCAAACGTAAGGTACGAAATTACACAAATTTTATCTGATATTTTGTAAGCTTAATAAGGGCAGCATGTTGTTATGTCACCTTAGCATATATCTTAATATCGCGGAAGTCCATCAAATGTGGGTAAAATGTCGCCGGTAGCAGGGGTCTTACCGATTCATCAAGGGAGGTAAACCCTGCATGGAGTTTTGCTATTTAGCATGTACTTGTTAATGACAAAACATTTATCTAATTTATGCTATTGCGAATGGACCAAATTCGAAGACATTTATTTAGTCTTTTAATATAGAAAATGCACACATGTATTAACCATTTCATGAGGTTCATGGGTGGGGGCGCTGGTACAGCATTAAATATCATGTGCCGGTGCATGCTCATATATATGCGAGTCTCCCATGTGGAGCCTCGCATATATAAGAGAATGCACTGGCTTACAAGGTCAAGCTAAATATTGTTATATGTCAATGTATTCTCTTATATATGCGAAGCTCCCTGTGGGAGACTTTGGCTTCGGGGGAGTGCAAAATATTGATCTGTTTCGAGTCGAGAAACACACACCATCAAAGCTCAGACATGTCAGAGTTATCAGATAACGATTTTTGATATCTGTTGTTTTTTCACCACCTGGAATATTTGGCGGGCTAGCAAATATTCTACGAGCCGACCGACATACTCTTGATACCAAATTGCGTTGAACAAAATTATTGATATATAACACGTTTTTTGAAAATTTTAAACTTGTGTTGGTTAGCATTATTTTTTGGTAATTAATTAATTGTTGTTATTGTTGTTGGAATATGATAATACGGGAACCGTCGAATCGAATTTTGTACCTTTAAATGACAGTCAATATCAATACTGAGAATCGTCAGATATAGTACCACTCTTTTAAATCGGCAAAGATAAGTCAGACAGATGGCCTTGACAATTATACATATATATATCTATGCCGAGTGGTACACGACAAACTCTGAATAAGAACTGTTAACGCAAACTCCATATGGGACTCAAGAAACGGGTGACCACCAGTCGTTAATATTAGTTATAAATTTCAAGTTATGTTCTCCGAAATTACCGAAGAATAGTCCAAAAAAACGACCGATGCGTAACTGTTGAGTCGTACCTCTGGTTTCCCATTTCACATAAAAACGTCTTCACCATACTCTATCAATAGCACAAGAAGCGAGCTAATTCATAATTCATTCATCGAAAAACATATCCGTCAATTATGATGAAAAAAGGTCATGTTCCCGATACGAGGGTGCTTCTGAAAACATAGAAGTGTGGGATCCTACACTGAGGTATCACTATCCGAAACTATTATTTATTAATGACGATTAGAGCAGAGTAAATGTGAGCTTATCGTAATTATCTGTCAATAAGCACGCTGTCACCTGTGCACGTCGGTCCGTCTTCTAGCTCGGCTTTGTTCGAGAAAATAACACTGTTTTTCAAATGCAAACAGATGGTGATCGCCAAATAAATGTGAAACAAATTAAATACTATAGTTCATAACTTCATACCATGCAGTGTTTATAGTGTTGGTGTATTCGCTGATGCAGAGTCGTGAAAATCACGCTAAAATCACGTATTTAAAAACAGACATGGCTTGTTCGAAGCCCAAAATGATGTATAAAAATATTTGGTAGAGCTATATATCTCAAAACATACTTACGCGGAAGATTTCCGAACAATTTCGTCGATATAGCTCGCTAAAAATACGTGTTTTGTTTGTTATATTATAAGTTACAGATCGTTTCGTTTGTGTTAGTGAGCGGTCGAATCAAAATTATAACTGCATGTAGACCATGCGAAGAGACGCTCCACCGTAAATTTCGTAAAATAATAACTTGAATGAAATCGATTACACCTAACTGCATGGTATATGCAGAAGTTGCAAGACATCCGATATCACTAGAAATAATATATATAGAGCACTATCGTAATGGTCAAAGCTAGTGAGCCACGATGGGTCAGAACAAGCAAAGAACATATTTATTTTATTGAGGTATGATGAAGGCGATATCTTATTGCAAGACAAGATCAAATGGATTAGCTTTGTGTGAGGGATTCTTCACGAGGTAAACATAGACCACATTTCGTCAAGTCAGGCATCGCTAAGCAAAACAGCGCTAAGATACATAAAAAGTTAACTGATTGATATTATAGAACGTGATTCTTTTCGGCAGTCTGAAGTCGTCCTCATCTATATACCAGAGCTATATTATACAGCAATATAAAGGACTCGATTAAAATGAATTGATATATGGTGTATTTGACAACCCATTTATCTAACTTATTACTGTAAATACGAACATCCAACCATAAATTGCCAGTTGAAAAGAACAGATGGACAAAAGGAAAAGATAATAATGATTTAAACTATGCTTTGTGCAGCGATAGGCCATATGATGAGTACCTTTTTATGATCATTTGCCAAGAGCTGAAATATTTACGCGAATCATATATATTCTAAAATATTACTGGGATATCCGAACCGCAATAAATTCCGTGGACTACTTTCTCTTGAAACACATGAGCGTTCTGAAAAGACTGAGCATATTTATTAAATTGGCATTGAAAAAGATTATGCAAGGTACCTGTTAATGAAGTGTACGTGTTGTGTCTAGTTATAATATTATGGTGAATTTGTTATGGAAATATTATATGATAATTGTTAACGTATACATTGTTTGTATAAATTGTTTGTTTATATGTATATATGTTTGGGATATGTTCCATCTTAAAAGTTGGCTTTGCACATAAACATCAATCAAGAAAATCTATAGAGCTGCACGTCGTCGCTGGTACTACATAATGTTTATTATTAATACGAAAAGAGAGCAGAGTGTGAAGTTTTTTTTAACTGTTTCATGTTAAGATAACGCATACATTTTCTGGACATTCCATTCAGATGAATATAAATGGATCAGTTTTTGTTCGGGACACATTGTGTTTGGAAGTTGTATTTGTATTACTTCCGCCAATGCGTCTTTCTGGGACATATATACATTTGTAATGCTCGTGGAAAGGCAGTTTACATTTGTATTTGGGGAAATAAAAATCGAATATTATTAGGTGTATTTTGAAGCGCAACCGCCATGTGGCTTTAAAGATGCGGGCGGCGTTGGCGGTGAGTATATGCTATTAAAATATTCAGCTCCGTCAAAAACCGCCATAAACAGAAAGAAAAGTAAAATATAGACATACTTTGTTCTTATACCAGAAATATGGCATAAACAGTACGTTATTGTCAAATGTTTTTCCTTTGTTATGTAAACAAAAGCAAAAAATGTTACAGAACCTGGCTTTTGTTTAGATCCGAATATGGTAAACACAAAGAGCGTCATTTGTTAATGTTTTCCTGATATAAAGCGTTCATATCATTTGTGTGTGATTAACCAATAGAATTGCGCTGTGTTATGTAAACAGAAGCAAATCTTCTGTAACAAGAGCAGGTTCTTGTTTATGTACACAAGTGTACGTCTTGGCGACAATATACTATTTACGCCTGATTATGTTTGGCACATGAACAAAACTATATATCTTTTATTATTCCTTCCGTTGATCGCGATTTGAACAAATATGAAACGAACGCCGCCCGTGCATTTAAATGGATATAAAACAACACAATTAATTTTTTTTTTTTTATTGAGAAATAAATATAATAGGAAGATGAGACAGACAGACGTAAAGCACAAACATTATAGTAACGATACATTGAGACATATCATATTATTGCACTCATATTTGCACGTGAACGTCACTTGGGCCACTCTCTCACTGACGACATTAGTGGCGCGTTCACGTGTAGCTGCAAGAAAATATATGCAAGAAAATATCAGGTACAATTGCACACTGATATTTTCTTGCTGCATAGATTACGCCCGTGAGAACGCGGCGGTTTAGACGGCGTTGATTGAACTCAATCAGAACAGTATTAGTCATGCTGGTTCAAGTGAATTGCGTCCGGTAAACAACCTACAGTCCATTCTGGAATACATAGCTGTATGAAATTTCCAACTGTTGACATGTATTACCGAAGTCGGTGGGATGAGAACCCACGGACCTGTAGCAACGTTGCTTATCTCATGCATAAAGACCTTCTACATAACGAGAAAGTGGTCAAGTTATTTGGAAATTTGGAAATGTTATAATTTCATAGTACATGCATAATTGGGGTGACAAAAGTTTTTATGGTTTTGTGGCAAATAGGATGACCCCACCCCATTGAGACCCCATATGAAGTTTTCTAGAGAATGTTGCTTGGTTCATGGGGCTGTGGTGTATATTACGTTACCGAACTTACATGGGTGCATGTGGGGACATGAAACCCACGGCCAACTATGGTCAAAGTTTTCACCAGTTGGAAACAATATTAGTTGGAAATTTCACACCAACAATGGTTTGAAATTGTTCTGGTAGTCTGATTTTTCAACCATTAATGTATGTGGAATTAGTGGTTTTAGACCAACATTTGCATTTCTTCCTACTTTGGTCAAAATATTGGTTTGGAATATCTTCTAGGCCCCTCCCTCCCCGTTGTCCAGTCAAAATTCAAGCATGTGAGGTACCAGATGGGAAATTCAAAGACGATGGAACGTGTGCAAATTGAATTATGTGATCTTGGGAGTTTGGCCCGGTTCAAGAGGGGTGCAGTTAGAAATCCGATGGACATCCTCCGTCAGCGGAAACCCTCAAATGATATACGTCCCCAAACATATCCATATAATAGTTCAGCGATTATGTCAAACAATCCAAAATGGAATTACGAAGTCAATTGTTGAAACAGGCGATACTATTGATGGATCATAACTCGGGTGACCCCTTATAGAGATTATTTAACGGATACCGATGACCACCAATCGAGTTGAACAAATATCATCCACAGGCGATAACACCAGTTCATTGCCTCCATCGAATATGTTCCTATATTATTTTTTTTCATTGGTCAAAGTAAGTCACATGGGGCATACCTGATATTTTCTAGATACTATGAACAGCGACTTAGACAAAATTACAGCGTGGGTCCAAACACTGGCTGGTCAGCTTTAATCCAATTAAAACAGTTGGAATGTCCTTCTCATTAGTTGCTCCATCTACAGAGAATCCGAACCTCAAATTCGTGGGAAATTCAATCGACTTGTGGACAAGCATAAACATTATAGGTCTGGAACTCCAATCAAATCTCAAATGGAACGCCCACATCGATGGCTCTGTCAAAAAGATTGCCTCGCGCCTATCTCAACTTCGTCGCATCAAATATCAACTAAACAGGAAAACCATCGAAATTATTTACAAAACATACATTTTACCACTGTTTGATTATTCAGATGCCGTTTGGGACAATGCCTCTAACTATATGTTAGAAAAGCTTGACCGGCTTCATATCGATGCTTGGCCGATAGTCAGCGGTATCACCCGTTCTGCCTCGGGTGATACGGTATTACAGGAAGTTGGATGGCCTTCACTTAAATAAAGACGCCAAATACATAAATTGCAGGCACTCTATAAAAATCGTCAACAATTTAGCACCATCATATCTATCCACTACACTTCCTCCCAGATCTCACGAAGTTGCAGACTATAATTGGAGACGCCCCAGTAAATTTTATTCATATTACTGCAATACTGAACACTTCAAACAGTCATTTTTCCCAAAGATGGCCATGGAATGGAATAAACTTCCCAAATTAATCACTGACGCTGACCAATTTTCTACCTTTAAAACCAACTTGCAACATATAGATCCAACGCCCAGTCCCCCTCGACATTTCTACGTTGGACTCAGAAAATACAATATTTTTCACTGTCGCCTACGTAACTTGTGTAGTGAACTCCGATCTGATATGTTAAACAACTATATCGCTGACAGCCCCGCATGTTCGTGTGGAAACCGGTATGAAGACGCATATCATTATTTCTTCATGTGCCCATTGTACCAGAGAGAGCGCTCAGAATTTTCTGAGAAACTAACCCGCGAAAATCTCATAATAAGCAATATTGCAGAACTCATGTGTGGAATATACCTAATATCTCGTCCCTAAAAAATATGAGACTATTTGACATCACACAGCAATACATTGCCGCGACTAAACGTTTCGACCCCTAAAAGATTTTATATTATATTGTATGTATGTGTGTCCATATGGATCCATATGTGTGTACTGTGTATATGTAGGTGTATGTACATACATAAGTATATCACTTCTGAATATACTTAAAGGTGCTTCCGAAATTTCAATTTTTTATGTGGCATTTATTCTCACAAATGGACAAACCTCCCCCACAAACATCCACGTTCTTATCAATTGTCGGTACTGCCTTCCAGAGCGCTACAAAAACTAAAACCTAGTTCATGACTGTCTACTATTATTATTTTGTCCTAACCTTGGTAAGGGGCTTCGTAAGTTGTAAAAACTTGTGCCTCAATCCCTTTTGTATATTATACAAATAAAATTTGTTTCAAGCAATTTTCTTGCCCGTCATGTGTACGCGCCATAATACAATCAAACCTGAATCATATATTACAGTAAATGTAGGTGTAGTTTGCCACGCAACTGCCATGTGGCTTTAAATGGAAATAAAATAACATAATACCATACAATGTTTACTGCATGGACTGTTAGTCCCTTCCGATCGTCAGCCACATATAGTAAAGAAGAAGTATTTTCAGTGATGTAGAAATGTAAAGCGGCACCGCGAATGTGGAAGGGGCAGTAACTGGTGGGAGAGGTGACACTTTATGATTGTTATAATGGTATGCGATTAAAATTAGAAACATTGTTCTGAAAGCAAAATGTATCAATTTAAGAAATGGAGGTTGATTTGTTTGTGTTCCATGTGCCATGGATGCAAGGAAATTGGTCTGACATTTTGTGTGAAAAGCGAAATTGTAATATATTTACACTCATACATGCCTATAGTGGAACTTTAGTGCATGAAGTTGATTGTCGAAATCGCGTCATGTGACGTCGCATATGTATATAGGTCCCAACTAAGTATATATCCATGTTTTATACATGCAACTTGCAAACTAGCTTTCAGAATTGACAGACTATCGTTGAAATGGGCGCGAAATGCTCTTTTAGAATGCTAGCTGCATGACTCATCTGGCAAATAAAAAGAGTATTTAGAGCTTGAGTGAGTATAGTTGAGGAATGGCAATGGGTTCTAATTTGTGTTGCGTTCCATACAAAATGCCAGAGCAACTTGCATCCATACTCCTTGGTACGCAAGCAAATCAACACCAGTTTCTTAAATAAATTGGCTTACGATAATATTAGTGGGTGCCCCGAAAGTGTTTAAAATGATGCTAGACTGTCACCAATTTATAGTCTTCAGTTTTGGCAGTCTGACTATAAATTCAATCCCTTATTTTCTGCCCAAATTTCCCGTGGCTGCATCCGACGCGACTGGAGTTCATCGCGCAGGGACGCGGTTAGAGGGTCTCCGTTGTGGGTGTACACCTTGAACTGTCCAACAGCACCCCTCACTTGAACCAGACCAAACTCCCTTGTTCAAATACCCCCCCCCCCCCGGTTTATCCTTTCCACTCAAACTTTCCAACTGTTGGAAATTACAGCCTGACACAGGGGGGGGGGGGGTCGGAAAAAAAATTGCAACATATAGGGCCTAGGGGGTGGGTCCCCCGCGGCCGGACCATTTAAAAACAAAAATTGTCATTTTTTTCACCGATACAAGAAATTTGAGTTTTGCTATGTCTTCAGCGGCCACTTAAGAACATAATAGGGTACAAGTTATTGGTTTTATTTGCTTTGAAACTCATTATTTCTGTTTTCATTTTAGTGGGCGTGGCACCTTTTTGCTTGTTTTGTGTAGTACAAGGGTAACTAAGGCCATTTTCAGCGTGATATGTTTTTACTTTTGACGACCCCCCCCCCCCTCCCCTGGCTGACATACACAACTCTTAAGGTTTGAAAAATCCAATTGATGGCCATTTCAGACAAAAAGGTTTACCGAAAGTAGATAAATAAGCTGCTGTTGATCTGAAAACAGCATTTTCCGCATTAATTACTGGTTGGAAATGAAACAATGGGGACAATTTTCAACATATATGTGGTGTAACATGTCCAACTGATGCTGTGTGAGGCATGAAACTGTCCTGCTGTTGAAAAAAATTGACAAAAGTTGTTGGTGGACACCCAACCCATAGTGTCGCTATGCCCCTGCGATCACGTCAGACACCGACCTCTGGAACTGGACAGCTTACGAACAACGCGGCGATTGAATTGATGGTCAAGTCATTAGATCCATAAACAAAGGCAAACAGAAAACAATCGGAGATATTGGAAAGAGTGGCATCATTTCACACGTGACTGACTGTCATCCGATAGGTCGCGACATATGTCAGCACCAACTTCCAGTTCCGGCTGCATTAAAAAATGAAATCAGTCCCAGGAGTCGGACTGCAAACATCGTGGGTCAACGCCGGAACATCAATTACGATTAATTGCGTCGGATTGCCGTGAGAGATTCCCTCAGTAATGGCTGACCATTCGACCAGCGTCCGAGTTAATCCGCTACAGTTCACAGTCCGTCACGTGTGGTCCTTTCAGATTGACGTCTGCTATTGTCCGATTTGACCCATAGTTGTCGCCCTTGCTTACAGTTAATGGTCCCGTTTCAATTTAATAATCCCATAGCTCCACATTGTTATCAAACTTGTGAAATTAGGTTCACGCCGATTTTGATTGGGAATTCAACCACGGAACAATACAATACAGATGAGTAATTGAGTACGAGTTCAGACGGGTTTTTAGAGATAGGGACGGTGCTTCACCCGCACGTGTGCCCATGCATGGTGTCAGAAGCCAATATATATACACGCACACGATTGGATAGCGAAATATACTTAATCGGTGTTCACGGTTTAATAGCGATTGATAATAAATCACAATAACACGTGGCACGCGAGGTTAGGATTGAGGCTAGGATTGTTGACGAAATAACGGAGATGTTTGAAGAAGTTCTTTGAAAGGACGGTGCACGTGTGTCCATGTCATTCACCAGCCACATACCTTATAAGTATTTAAAGTCGCACAGTACTATTTTCGCGCACCCATGCATACGTGTGAACTCTCTTTATTCATGCCCTATCAGGAATATATTAACCATGAACGCTCTTTATTGTTTCATGATTATCTAATATAAACATCAACACATCCTTGTGCAAAGATGTTTACGGTGGACCTATAATATTTACATATAGGTTCATATTTATTTGATTCAGAGATAAGCCCAAAGTGGAATATCCGTTATTCCGTGTTATGGTCCGGGTCACTTAAAAAAAAATAATATATATATAGGCGGCGAAGCGTGTATATATAATAAACGCACTCGTGCTGTCGCGGAAGGATATAACTCGAGGCCTCTCGTTCTATCCTTCCGCGACAGCACTCGTGCCGTATCGACAAACCCATTTACATAGCGCACATCGTGTCGTTTTTATTCGTGTTATTTTCCGTCCATAATGAACGTATTACAAGTCAATATGAGTCGATAATGGCATTGAAATGACTCTCATTTCAGTTTGTTGTAGACTCAAAAATGAGGCGATTCTATAAGCCCGTTACGACCATAAAACCAATCCTATTATAAGTCCATAGCGTGATCATTTTCACGAGCACAGGCTGTATATATGTGACCCGCCATATCAAATCCAGTCGTATAAGTCGGGATTTTTTTTACCCTGTGCCAATGCATTCTCTTATATATGCGAGTCGACCATAGGTCGCCTCGCATATATAAGAGAATGCATTGGCCTAACATTTTTTTACAATTTTAATAATTGTTTCTTGTATTCTTTAACAATTTTATAATTTCACCCATACAGAGCCCCAGACAAACATGAACAGACGACACTCTTCTATATGCTTCTATATATGTGTGGGGCTCCCTGCAGGGTAATGGATGTTTTTTATTTTATGTCCTAAAAATTGTAAGAAATATTTATTTAAATGATAAAAAAATTGTTAGGCCAATGCATTCTCTTATATATGCGAGGCGACCCTATGGTCGACTCGCATATATAAGAAAAATGCATTGGCACAGGGTAAACAAATCCCGACTTCCGACTGGATTTGATATGGCGGGTCACATATACAGTCACTTCAGCTCTTCTCTGTCTGTCTGTCCGACAACCTTACATAAATTTTGACCAGATTAATCCTTTTCGTAGATTGCAATTTTCATCCGAAATAAATTCTACCCGCTGTCATTAGCAATATATGCGATCATAATGAATAACGCTAATAACAGAGTGTGGAGGTCGCATTCTGGTATGATATT
Organism: Siphonodentalium dalli; assembly: GCA_032622095.1. Classification (NCBI taxonomy): domain Eukaryota; kingdom Metazoa; phylum Mollusca; class Scaphopoda; order Gadilida; family Siphonodentaliidae; genus Siphonodentalium; species Siphonodentalium dalli. Next base: position 78,660,159 of record CP136069.1, read on the forward strand.
AATGAAGAGCGTTTATGTTTGATATATTCTGGATATGGCATGAATAAAGCGCGTTAATAGCTTATATGGCACGAATAAAGAGCGTTCATGGTATATATATTCGTATATGGCATGAATAAAGAGCGTTTATAGTTTTTCTATATATATTCCGGATATAGCATGAGAAAGGGCGTCTCAATTATGTGCGAAAGAAAATATTTATGTTACACCCGGTCTGTATATGAAGATCAAAATAGATAAGTAAATATAGAATATCCATTCAGTTTGAAGAGATACAAAGCTTATTTTCGTTCGTATTGATTCAGCAAATGCATGGTGACAGAGCTTAATTGGCGAGGTTCTCTAATGGTGACAGAGCTTAATTGGCGAGGTTCTCTATTTGCTGAATCATACAAGCGAAAATAAGCTTTGTATCTCGGAATTATTGTTTAAAATTCGTTAATATCTATTAAATTTTCTTCAATATAAAATTAATGGGAATTTCTTTCGAAAGCATTTAAATCGATTGCAAGATTTTCCTAGTGTAGTTCCGTTTATACTATGATATAGTTGAAGTAGCCGTTCTTAATTGCTAAAATAAAGCCGTGGTTTATTTTTGCAACCTGTGCAATATAGTAGACGATGAAGATGATGGATAAATACGTTAAAACATGTTATACGTACACTATCAATTGATATATGCCACAGAAAGACTTTTATCACATAATTTGCCCATAAAAGCAGTTTCATAATTATCGATAAGAGACACGTTTAATATCAGCGCGTGCGATGACGTCACATCGTTCTTCAAATGACTTGCGATCGCTGCGGTTTTTATCGTTGTTTTCGATGGATATTTCGCATTGCTTCGCGTTTATTTGATCATGTGATAAAAAGTATCTCACACTCGTCCTATTTTATACGTAATTTATCAACCTCGTCCACTAAATTCTATTTGAGCCTCGGTAAACCTCGGCTCAAATCGAATTTAGTGAACTCGGTTGATAAATTCCGTATAAAATAGAAACTCATGTGAGATCCTCTATATTTGAGTCATAGACTTTAAAGGGGTACTGTACGCCATTTTCAATAAATTCCCGGTGATAACAACGATCTAATATCGATAATATATAGAAAACTAAGTAAGGGTGTATTCTGTAAACGTTCAGGTTAATAGGTTATCTTAAAATCAATGTTAATAATTTGATATAAATTTAATTTATGGCTGGAGCAGGGGGGGGGGGGGGGGTGGTGGTGTCGAGAGAAAATTTACACATACAGGGCCCAAAAAAAAAATTACAGCTCTTTTGCTACCCACCCACCCTTTTTGTGCAAAAAAAATAATAAATTCCGCCTGATTATTTTGGACACACCCCCTAAAATAAAGAAAAAAACTCATTTTTAAATCTATTCAAGACCAAATCAAACAGAATCAAAGGTAAGTTTTAAATTGGTCCGTTTCTGGCAGATTCCAAGTGTTCAAACAATTGAAAAACTATCAACGGTTATGATGTTGTTTTCGACATTGAAAAAATACATTTTGAAATAAAAAGTGTTTTATTCTACAGTATGCACATATATTGTGAGGTAATATTTATAGTGCCAATAAGCCAACATTGTGTTTAATTTTTACATAAATAGTCCAGTTACTATTAATGACTTCTTCACTGTTGTTCACAAAAGGTGCCACCAACCATCATATCAGAACACCTTATAGCCATACCTGCAATGACAGTTATCTCATATATATTTTGAAGACCTCTGTCTGTTTGTATGTTTGTCTGTATGTCTGTATGTTTGGTCATTTATACAAATCTACGATTCTCGACCGATCGGGACGAAACTTGGTACGTGTGTGTAGTTGACCAGGCGGTGGACGTTGTCGTATTGGCGAGCCCGTGCGGCGCCCCGCTTCGCGAATGCGCAGACGAGATCTCGGAACGGGTGGAGCTATCGACTTGAAATTTGGAATGTGAATGTATCTTGCCCCGGGTACGAATTTTATCGGGTCGTCGAGCCCGTGCGACGCCAGCTTCGCGCATGCTCAGACAAGATCTCGGAAACGGGTGGAGCTATCGACTTGAAATTTGGTATGTGAATGTATCTTGCCCAGGATACGAATTTTATCGGGTCGTCGAGTCCGTGCGACGCCAGCTTCGCGCATGCGCAGACCAGATCTCGGAAACGGGTGGAGCTATCGACTTGAAATTTGGTATGTGAATGTATCTTGCCCCGGATACAAATTTTATCGGGTCGCCGAGTCCGTGCGACGCCAATCTTTTCTGATTTCTTGATTACCATTGGAGTTCCACATCTCGGAAAAGGGTGGAGCTATCGACTTGAAATGTATTAATCACAAGCATATCTTCCCCTAAGACTTTATGTTATCAGAACAAGGACAATTCTTCCCACTAACATTCATCCACTAAAATCTGGTCAATAATAACGAAATTGTGCCGTCATCATCGACTTGAAATTTGGTATGTGAATGTATCTTGCCCCGGATACGAATTTTATCGGATCGCCGAGCCCCGTGCGACGCCAGATTCGCGCAATGCGCAGACCAGATCTCGGGAAACGGGTGGAGCTATCGACTTGAAATTTGGTTTTTGAATAGCCCGGACAACGTCGGGCTCATCGGCTAGTCTCATATATATTTTGAAGACCTCTGTCTGTTTGTCTGTCTGTCTGTTTGTCTGCCATTAATACAAATCTACGATTCTCGACCGATCGGGACGAAACTTGGTACGTGTGTGTAGTTTGACCAGACGGTGGACGTTGTCGTATTGGCGAGCCGCGTGGCGGCGCCCGCTTCGCGAATGCGCAGACGAGATCTCGGAAACGGGTGGAGCTATCGACTTGAAATTTGGTATGTGAATGTATCTTGCCCCGGATACGAATTTTATCGGGTGGCCGAGCCCCGTGCGACGCTAGCTTCGCGCATGCGCAGACGAGATCTCGGAAACGGGTGGAGCTATTAACTTGAAATTTGCTATGTGAATGTATCTTGCCCCGGATGCGAATTTTATCGGGTCGCCGAGCCCGTGCGACGCCAGCTTCGCGCATGCGCAGACGAGATCTCGCAAACCGGGTGGGAGCTATCGACTTGAAATTTGCTATGTGAATGTACCTTGCCCCGGATACGAATGTTATCAGGGTCGCCCGAGCCCGTGCGACGCCAGCTTCGCGCATGCGCAGATCAGATCTCGGAAACGGGTAGAGCTATCGACTTGAAATTTGTTTTTTGAATAGCCCGGACAACGTCGGGCTCATCGGCTAGTATAGTATATAAGTATCACTCTTTGGAGCCAAAGAGGTATTTTGTTAGCACAGCACTCTGCAGCACTAGTATTATTTGGTCATTAGACATGCCAGAGTGAAAATGCCAGCACTACCAGGCACTATTCAATATTAATTTGAGGTGAAATGCAAACCAGCACTCCTATAGTATATTCAGTCATCACTTTTATTTGGCACCAGAGAGTGCTTTATCTTATACCTACATATGTTCTTACGTGTTGGTTAAGGTCATAATCTATGTTAGAACACATTTATTAGTGAAAACAACTTAATACAATGTCCATAATGTGCGTTGAAAACAATTTGCACAAACAATTTTGTTCAGGCCTCTGAGATGCACCCACCCCGCCCGGTACAGGTATGTTATTGGAAGATCTCCCCTGTATTACTTATATCTTATACCTACCCTGTTCCTAAGTGTCTGTAAAGGCCATAACCTGCCTTATAACACAATTATTAATGAATATATTTGAAAACAACTTAAAACAAGGGCAAAAATGTGAATAGAAAAAAATTGGCACAAACTCATTTTTTCGGGCCTCTTCGGACCCACCCACCCCGGCCCTGTATAATAAAACTTTTGTGCGACCCCCCCCCCTGACTGGAGCCATAAATTAAATTACGAATTTCCGTGTACAAGACGTAATCAAAATAATTCACGGATAGTGGATTTGGTAAAGCGTATCACACATGATCGTGTAAAAAAATATGTTGATCCGGGGCTTAAACTCAAGCCACTCACTGACTAGTGACTATACAATGACTTAATGAGTAAATGGGACTAGTATGAATATAATATAACATTTATTTGATACATTTGCTTGAAAACTGTCCAAAAATTACTCGACAACAATTGGTATTTTCGCATTCCGGCTAATCTGCCATCCGTAACATAACTTCGTACTCAACAGACTTCAAAGAATGGAAATCTGGTTACCTTATTCTACAACTCAGAGACTAAAGAAACCAACAACAACATTTGGGTACAGTATCCCTTTAAAATAGACTTTTCGTGAGCAATGGTCAACATTAAAGGGCGTTCCATGTTAGCAATCGAAAAAAAATTATTTGAACAGAATGATGTTCTGTAATGATTTTTCTCCAGATCACCAACAGAACACATTCATCCCGTTTTTGCCGTGAAACATTTGAAGATGACAAAGTTAGCATTTCATGATATTTCATATTTCAACCCGAATTTTTTTAATTGAGAGTTAACGCGACCAATCCACAGATCGAGAAAACGTACAAATAAAATACAATATCCAAGTGAGACTTCAACTTTCAATGTGGTAAATTTGCGCATGTTATGTGTCCAAAACACACTTCCATGCTGTACCATGCGTATCTAATCGGTGCACTGGACACACATGCATAAATGTATATCCCGGATAACTTACAATATACATAGCCAACTGTCACGGCTCTGGTATACATACATTATCACATATAATTATAAAACGGATAACATTGTAACACAGATTAGCCTGGATAACTCGACAGCCAATATCTGATCCCGTTTCGATCTCAGATTTTGGTTGTCGAGTTGGCTCTGTTGACAGAATGGAGGGCGAAGTACTTCGCTGGAAACCCTGCCGTCTCCTGCTAATGGATCACCAGAGCGGAAGACTTGGACCTCGGACACCAGCGAGGGAAGATGCCCTTCAGGACGTCAACGGGATGATGCCAGGAGAAGACAGGGGCTGCTGGATAAAAGTTACCAAGACACCCGGACGACTTCCAGTTGGCCTTCTTATCCTTGGATTTGACCATCCCATCTCGTCAGTCATCCCTTTGGAGCAGCCTGTACTCCGGATACCATCTAGCAGGAGTCCACCTTCACCACCACCGTCACCGACGAGGCAACAACACCTGCTGGGACACTGCAGCTACCATCAACCTGCAGTGTTCCAGGGGGCTAAACACCCCCCTCGTCTGGATACCAATGACGGAAAGAAGAAGAATTTGCATACAAAAGAAAAAAATGCTTCTTCCTTCTTTTTTTTCATGTTATTCAAATAAAGGCTAAAAATGAGGGGTTAGGGAATGGGCCTGTCGGCCCATTCTAGAATCCCGGGGTGAGCTCCCCCCCCCCCCCCCCCCACCCCCCCCATACACTCCATATAATAATGTAACTCATCCTCGCGTAAATAGGTACACAGTCGACCTATAACAACATTCACATATATTCATAGTGTATTTGATTCTGAAATAAGCCCATAGTGAACTTTTACCAGTTATTCCGTTTCAAGGCGCGAGCCACGATGAAAACAAATATTAAAGAGCGTATAGTAAGTCGTGGGTTGGTTTATTCGTGTTTTTTTTTTAAGGTTTTGGTTCTTAAGCAATTTTTTTTTTCTTCAAACCAGTGAGGGAGGGATCGAGATATTCTTTTTTATTCTATCATTTTATTCTGTACACAGTATATATAAGCATGCAATGGACAATGATATTTCTTCCTCTGTCTAGTAAGAAATATAAATGTAGAGGGAACTGTGTTGCATATAAACTCAATTTTAGCATTGTACTACTGGGTATATGCATTAGTATTACATAATATTATATAATGCCACTGACTATTCACTGTTATTGTCTTAAACAAATACCTCTCCAATCTAATATGTGATCCTGAATTACATCCAGTGCCTTTCAATTGTCTGGAGTTACAATTAGTAATTAAGTACTCAATTAATTACCAATTGTAACAAGAGCATGCAGATGATCAGCTAATTATTTTCTTTAATGTAGTCATCTACTTAATGTTCTATGTCCATAAGCCACTCTTCAAACATTACACATATATGTTATAGCTCAATATTTTGCGCACGAATATCCAATACATATCTATGGACATGTTGGTAAAAACATTTATGTTCTTCATAATCTAATTAATTATATGTATAAGGAAATGAGGGGGGGGCACTCAAGTGATAAGCATGCTCATTGACAACTAAAACAGTAGTTTATATATATATTCAATGGGCTGTGTATTAATATAAACAACCAATAAAATTGTCATGAAGGTGGAGGGCAATAACCGCCACAAGGCAACGAAGTTACTATCCATATTCATGTTACTCAATTAAATATATACAAACAAAGTCAAATTTGTTTTGTACTTACATGTAAGTTGTTGTCATTCAATTCAATCTTTATTCTCATGACCTATAATACATAGGTATCGAGATAACATTTGTACACTATTTACATATATATCAGTCATCGAACTAAGAACGCAGAACGCAGAACGCGGCCCTTTTCTTCAACGCGGCGGGGCATGAGAACCAAAACCCCTTTTTGTTTTCTCTCTGTTTTTAATAAGTCAAAATTATATGAATGGATAATGACACTAACTTAATTGAGTGACTCTCATTTCAGTTCGTTGTGGACTCAAAATGAGGCGATTCTAAGCACATTATGAACTAAACAAAATCCTATTATAAGTGCATAACGTGAATAGGTAAAATTGATTTTGTGTTTAGGTTAACTTTTGGATATCTTATCAAAATTTAGAACTGAAATCATATCCCTTCATATCAAACCCCTCAATTCACCGTTAATATATAGTAAAAGTCCATCTGCCGTAGATTATTGGCAATCTGGTCGATACTAGTATAACAACACAGCATAACGCGTGTCAAACTTTAAAAATATCATTTTTCTGTCCCATCTGCTCGAAAACTTTGTCTTAATCGAACGAAATTGATAATCCGCGGTTCATTTGTCACTGAGTATACATCTCCATCACTGTCACTCCGGCGTGGACACGTGCCATTTCCGACGCGTTACGAGCAAGTCACTCGAACACACCGTAACAAGGACTCCACTGTAGCAATATATTATTCTGAATTATTGTTATCCCATTGTGTTTTTAAACGCAAATGCTAGTATCACATGGTGCTTAAAATGTCAATAGCGAATCATAATGGAAGCCGGCTCATTGACGGCGTGACATCCAACACATAACAGGTGCTTGTTAAAATTTCTATCCGTTTGCGCATGAGCGGGCTTCAAATACCCGACACGCGACAGGGCGGAGCTAAGATGGAAATCGATTTACTATCTCAAACAGAGATTTATGAATGAACGAAAACTATTTCTTAGTTGACACAGCCAATGTTGAAAACAGTGGTCTTATGTCGTGTACATATACCTACAAGAAAACTAAGATGCATGCATCAGGTCGGCCCGTGAACTATCTACCATTAGAATTGTTGTAGCTATCGATTATACATTTTGGAACACCTGTCTGTGTGTATGTGTGTATGCATGAATGCATGTGTGTGGTGTGTTATAGACTCTAACACTGCTCGACTGATCCGACTCGGATTTGGTATTTAACGTGTCAACTTGCCCTCGCTCATAGGCATGTTTCTGGATCTTGACCGATCCGACTAAAAATTTGTGTGTAGGACTACTTCGATCCCGGGAGCAATATGGACGGGTCCAATTTCACGTGGGACCATGTTCTCGAACGTGCTGATATAGGCATGTTTCTGGACCAATTGAACAATAGTTTGGCCAGGACGCTGTATATACTGGGTACTGTCCAGATGGAGGCGATCACACAAAAAAAATCCCTAAATAGCCCGAACGAAGTCGAGTACATCAGCTAGTTTAATATATATTTTGGACATTTGTCTGTCTGTTTGTCTGTTAGCTATGGCCGGGAAAACTGCCGGACAGATTTGACGAAATTTGATACCTATGGGAAATTATTTCCAGGGAGTATTTTGGACGGGTCAAATCTTGATCCCGACCTGACTTTGACCATTCAAAAAGATCAATTCAAGGTCAAATCTGGTATAAACGGAAGTATTTCAACGAAATATAATACCTACTGTTACTTTTGTCCCAGGAGTGTTTCGGGTGGGTCAAATCGATGACCCTGACCTGATCTTGACATTCAAAATTGTCAAATTCAAGGTCAAATCGGGTTAAAGCCGGGCGGATTTCGACGGGTACTTTTGTCGTGACTTTCCGGGGAGTGTTTTGGACGGGTCAAATCGTGACCCGACATGACGTTCACCTTTAAAATGGTCAATTCAAGGTTAAATCGCGCAATTCTCCGAAAATCAGAGGGGAACATCCCGGACGAAGTAGGGTCCACCAGCTACTATTATATATTTCTAGATTTAGTTACAAACTAAATACCTGTACATTGTACAAAGAAATGTTTGACAAATATATCTGTATCAATATTACCATACGGGTCATTAAAATAGATACGACGAAACAAATTTTGAAGGGTGCATGTATCAGGTAAATTTTTATATTTCAAATGATGACAGGAATGCGGAAAGTTGAAGTACCTACGTAATACTGGCTATCCGAATGAAGAGATATACATGTATATAAAAACCAAAATAGAAGATGACTGCTGGCGACAATGTTTTCCAAAAAAATTCAAAGCATTCGATAGCTCCCATCTAGTTGTCAGCCCGAAGATCAATATAAAGTGTGGTGACTATCAAATGAGGGATATGTCTGTACAGTTGCTAAACAATTCAGTCATGCAAAAGAGGATCAAACAGTAAGATACCAAATTCCTGCCTGTGGTAATGTTTTTTAACGAAATTCTGGAAAATTAGATTACTCTCACCCTGGTTATCCAGAAGATCATTGTGGAATCTGGTGACGATCGGACAAGGGCTGTCGTCTGTAGGATCAACCAAATTATTTAGCCATAAAAATAGTAAAATTCAAGATCACCGTTGGCAGTGATGTCTTCTCCAATAAAAGCTGGCTGCAGGGTGCGCCAATTGATTCAAATTCGAAATTTAGCAGGGTGTACTGCTTGTGGCCATCTTTTCCCCGCAAATTTGATAGACTGATGGACAAAACCACTGAATCCGTTGAATCAATATACATGTATACATGGATTAATTTATATCCATTGTTATACACAGTACTGGTATATAAAGGTACTGAAAAATAACAATATTACTAGTATACACAAAATAAACCATATACCATGGCTATGGGTTCTAATATCCGAATATGACAGCTGAGAACTTGGTGTGAATTGAAGAGTGGCGGTGTCTCAAGCATATCTAACCCTCCACGTTAGAAACATGACATTAAATGTCATAAGTATAATCTAGCGTGAGGACAGAAGTTATCCATAAAACCCCCTTAATTCAACCAGGTCCTCGCGCGATGTATGGTCGATCACATGATGATCTAGGGGGGATTAGAATTGTTGTATAAAACAGCACTGCATGTAAATATAAAATAAAATAGTGCTACATCTTATTACATATTATTGCCATATATAATCAGTGACTATACAGACAGTCTGACAAAATAAAGTTTCAGTGACACTCTATCCGAAGAGGGGAATAATTCCATCTGATACAGTCAATGGAGCAATTATGAATCTGGAAAGGTGAAATTTCTAAATAATACTAGATATCGACATGACGCGATAACATATAACGTAAATGCAATATGGCCGCTGGCGACCATTTTTTCCTATAAAATTAAAAAAATATTTGATAGCTCTCATCTGATACATCAATATCAAGATAAATATGAAGTTTGGTGATGATCGGATGAGTGAAGTGGACTGTGCTAAACGGTTTAGTAATGCTTAAAAAGATTCTTACCTTAATATGTGTATGTTCACTTTATAAACTTCACTGAGTTATCTTTGTCATGTATTGAGTTTGATATCTTTTGTTAACAGTTTATAAATCATGTATGTCTCATGTTTGTTATTTTAATTTATGTGTTTATTATCATTAAATAAAGTTGCATTCCTTAAAAAGATTCTTACCTCAATGTTTTATGTTCACTTTATAAACTCCACTGAGTCATCTTTGAATTTGATATCTTTTGTTAACAGTTTATAAATTATGTATGTCTCGTGTTCGTTATTATATTATATACACTTTATAGTGTGTTTCAGAACGAAAAAAACATGAATAAAATCAACAAATTTGTAAATTTAAAAACAATTCAAACGTTGTTGTATTCCATGTCCCAGTCCGGACATATACACCAAATTTCAATAATATTCATTGAGAAACAACGGACTAAACGCCATATAACACCCCGTATACATCTTTTATTCCGAGTTGGCCTTTTATTCCGAGTTGGCACGCGTCGATTGGGGCGAGTTAGCCCTGGGGCGAGTACGCCGATTCCGGCACCTTTTCTATTTGCAGCAAGTATACGTTTACGCTGGTTTACGCGTAATTTAATTTACAAAGTTCCCCAATTGGTAACGTAAATAGAGCGACCTTATTTGACAGAGAATGCCTCTGTTATTGATTATAAAGTTGCTATACATTAAAAACGACAAATTCACATGCTCGTTCAAGCGCAGTAGTCTATTTTCCCCATGTTAAAGGTGGAGTATAAATAGTATGTCGGTACAATGCGCGACAAACGCCCGGTATTATCTATTATTTATTTGGTGTTTAACGTCGCTGTCAGCAGCCAGGGTTATATCACGACGTTGCCAGTTTTTAGGGAAAGACCGCGCACTAAGGTAAATCTAGCCGTGATTCCATTGGCTGGAAGAATGACCCATTGTGTCCGGCAAAACCACCGACCATCGGAGAGAAACTGGTACCCCCCCCCCCCCCCCCCCCCGATAATTGAACCCATATCGCCAGCGCTGGAGAGCGAGTCGGTCTGGAGAAGAGTCCCTTACCGACTGAGCCACCGACGCCCCCGACAAACACCCAGTAACCAGAAACTATTTTAATGAAGTTATAACATATCTATGCAGATTAATTTCAACATACAATGTGCGTCATCGGTTATAACTGAAGGTATCATGCGCAGAGTGTGAGTTTATGCCGAGTCACCGAAGAATATATCTGTTTGGAAACAAAAGTGGCTGCTCGATTGCGCGAAATTATAGGATGTTCGTCATTGGAGTGTTCAAAGTCCGTACCGTTTTCGGGACAAACTTGGCATAGAAATATCTCAGCGATAGGCCTACAATGACAGCAACTTTGTGTGGTTATTTTTCGGGTGTTTGTGAGAGAATAACAATAACAATTCTACTCACCGTTTAGAGTTGTTTTCTCTTTCTCTGCCTCGATTTACAGTACTACGAAAACACGTACACATAATTATACTGCCGTTCATTCACACTCAATTTCACAGTAGATTCGAACACTGAAAACTTCCCCGCCAACAGGGTGACGTCATGTTTGAATACGTTCCTATTCCAAAATCATCATCAATTGGAGCTCAAATTCACATTTATTAATAATTGCGCTGAAGCACAATTTAATTGCGTCAACGCACAATCCAATTCTGATTCGGCGTATAAACTCGATTGCGAAATTAAATTGCGCTGAAATTAGAGATCATTGAAAGGGAAGTAAATTGTGTTGAAGCGCAATTCAATTGAGATGACGCGCAATTATTATTTCTATGTCACACCTCTGCCATAATTATGACCACCGTTCGCTCCCGTATACTTAGGGAGAAAGATAGTTTTATTCCTCCATATCAGAAGATAATATGTTACAATCAGTGTACACGGCTATATATATACATTACATGATATCTCATTATAAAATATAAATAATGGCAATTCATTGTCGAAATATATGCGAAATGCCTCTACACAACACGCAAATAAGGCAGATACAAAGTTGTTCCTCGTCACACATGATGTGTATTTCCGAGCGTATATACATCCACCGAAACAGTCATTGCATATAATATATTATGAACTTCAACTGGATAGTTGTCAATAATAAAATTCAAGAAAGCCTGAAAGGGTTACGCGTTGTCAGTGCGAACTCGGAAGAACAGTCAGTATACATATGAAACAACTGTTTGGAAAACGCTCGTTGACAGTGATGGCACAGTGAAACGTTGTCATATGTCGTTCTGTTGCGAATGATAGCCATATGAATACAAGTCTTTCTTTAAGGTCTTCGTGGACACAGATTCCAAATAAAGGATTCTGTTCACGAATATTAGTAATCACAGCAGAGACAATGCCCATTGATGCAACAGTTTAAGAGTATACATCATGGTGGATTATGTTAGAAATACAAAATGTGAACTTTTTAGAGATTTAAAAAAAATAATATTTACAGGCAAAAAACAAAGTCCATATCTAAGAATCAAATATTGGAGTGATGTACTATAAACAAAATAGTATATTATCTTGAGTGTTCTTTGAAAAAATTACTTTGAACCAGTTGCTGACAAAATGATACTAACTTGCATATAACATGGTTGACTGAGAGCTAGCAGTTTATTGGTCACCTTTTCGTGGCTTATGTCCAGTCTGGTGTGAATGGCTATAAGCTGGAGTCAACTGGGCACTGATTCTACTTATTTGAGTGGTGGCCTACTTACTAGAAATAGTGTGATGACCTGGTGCGGTTTGGTTGAAGCTTAACATTCTATTGTTCTATTGCACAGCACACCACACTGGCCATAGCTGACCCATACCTGCTAGCATTCACCCAGCCATGTTTAAGCAAGTAAATATATCATTTGTCAAGAACTGGTTCTACTTTTTTTTTTTAAGGACATTCAAGAAATATAATATTGTTTGTATAGTACATCATTCTTCACATTATTCAGTACACATTCCCATATATGAATCTTAGATATGGACTTTGTTTTCCTTAGACCAATGCCTGTAAATATAATTTTTTTTAAATCTCTATAAAGTTCACATTTTGTATTTCTAACATATTCCACTAATACTCTTAAAATGTTGCATCCATGGGCATGGTTTCTGTGATTATTAATATACATGAACAGAATCCTTTATTTGGACTCTATCAAAGTTTGGAAAAATTGGGCCCACAAAGACCTTAATCAATCGCTTCCACGTTAATTACTAGATACAGAAATATGCATGTGTTAGCAAATGTTGCGAGAATGTCATACAAATCATACGTTTTAAGAATTCTAATTATTTCCTTGGGGGAGCCTGTTTCTGTCCGACCATTAACGAGGTTCCCGTGGAGATTGAATAACAATATTTCTAGAGCATGCCTGTGATTTCTTGGTGAATGTATCAATGTGCCTATATAGGAACAGTACCTTTCTGCGCTCAATTTCATACTGGATTGGCAGAATACCAAGCAGGGAGAGTAAGAGAATCGTGCTGCTTCTCTGAGGAATGTGTTGCATGTTTTTAATAGATCTTTCTAGCATCTGCATATTAGTTTTTTAACAGATCCCACCACATCTTGCAACCGTACGGGGTATATACATGGATTTAGGAGTGACGACGTGAGTGAGAAGTTTCAGGTTGGTCATGGGGCTAAAGTCCTTGGAGATGATTGGAGATCGGCAAGCTGCGAAGTAGCATTTGCGTAGAGTTTGAGAGGCTCGTTCTTTGTTGGGGGTGCGTGAACACCCATAATCTTGAATTATGCCAATGTGCGACATTTGTTTTACTACAGATATAGAACCAGATCGAAGATCAATGACCCGCGTGCGGTGGTCCCAACGCTGTGAGCGTTAAAAATAACGACCTTGATTTTTTCGATTGCAAATTGAAAACGCCATTTAATGCTGTACTCAAAGAATAATATATATTCATAAGTCTACGAAGGACAACTTCAGCCAAAGAGAAGACAGCAATGTCATCCGCTGTTGTGGGCAAGGAACATTTAGGGAGCTTACAAGATCGTCAATAAAAATAAGGTAGAGGAAGGGAGATAAGACTCTTTCTTGTTGCGTGCCTTGTTTAATTTGGAATGGTGAGATATAATTCCTTTATGAAGTACGTGACTTTCGACGTCTGTATACATATTGTGAAACAGTCTGAGGGAGTCGCCTTTCACTCACTTTTCACACATTGTATAGAGCAATCCTTCGTACAATACTCAATTAAATCGAGAAATTCTGAGAAAAGACGCGAGCTATATTGGAATTGGCAAAGGTGACACCTTCCTGTCGCTCGAATACAGTCACTGAACAATCAATGCCCTTATGGAACCCATTTTGTAAGGTATTTGGGGAAATTAGGAGTAGGAATTGGAAGTATAGCGTGATTATTCGGTAGCTGCATGGGTCTTGAATGGGCTTTGGTTCACCTTTATATAGATCGGCACAGCAAGCCATTTCGTCATAAGAGGAGGGATGTGCGTGAACTGGAACATGGCCGAATATAATAAACATAGTAAGTTATGAATGGCGACAAGAGCCTGCAAAATGTTCATTTGTTAATGTGTCGATATTGTCAGCTTTATTTCGTTTGAGCATCTTTTTTGAGTGCACAATTAAACGACATCGGCCAGTGAGACTACACCAGTTAAGTATTGTCATCACTGCAGTTGATGTATTCCTCAAGTTTGGAATGAACAAACGGTTGGAATTCTGCGTCACTCTGTGTAGAAGCTCTATAGAGTTCCGAAAAATAGCTTTGCCACCCTCTAGCAATATCGAAGGGATCCAGATGCATGCATATATAACACCGTTGGAAGCCATTTCGGAATCTTCATAAACGCTACTTTATAACTGATTTGGGACGAACTGCTTCCTAGAAGCTCTTGTGGTTATTGTCAGCAAATGTTTCAATGTTTTTTTTTGCACCGAATTCCGCATGTGAGCTTTAACTGCACGACGGTGAGCTCTACGAAAACGACGTTTGTCATCTCTATACGCGCGATACGTTTCATTAATAAACGCTGTTCCCCAGTTAAGGCGGGTTTACCTTCCCTTTGATTGCTGCGGACCACTCTTATAAATCGACTGAAGTCCCCTTTAGGGGCTCCACCCTTACGAGATGGTCAAATTGCCCATCCAAATACATGCAAGTCCGTCCCGGAACCCGACGACCGGAAGTCAGTCAGTCGTGTCCGCTCGTCCCCCTCAGGATGCGAACCCATCCTGTGGAAGTCCCACCCGCGCGGTGTATCGAGCTCCATTAGAGACGTATCTCACAGCATGGGCCCAGACCAAAGCATAGATTCCCATCGGTATCTACACCTCGATCTTAACCAAAAGGCCGAGAAGTATGCACTATCCCCAAAAACACGAAAAAAATTGAAATTTCATCTTTAGTAAAAGGCTAAAGAATTGTTCGTGCAATGCATGAGGAGAAACAAATAAACGCTGATGGGTGTCCCGCTACCATCCAATGTTTCTGCTTGCTACGCATTGCTTTGTGCAACCGATGAATGTCACCACGAGTCCAGTATGGTTTGAGTGTTGCCTCGATTGTGGTACGTGACTAGATTTCTGAGCTGCAGACAAAATATATCCAATGTATTCTCGTTGGTAATGGTTGTTGCAAGATTCGAAAAACCATGCATTACTCAGAATAAGTTTATATCGTCCAATGCCGATTTTCTTCCAATTTTTCCGACGAGGACTATTAGAGTTATCGGACGTTAGACCCGGGATGAGTGCTGTGCATTTCACTGGGCGATGGTTCGAAGTGTTAATGACGTGTCTATATATATATATAGTACGCATTTTTCAAATTTGTCTGAAATTGCTTTTGTTTCTGGAATCGTTCTCATGCAGAACACTGATCGTGGCATCGATGGTTGATTCGTGATTACTATATGGTACTGGGAATGCACATGGCGACACCAAGTCCGATCGATACCATGTCGGTCCGGATTAGAACCCTCGAATGTATTGAAGGTGTAGCTCAGAGGTCGGCCCACGAACCAACTGAGTTAGCAGCTCCTTACTAGTACAGTAGGTTAAGCTATGTTGAAGCCATTTTGGATTGTATAAGCCTATTCACTTAGCCAGTTGGGTTATTTCAGTAAACTTGGATCAGGTTAGACATTACATGGGTAAATATTTGCGCTAAAGCAATATCTAGTGTGAAATTAGTTGTTTTTAGACAAAATGTCTGATATAATTTCCCCAATATTTGACAAACTTATGTCAAGACTGATATCGCCATAAATTGGACAAGTTCCAATAGGGGTTAATTTATCATGTTCAAAATGTGTGGTACTAGTCGTTATTAGCTAGGGGTGGTGTCAAGTTAAATTTAGACTGGTTCAATGGATGTAGTAGTTTATAAGTTGGTCACCACCAACGGAGGCCCTCAAACCGAGTCACTGACACCACACCTTGAAATTCATCAGCTGTCATCAACTTCCCGCACATGAGGGAAACACTCGCTCTTTATAGTTATCGTGTATTGCAAATATACATGTCTTGATATATGTAAATTTCATGATCATATATTTGACTCAATTGGTGCCCATAACATGCATGTAGGAATGGCCATGACGACTAAAGTTTTAGGGATGTGAGCACTATATGTGTTCATCATTAAGGAACAGGAGACCTCACGTTTTTGCTAGGAATTTAAGTGTCCAACATTCCTCATATTTTGCATTGCAGCTATGCCGTGTTAACTATATTTCCGACTGTTGGAAAGTTTGATGAGCCAACCTAATGGCGTGACCCAAATGCAATTTCCCGAATTCAGAATTGATAACTTTTTGGGGGACGTAATGATCCCTATATATATGCATGCATCTGGAAATTTCCAACTGCAACTTAAACCAAACTAAACATCCAAGTCGCAACAATCATTTGCATCCCCCCTCGCAAGTTCAAATTTGTTCAACTGGTACCTCAAGCTTTCCTAATGTTGGTAATTTACAACCTTCTACGACCCATTTAGCATATTATTATTAAACCAACAAGTTCAACCTATTTGTGGTGTGACATTTCCAGAGCAAGCATGGAATTTCCAACTGCTGAAAATCGTGACCAAAGTGTGGGTGGTGAGACACGTACCGCCCCCTCCCCAAATTCTCCACTTGCCCCCCCCCCCCGACTGTGATGAAAACGCTCAACTGTTAGAAAATTCCCAATAAATAAATAGCAGTTAGAACTTCCAAACACTAAATACGACATTGTTTATTCTGATATATAATTTACTTGTCTGTATGACGTTCAGTGTAAAATTGGTTTTCCAAAGGGTAAGGGGTCATGCAAATTCAAGTATTCTCACAATTGAGATTTTTTGCCTTTAACGATGCCCTGCCCGATATAACACAATTCAACTACGTGTTTTTATATCGGAAAATAATTACATCAGACTCATAAACCCATTGATATGAGATTTTGGCGACCAGATGCCTACTTTGAAAAGATGTAATTCCAAGGCCCACTTTATTTTCGAACCCCCAATTTCCAATAAGTAAAACATGTGCCAATGTAATAAACTGGCGTCCGTTCTGTGGTCATGTTTAAAGGTACTCAACCCGTAAAGAGGGTCCCCATCTCAACAGATTCCAACAACAACAATCCGATCAGAGGGTCCTATATTACTATTTCTTTGGCTTTGGGGGTAAAAAATATTTGATTCGAGTCGAGGAACCCATCAAACAAAGCTCAGAGTCATTAGATATTGATTTTTGAAAATTCTTATGTTCTCGAGATGAGTACTTATAACTGCCGTCAATTTGGTAACATGCTCGAGATGTTACGCCAAAATTCTATTCAAACAGACAAGGATGGATAACTCTATAATCAAGTGGGTAATAATAACGAATTTTTTACTATCTTCTGGGCCAGAAAGAATTCCCGATAATGAAAAATAATAGATTTCTAAAATCGATATCTAACAAATCTGAGCTTTGATGGGTGACTTCCTCGACTCGAATCAAATATTTTTGACCCCCGAAGCCATTGAAATAGTAATTGAGAGGAGTTTTATCGGGTTGAGTACCTTTAAGCAGTCAATTATTTTCAATGCAAGGGTAATAACTCTATTTATTTAGATATAGAGTTATTCCCCTTCCATTGAAAATACTTCTTCAGTTTGAATTCTGGGAGCCAAAGTGGTGATGTATTGTACTGGGTGATGTATTGTATTATTTAAGCTATTTTCTATTACTCTATGGGCACCTTACGAGACAGACATTCCAAATGGTGATGAATTATAGTATTTAATCATAGTTTAAGGCATAGATTGTTATTAAAACCATAAAAAAGGCACTATATGACTCGAAAATTAAGTGGGCCTTTAACACGTCTTGAATTGTTGTCAGCCAGACACAAATCCAAAGATCGTTTCTTCATAAATAGCGAGGCTGTGCTGCTGTCGCCCAAACCGATAAACAATAAAGAGCGTTATCAATTATGAGCGTTTGTGGTAGTTTTCAACATGTTGCTTATGGAGTAGTTTGTTGATACTTGGGCATAGCCAATGTCTCTGGTATGCGAAATTAATTCAGCTCTTCGTGCTGTATTGTGTGACCTCTCGTTCTAAGCGTGTTACTGTTAGCTGGTGGGTATAGGGCATTAGTCTGGTCGATAAAATGTTTGACCTAGAACAAATGTGGACCAAGTTGGTTTGTATACCATTTTGAAGAGGAATATATCCTCTATAACATATCCAAAATCAGCTAAAATCCGCTTTGAGTATTTTTTGTAATTCAAGATGGCTGCCATTTTCCGTTAAGTCAGTTTGATGCAATTATAGTGAGGAAATATTGTTATATGTATACACATGTTTACATTTTTGTGAAGCTAAGATATCACGCCACCTTTTTGTGCCTTAATTGGAATTTTTACGTTTTTTACTAATATCATTAAGATAGGTTTCTGCTATTTGGAACTGATTGAGAATTGTGACATTATTTTGTATTTAGAATGTTAAAGGTACTCAACCCGATAAAACTCCTCTCAATTACTATTTCAATGGCTTCGGGGGTCAAAAATATTTGATTCGAGTCGAGGAAGTCACCCATCAAAGCTCAGATTTGTTAGATATCGATTTTATAAATATATTATTTTTCATTATCGGGAATACTATCTGGCCCAGAACTCAGTCAAAATTGCGTTAAAATTACCACTTGATTTTAGAGTTATTCATCCTTGTCTGTTTGAATAGATTTGAGGTACACATCCAGAGCAGATTACGGCAGTTATTGGTACTCATCTCGAGAACATAACAAATTTGAAAAATCAATATCTAATAACTCTGAGCTTTGTTTGATGGGTTCCTCGACTCGAATCAAATATTTTTTACCCCCAAAGCCAAAGAAATAGTAATATAGGACCCTCTGATCGGATTGTTGTTGTTGGAATCTGTTGAGATGGGGACCCTCTTTACGGGTTGAGTGCCTTTAATATAGAACAGAATATATCACTATTCACAACGAGAGGCCATAAGTGCCTTCAACCAGGTCAACTCGAAATCAGTGAATATTTACCTGTACAAATAATATGGAGACGATTATAAAGATATATTAGGTTGCTTCCAATGTTAACTTGGATATAAATATGAGACTGATCAGATAAAATATTGCTTTGGATAGCATGTGTTCCTGTCATGGTTAGAGGTGGTGGTTAATATATTCAAAACAAATCAGTCAATACCAAAATCTATACAGGTCAATAATCTGTTATGATTAAACTGAATGAAAAATGTTTGAGTTATCATATTTGATAGCATGTGTCTAAGCAATGGATGGATAGGGATAATATTTTAAGGAGATCAACCAAATGACCCTAACTGCTAACTAAAGGTCAGGGGTGTTTCACCATAACTGTGTCATGAAATATCAACACAATTGAATGTCAAATTACGAGTTATTATTTCACATAGCTTATGTCTATGGTTCGGTGCAAGGGGTTTATATAATATTTCACAAACTAATCAACTGGTCAACACAAAACACTTATATAATCAGAATATATTAAGAATGTGGATGTACAACATGACAACTTAAGCAAACATAATAATGTTTTTCACAACAGAATCAGTTTACCCTACCAGCACCATAGGAATTCAGCAGGACTCACCAACATCATAGCAAATTAGCAGGATCACTTGACAAAGGGTGGTTATTTGATGGAATCAAATAGAAGCACAATACCAGAGGTAACATATTTTAATCATTTCTGTGCTGCTAGCAGTCAGAGTTGATTAATGAGCTTAACAATATATGAGTGTATTAGACAGAATGGTGGTGTGCTTGTCCTAAATACTAAAACTGATTTTTAAAAAATATTATGATCTCTAAACAATGTCGTAGTATGGATTAATTATTGCAGACTATTAATAAAAGCAGATGCTTAAATTAATTATTCATATTTTCAAAACATGACGTCACCTCTAATGGAATGAGAATATTTAACATTATATACAGAGTGTTTCTTATTGCTTATGAACCTGGTTTAAAGCAGAAGAATTAACTTAAAGGTACTCAATCTGAATTGATGGTCCCCATATCATCAGATTCCAACAACAATTTTTTTTTGAAATGCCGCCTCAGTTATCAGAATCGATTAATTGCCCAGAAATAATGCTACCCACAGTCCACTTTAGCATAAAATTGCCCAAAACCTGTTAATTATCAACATTATGTACAATGAAATTTTGCCAGTATGACAAATATCTGACACAAAAAAGCCACTTGATTTTAGAGTTATCCATCTTCGTCCGCTATTTGGTCTTCTCATAGACTTTCACTGGGCCACTAAATATTCCAGGTGGTGAAAAATAATAGATTTAAAAAACCAATATCTGATCACTGAGCTTTGATGAATGGGTTCTGCGACTCGAATCAAATATTTTTTAGCCAAATATTAAAATAGTAATTGAGGGGTGCTTAATCGGATTTAGTACCTTTAATATCTTCAGCCCAGTTGAAACTATATATTCATATTTTCTTATTGTACATTGAACAGATATTTCAAATTATGTAGCTGACAATAATTGGATTATTGATAGCATGTGTCTATGTGATGGATGGAAAGTGTTAATGTTTTCTAAACAGATCAACTCATAAAAAAAACTATACAGGCGAGTAGTGTGTCATCATAAACCTTCACATAAGTTATGGTATGTTTACACATAAAAAGGGGAATCTGTCCGTCCAGTTCTTTTCCGGACATTAACTCCAGTTCAAATTATCCGATCGAAACAAACTTGGTATGAGGAATAACCATCAAATTATTGAGGTCACATTCGATTTTGGTCATGGTCCGATATATTTGTACTGTGTTGTGCCCCTTTTTACGCGTAAACATACCATGTATGGTACACATAATGCCGACATTCGTCCATCGTTCGTCTGTCCGTAGTCAGATTATATCTGACTCGATAACTTGAGTATTTTATGTGCAGGTTTATGATGATGTGCGAACATGGCTGATTACAATATAATATATAATAGTACACCGGACAAAATTTGGGGGACAACAAATCTGAATCCCAGTCATCCATATATGGGAACATCCACACTTATACAAGCTCTCCCATTCAGTCTTATGGTTCTGGAGAAGATGATTAATGAATTGTTGATGGATGGACGGATGGGGAGTGATTAATATAGCTTCTCAAGATACTTCATCTCAAATGAGCTAAAAGGGAAGTGTTCATGACACTGAAGCTCAACTTGTATAGTGGGTATCATACATTACAGTCAATGGAGTGTTAAGGAATGTGGAAATTTGAAATGTTAGTAATACTAGAGGTCTTACTGATGAGCCACACAAAGTTTGGAATCAATTGGATGAAAACTATTGGCTGTATAGGCAATGCCTAAGTATTGAGTCATACAATGAGTAACATTCAAGATAGCAACCGGTGGCTATATTTTTGATCGGAAATCGATCAAATTTGATAGGTCCCATCTGGAAATGATCCTAAATGTGCCTGTAAATTTTCAAAACATTTCTTAAAGGCCCACTTAATTTTCAAATCCGCAGATCATATATATAAAATATATGCCATATTATATGCCATTTGAAAAAGGAAGCTCCAAAACATTGTATTATCAACTTATCCGGTGTAATAAACTGAACATGTTGTTTTTGAAGAGTTACCGACCTGTTTTTGTGCTTACATTTCATCTGGTTTTGTTGTGCAAAGTGTATTATTTTCAATGGAGGGGGAATAACTCTATATTTTAAAGATAGAGTTATTCCCCTTCCATTGAAAATACATTTTTAGTTTGAATTCTGTTGCATTCCCACAGCTATAATGGGGGGGGGGGGGGGGTCAGCTGCATGGTGTGCCAATGGATTCAAATTGAAAATCCAAGATGTTTTTCAATGATATTAGGTAAAAATTTGATAGCTCACATCTAGAGGCCACCCCAAAAATCCATGATATCATTCGAACTGACGATGGTCATGTTTTTTATTGAAAATCTTTAATTTGTAATTTTAATAAATGTGGGCTGCCGGGTGTGCGATGGAATCAAATGTTAAATCAAAGTTGGCTACTGGCAGCCATGTTTTTAAAAAAAATTTGGAAACATTTGATAGGTCCCATCTAGAGGCCACCCTGAATATCCATACGAAGTTTGGTGAAGATCGGATGAGCCTGAGCGATGTGGCCTGTAGTGTGTGCTGAAGGATTTAGTCACGCAAAGAATAAAATCAAAGATGGCTGTCGGCTGCCATGTTTTCATAAAAAAAATTGTTCAACTTCAATAGCTCCATCTGGAGGTGATCCTAAGCATGCTTATAAATTTTCAAATGTGAAATCCAAGATGCCTGGTGGCCACCATGGTTTTTAAAGAATTTCGGGGAAACTCGATGTCTCCCATATAAAGGTCATCCTGCAGATCGATATGAAGTTTGGTGACAATCTGATAAGGGATGTGTCCTGTAGGGTGTGTTGAAGGAAATTGTTAATGCACACGCACAGATGCCAACCCATGGCAATAGCTCAAACTTGACTATGTCAAGTTAAGCTAAACAAATGTTTCATTTGCTAGGCATGATACAGTAATGCCCTAATTAATCGACTCCATAACCACAGCAAAATTATGGGTAACTTTTCAGGATTTAGTCGGAAATATGGCTTGTTGCCATTCATCGGAAAGCTCTCAGGGAGAGCTTTCCGATGAATGGCAACAATCTAGAGCTTTCCGATGAATGGCAACAAGCCATATTTCTGACTAAATCCTGAAAAGTTACCCATAATTCTGCTGTGGTTATGGAGTCGATTAATTAGGGCATTACTGTATATCTTGCCGCCATTTTCGATCAAATTATGATGTAGGTTCCCATCCTTGATTATCCTACCAGGTGACCAGATCTTGAGGAATTGGAAATCGGAAAGATAATTTGAAGTTTCCAACACCAGATCGGCAGCTACAGCATGATCACATGCACATGCTGTCATTCATTTAGATAACTGGATATATGTTTAGTGTTATCCAGACTTTGACCTCACATGGCAAAACTATAAGATACACAGCAATTCTTTGTCATAATCTTATTGATTTTAAATGTTGCAAAACTTGCAATGTCAGGTAGGTTCAATTTGTTACCTGGGTATAGTGTGATAACTCAATAACTCAATAAGACCTTCACTTGGTTGGTTAACATATTGTTATATACATGTAGGCAACTTTCGTTGAAACATCATTGTTGAAACCGAATCATTGGATATATAAATATGTTATTGCTACAATGTCGGGTTGTTTCAAGTGTTACCCAGGTATATTGTGATGACTCTATTGTTCTCCTTAAACGATCATGTTTATACATTCTTAACCAACCTAAGTGCAAAGAGTACCTTAATGTATCCATGATAAATAAATCTGTAAGACCCCAAAAAGTGACCCATTCAACACTTAAATATGCATTCAAGGTTCCAGAATCCAGACCTCTAGTTACAATAACAATATAAAACATGTGATTTAAAATCACTTTCTGCTTTGTTCTTTTGAAAAAATGTTGAAAACAAAATATGGCATATAAACTTGACCTAAAAATACCAGATATTGTCATTTCGTTATTGAAAATTTAACAAAATAATTTTTGATGTCCCTCTAAAAATTGAAACTACTAGTATATGAAATAGATCCATACAAAATTCATTGACAAACAATATACTACATGTAGTCTTTTGGGTAGCACTTATTGTTCCAAATATGTTATTTTATACACTAGAACCTAAATAAAAAGTAAAATATGTTTCATTAAAATTATCCTGGAACCCTGAATTATAAGGCTAAGTTATCATTAGAATATCATTAGAATACCTTAAATCAGGAAGTTTCAAATCTAAACAAGATAATAATCAGTCTCTTTAAAAAGACGACGATAATCCTAATGGATATACATCTCTAGATGTGACGACTAAATTTCATTCTACAACGACGTGGCATTTCCAACATGATGTAATAAACCATTTTCTAATATTGAGTGCATTCCTGGCATAGTAAATGTTTGTGTGAATGATACTGAATCGTATTATTTAGAAATAGTCATAAATACAACAAGATGCGATAGAATAATCAGTCACAAATATCGTTGACTGATAAAAACTCGAAGATGATGTCTCCTATATTGCGATGGGTAAAATGAGTTATGGGTGTATCACCTGTATTCAGTTTTCCAACAATAGTTGAGTTTGACAATGCATGGGAGACTTGTCAACATGTCATTGACCTCTGATCTGTGAAGTGATCTGTTATGCCATAAACCAATGAAATCACGCGCATGATTCGCCACTCTCCAATGAAATGGAGGGAATCCCATCAATTCAGTAACTGATTATGAATGAGATATCCAGAGACGTAAATATTGTAAAATTTTCGTCGGCTTTTTAAAGAGACTGGATAATAATAAGGCCAAACAAATTAATGTTCTGTTTCTCAGAAAACTGCCTCCTCATAAAAATATAACCCCCCAGGGTCGCACAAAACCACTAAATGTGTCAGAATTAGAAAGGGGATTATATTCTTCCTAACTGTATGGATAAATTTCGGTATTGTTGGGTAAATTGCGAAGTTCTGTGATTTACTATGAAGATTATGTTGCTGTCCCTGGCATCCATCAGTCATTTTTTAAACTATTTATCAGAACGTCGCACCAAAACACTAAATGTGTCAGAATTAGACAGAAAGGGTTATATTCTTCCTATTATAAAGGTAAGAATATTGTTTCGATATTATTGTGTTAGTTGTGAAAAATCTGAGATTTTTTCCATCAAAGAGACATACATGTATTTTGGCAGATTTGGAATTTATTTTGAGGGCAGATTTATAATTTAATTTCTGTATATTTTGGTACATTTGTAGGTATATTTGTGAGTCCAATCAGTACAGCATCAGCCTCCAAAATTGTCACATGTTTCTCCGATCCCAGGAAACTTGACGTCATTTCCAGATCATACAGCTTCAACCTAACAGACTGACCTCGGATGTATTTCCTATGAAAAAAAAGAATAGACGATTAAATTAGAAAGAATAGATGTCCCTATTTCTGAAAAAGTAATATGACACACAAATAATTGTGAAGATTCAGATCAAAAGGTACTTTATATTAAAGGGTTGGTATGTAATGGTGGGACTGTATTGTTATTGCGACATCCTATAATGTGTGCACTGAGGTGGTGGCATCTCCCCAATGTAGAAAGATGGTTAATAATAAACAGGGGGAAATTTGCATGATCAAAAGCTATGCATTTGAAGAACATAGTTTTGAATCACGTTCCAAATGTGGTCAATGAATAAGAGCTACTTACATCTACAAAAACTAAATACATGTATATATTCTAACATTATAAACAAATGCACTTGTACAGAGAAAAAAAACCTTTATAGGCCCGGAAATCCTGGGGATTTTGTGTGTCGAGCATGTAAGACAAATACCAAACAACAAAAAATCATCAAGTGAAACGTGCTTAAGCCAATCTGGCAATCTGGAACTGCACCGGTGTAAACTGTCACTTATTGACCTGGCACCACATGACTTATGTGAGCTGCATAAACAGCTTTTACTAAGTAGCTTGCATATAGTGTGTCTGTCATTTGCAGAATGACGTCTCAGAGGGTGAATTTAGTGATACTATCCCTCACACTGGGCTAGCATAAAAAAATTCACCCTCTGGGGACCTCATTCTGCTCGGCCTTCTCTTCGGGGAAGTATCTGTAGTCTCAAATTAACATTGTTTTTAGTTACCTTTAACCTCTTCGCTGCTAAATGACGTTATGACGTCGTGTGCTGGGCTGTTGACATTATTGCCATTTTCCAATGGGAAACTATAACGGGAATACCACAAGAACTATAAAACTGACTCGGTTGAAAGGCTATTATCGTTCACAATCGTGGAACATCATACACTGTTAGAAACTTGGAGATACACTGTACAGTTATTCCGATGCACCAATCTCTGAGTTCCAGTTATGTATAATGGCTACCTACGGACCATATAGCACACGGCGTGAACTTTTACGTCCGTAATAGTTACTGACGTCATAGCAGCGAAGAGGTTAAATTCACGCAGTACTATTTTTCACTCAGTTTTGAATTTGCGCACTTTAAATTCGCGCCTCTATCTGCATGAATTCAAAACTGACAAAAATATTTTTGTAAAAGTCTTGGATCTGATGACAGTTTTAGTTCTCAGTCATATCTGAAGATACATCTGCATGTGTATATCAAACACGATCACAGTGGATTTTCATTGTGTAAAACATAACTAATCATCAATTTTTGTTCATATGCTCCTAATAATGATTCAGATATTGAAATAGTTATGTACTGGACATCAATGCAATCGACTCGAAAACAGAATATGACAACCACGAAGGCAACTGACCAAAACAATCAACACTTTGTTGCAGGTGGTGATGACATATATATCTTAATTCAGACTGTGTGGTCACAATGTCACTCCAGGGTGATGAATGGGGAGGGGTGTGCTTTCATGCACATGCAATCTAGAATATGTGCATTTCTTACAAGCATTTCAACATCGTTGACGTTACCATGATTTGTACGTCGCTTGGCATTGCCTCATTGAGTGATGGTTTTGAATTTTTCATATTGGTTGACTGAATGTAAACATAGAAAATTAGTACAGCACAAATTAAAATATGAGTAAGGTACTTTTTCCTGAGCTGGTGAATCAATAACTATAGTTAGCAGCCTTTGACCAATCAGATTGCGTGTTTTCGTGACAAATAATCAACTTGAATTACAATACAGCATATAATTAAACCATGGAAGGCAAAAAATTTAGATCAAACTCCAATTTGGAGTTTTATCTTGATTTTTTGCCTTCCTCGCCAACTTTAACACTCAGATAAGGCCTCGAGTTTTTCACTCCAATGTCACCAGTGATATCAGCTTGACCACAGTGGATTTTCACTTTACCGCTGGGGATAAACAAGAAGGTCTTTTTGTTGATTCTATTATTATAATTAAACCATATTTAAATAATGCGTATCAAATTTTTGGTACTGAAAAATAGCAAATTACAATCGTGCAATAAATTTTTTGAGCACCGTAGAAATTGTTGAAATCCATTGCCAGAAATATGTCTTGATATCCCCAAGCATTTTAAATAGTGTCTGTCATTTGAAGAATGAGTTCCCAAGAGGGTGAATTTAGTGATGCTATCCCACACTGTGGGCTAGCATCACCAATTCACCCTCTGGTAATCTCATTCTTTTGAGGCTTCAACTACTACGGGAGACCTAGGATCAAATTGAGGTTCCTCAGTTGAAGATGGTGATGTTCACCCATTAGTCGCCTCGATTATGCATTTTATCTTAACTGAAAATTAGGGGATATATAGAAACTTCCAAGAAGGGAAAAAGTAACCAAAAACAATCTTAATTTGAGACTGTAGATACCTTAAAGAAGATGAGGAATAAGCAGAATGAGGTCCACAGAGGGTGAATTTAGTGATGCTAGCCCACTGTGTGGGCTAGTGTCACTAAATTCCCCCTCTGGGGACCTCATTCTGCAAATGACAGACACACAATTTCAAGGCTTGCATCTCCTCAATGTGATGGATATTACATGAAGACCTGACCTAGCTATGTCTGATCTATCACAATCACTAATGGTATAGGATAGTATTAAATTATTATTAATAACTTACTCTGAATTGATAACTGGCCTTTTGCAAACACAGTGAAACTTCCCTCCAAAGTCAATATACAGGTCATCTTCAAGCACTTCAAAAATTCTTCCAGCAACCACTCTGCCTCTGAAGTTACCCATCTGCATGAGAGTTGAGCTCCGTAGTAGTGACGCGAAGCTTTGGCTATCATCTATAGTCCTCAGATTATCTCTGTCAGTTCCTCCAATTTTCTTCAATGACTCCGCAAAGCTGGAAATTTCTGACGACTTAGATTTTTTACCCATAAGCCCACCAACAGTCCCTAATCTGGATTCATCTTTTGTTGATTCTGAAAAAAAAACCCAAATATATATATTATTTTGATCTGGCGGGTGACAAAAAATGAATATGTCTTGCTCATCTGGAGCGGATGCAGCACACAGAAATGGGCTTTGCTTGCACCGCTATGTGTTAATTAGTATATGTTAGTGCCAACCTTAAAGGCAGTGCTTTGCATGGGGGATCCTCAGATAGCATGATGTTAATTAAGTCCTGAACAGCTTGTGTACATGTAGGAAACAGTCTCAAGCAGACATCAAACATTTGTGTGCTTAATTGTTTGTATTGGGAGAGGGGATTCATCAGTTGTCAAACTTGTGCCGCAATCCCTTTTGATTTATTATACAAATAAGATATGTATCAAGTCAAGACATCTGCAGACGTGCCTAGTCATATATTTTCTACAGGCCCATAAAGCTGCTTTCACATAAATGCATTTAACGCATGCCTTTAGGTTACGCACGGTATGTACACCTTTCACATAATTGCGTTGAACTATCCATCAACTGTCCATTGAACGCAAGCATTTGAGAATCATGCAATACATTTAGCTCCATTTGCTTGTTCAAAATGGATTCATCGAAAGATGTACCTTGTTTGTAGAGTCAATATCGCAAGCTGTTGTGGACTGAGAAGACTTTGTCTACATATCTATAGTTGAAAAATCTAGTCTAATATGACAAAAGACACTTTACAACGGCATCAACTGTAACATGGTAGAGTACCCTAGTACAGTTCCATGGTACCTTGATAGTACCATGGTAAATAGCACTTTACCAT
This sequence comes from Siphonodentalium dalli, assembly GCA_032622095.1. NCBI lineage: Eukaryota > Metazoa > Mollusca > Scaphopoda > Gadilida > Siphonodentaliidae > Siphonodentalium > Siphonodentalium dalli. The sequence goes on from CP136069.1 coordinate 78,689,308, forward strand.
GGTAGTACCATGCTAGCACCATAGTACCATGGTGTGATGGTAGTACGATGGTAGTACCAACTGTAACATGGTATAGAGTACCTTAATAGTACAGTGCCATGGTATATATCAATTGAACGTAGTAGTACCATGGTAGTACCATACTACAATGTATAACATCATGGTAGATTTCCCTAGTAGAGTACCATGGTAAATATCACTTTACCATGGTAGTGTCAGCAGCATGTGGGTTACTATGCCTCCCCTATGGGTGTGTGATTCCTATTCAATCAGTGATTATATCACGCCCCTTCCCTATTGCGTTCCTAACACATCCTTTCTGTGTTGCTTTTTTCTTTTAGGTCTTTAATTAAATAACAACAGCTTGGGATATTGACTCTATAAACAAGGTTACATCTTTCGATGAATCCATTTTGAACAAGCAAATTAAGTAGTTTTCAGAGAAATTGTGAGATATTTACATGGCATGATAAAGTACCAAATATATGATAGGGCCACTTTTATATACTCTAGTGTGTTTCTATAATTCTATAACTCCCGATCGTAACTTTCGAAATCACTTTGAGCACCTTGTGCAATGTTGTATAACAGATTTCACACTAAATACTTTACACATAACATTTGTCAACTCATTAAAATATCTCGGGCACATGCTCACAATACTCTTTCAGATGACGACGATATTAAATGGCAGTATCGCACTATATGTATCAGATCTAACGTTTTAATTAGAAAATTTTCCAAATGTTCCGCAAATGTTAACAAATCTTGTTTGAAAGATGTTTCACCTATGTTTTGTATGCACTTATGGTCTAATTTTAGCAATGCAGCTATAAACATACTAAATGTTTGTTATATCAATGCTTATCTGATGCTAATGAGGAATGAAAATATTGTAGCGCAAGTGGGATGTACCTTTCAGATTTTGGTATGAATTACATTTGTATTGTATATTTAACATCCGAATGTAAATTATATGTTGTATACTGAAATGCATACATGATAATGACAATTTTGGCTGAAATTAATACATCAATCAATCAAAATAAAAAATATAGCACCTAAAGGTATATATATACGCCATTATCAGATCTAGGTGAACTACCAATCCATCTTTATTAGACATATCAGTCCAAAATAGACCGATCGTTCTTCCTGGCACAGTGACCACTGGTGTAAGAGAGGGAACTCTAAATTTGTAGAAAATTTAAATTTTGTTTGTTTGAAGATTTTAACATTTATTTTACCCGCATGGCAAGATTCAATAATTTAGAGGCGAATTTGATCAGAAGTGGGCAGCATGCGTAAATAAACAGCTGTTTTCTTTAACACCTGAAGCCTGCTTCCAGTTAAGTCACCGATGACATAATTATGTCGGGCATCATGGTTTATTATTACCACTTTATGGGGCATTATCTATAATCTACACATTATCACTGTTTTACTGGGCATTAAGAGACAGTAACGATCAACAGGTAATGTGTGATCAACACGTCACATGACGTGTAGGGCTGATAGTGAGCTATCAACTCATTATCGGCCCTACAGGATACACATCACATGACTGGTAAAAGGAATCTCTGATAGTCCTATTCAAATTAAATTCCTTTGCTGGTGAATACAAACATTGACAAACAATAATACGGTACTTGATAATAATAATTTTAATAATAATGAAAATAACATAATTTTCTCGGGAGTTTCACTCCATTACTCTCGGGCTCCAAATAAAAGTGCAGGCCCAAATAATAGTGCAAGGGGGAAATCCCATTGAAAGTTAATAAAAGTGCAGACCCAAATAATAGTGCAGGGGGAACTCTGAGCAAAACATCAACATAACTGTGGTTAAACAAACTATTTTATAATAGGTCAAGAAAAGGAATCAACACAGTGTGTTTTATTCAATATTAAAAATTAAATGTTCACATGTATGCCATATACTTGAACATGTACATGTATAAAGTTATAAGCTCACCATTTTGATATCAGAATCATATAGAAATCTTGAGTTTGTGCTGATTTCAATTTTCTTAGCTTCAAAATTAATAAACGTGCAGACCCAAATAAGCACTGTGCCGGGGGGAAATTCCCCCAAGAAATTAATAAATGTGCATGTATGATGTATGTTTATTTGGTGCCCACGAGTAGTGATATTAAGCAGCCCTACAGTCATCAGTCTAAGGGTCCGATATTAATGGAGCACAACACCCTCGAAAATCATGTTATTGAATAATTAACGGTCCTCCAGGAATGATTAACAGCCCTCGGGCCTATTAGTTTCGGGCCGCTTATAGGCCCTCGGGCTTTTATAAATAATTCCTGTCAGGCCATTAATAAACCATAATACCCTAAAATAAAAAATCACTGTTATCTTGAGAACCCTTATCGGTTATTATATCCAGTGCGCGTCTGTGCAGAATGGAGATAGCATGTGTTCAGAAAGGAGATGACAGCGATGATCATGACAGGAATGTTTCCTGATGGTGGTATCGTGTTTTTTCTGTGAGCTTTTCAAGATAAGTTGGAATTTAAATTGCCATATGGTTTTTTGGAACAGACACAGCCATGTTATTGGTATATTATCAGTAAACAATTGTTCCGTGTCTTTCAAAAGAAATCATATTTTTTAAAATAAAGTATTGGTTGAAAGATAATTATAGAACAGTATAGAGTGATTTACCCTTATCCCAGAAGCATGCTGGTGGTGGTTCACCCAGACCTGATTATGCTTATCATTATAGTTTATACAACAATTGTGGGAACTTGGATTGGAAGTGTTGAACCTGTTGCAGTGTAGCCTGTAGGTCAACATGACAGCTTTCACAGATTGCTTCTTCCAGTAAAACTTGAAGGGTACGGTACGCACTACATGTACATGATGTAAGGTACTAGTAGTGTTGAAACGATTAGTGAATTTCAGAGTCGACTAGTCGAGACCCAAAAGTCGCGTTGCGTCGACTAGTCGGTACCCGATATCAAAACTTTCAAACATAACATGGTACGGAAAATTCATCGTGCATGGCGTACACTGATGACTAATGCAATGACGGTCTATTGCGTAGCGCATTTCCCTGCATAGACACCAATTTATTTGGGAAATAATACTGTAAACATCTTGATATTTATCCAACACACTGAATGTAATTATATAATTAGACATGTGGTGGATAATGATTAGAAACTCAATCATTTATACAGGTTTTAAATTTAATATCAGGTTCGAGATCTCGTTTAGTCACGTGATCACCAATAAACCGGTGCCGAGCGGTGTCACTATAAAATGTTAATGTTCCGACTAAATACGCCCTATAGTATAGGCTATGTTGTAGAATACGATAGCCAGTTCTTAATGTCAGTATCATTTATATACGGTAGCACCAATGACGTCACCTTAAGCGACCTTCACCCAGAGTCGCATCATAACCCGACAGTGCGAAATCAATTGAAATATACAGTGTCTAGATCCAAGCGGTCTCCGACAAACGATAAAGCCGCGTCAATCATTGCCATCATGTCGCAGTGATGTCTTTGACCTCAAACGACGAGTGAGACATTGTGTTGTCAATTTCATTCTTTCAATTAATAGTCGGGTCACCGTGTGTGTCTATACTAGTAACACTGTCAATTCCGGGTGCCACCAAACGTTATACTTACCATAACTTACGAGCAGTTAACACCGTTTATGATGGAATCGTCTTGAAAACGTTATACATGGAAGTAATACACTATGTTCAGACTACTAGACTAGTCGACAGGAAAAATTCAGAGTCGACGTTCTGACATTTCAGCGTCGTCTACGACTAGTCGATTAATCGTTTCAACCCTAGGTACTAGGGACACACTATAAAGTGTATGCCGAGGCCGGCTCCAAATAAAAGGTGTAAACGGGGTGTTATGTGGCGTTTGGTCCGTTGTTTCTCAATGGATATTAATTAAATTTGGTGAATATGTCCGGACTGGGACATGGAATACAATAACGTTTGAATTGTTTTTAAATTCACAAATTTGTTGATTTTATTCAACTTTTTCGTTCTGAAACACACTATAAAGTGTAAACGGCCGGCTCCAATTAAAAGGTGTAAGTGGCTTATGTGCTTAGCGTTATAGGTAATCGGATTAACTAATTGGCGACTCCATACTATTGTGTTTTGGGGCATTTGAGGTTTTGGCGAAATAATAATTTAATTACATTTATTTTAAATGATAACTTTATGATAACTCAATGAAGTTTATCTGAATATTAATGCGCAGATTAATACAAATGCAACAACAACAATTACAAACATTTGCTACAAACGTAATCTATTGTTGACACGTTACTGTTGGAAATATTTACGCATCTATAGTGGGTCCATGTATCACAGTGGAGCTCCATAAAAACACAACAGAAACACAACATCGAAGAAAAAAAGAAACCAAAAAAAATAATAATAATATACCTAGATAATTTTTTCACAATTCACTGATATTTCATCATCATCACATCACTTCCAACTGGGTTGTAGGGGAGGGGTTCCGCCCCTTCCAAATCCTCCCTGGCCCCAGTCCCAAACTCCAATATATCAATATATCAATGGGTGACTTCGAAGAGCAGAGAAAGAAGATTAACAAACGAAAACTGAAGACAAAATTCATCCGCTTTCCCGACTAATAGTCTAGAGTCGTCAGTTAGTTAATCCGATTACCTATACCGCTAAGCACATAAGCCGCTTACACCTTTTAATTGGAGCCGGCCGTTTACACTTTATAGTGTGTTTCAGAACGAAAAAGTTGAATAAAATCAACAAATTTGTGAATTTAAAAACAATTCAAACGTTATTGTATTCCATGTCCCAGTCTGGACATTTACACCAAATTTCATTAATATCCATTGAGAAACAACGGACCAAACGCCACATAACACCCTGTTTACACCTTTTATTTGGAGCCGGCCTCGGCATACACTTTATAGTGTGTCCCAGGTACTAGTACGTTCATGACATAACTAGTTGCAGTGCTGCCTGTTGGACACAAACAACAACAGCCAGCACTGTACATGTGCTCATGTATTAAATACTAGTATGTATTACTACTAGTACTAACAGCACTGTACCGGTAATGTGTAAATGTGTTAAAACTTCAGCATAATGAAGGTTAGGAGAAACCTATAGATAGATAGATACATGATGTAGATGAAACAAGTTAACAACACGTCACATGACGACATGATGTACCGTACACAAAACAACAGCCAGACAACCCATTTTTATTTAATAAAACAGATTCAAACCTTCTTGTTCAAGACGTTTCTCTACCTCTTCAAACTTCTCCACTGCTTTTGCAAACCCGATTATTTCGCTGCTTATTCCTTTCATCTCGCTAGCTTTCCTAACTTCGTGCACTTTGCCTTTGGCTTTGGATTGATCGTCCTGATTTGACTCGTCAATTTTATCGTCTCCATTTTTGGAATCATTGGAGTTTGAAAACTTTCTGAGAGAAGTAACCAATCGACTATATGTATACGAACGATTTCTCTGACTTGAGTGTAATGCATTTACAATGTTTTTGAAAGAAAACATTTTCATGGGCGCGGCCATTTTGGTTGATCTAAAAATTGTAACAAGAGAGAATGCTGGATTTTCAAGTTTCCATGTCACGGTTGCATTTATAAATTTAAGACAAAAAACTCGGAATATCCGAACCTGAAACACATTGTCAGGTTTCCATATATAAAATCAAATGTCTGAGTCATTTAGAAATGTCCTCGAGTTCATGACACTCGTTGGTCAATTGAAAGTAAGTAAATGATCGAAACGTGTGTCAAAATACTAATTTTTGGCAGTCGGAGGTGGACAGATCTAGAACCATATGGAAAGCCAAATTGCCATTTAATATATAATTGAGTTGAAGCGCAATAAGCAATCTCTAATTGCGCTTTTAAAAACGCAATAAAGAGCATCTAATTGTTCTTAAGCACAATGTGGAATATCTAATTGTGCTTAATCCCAATAAGGATTATCTAATTGCGGTTAAGTGCAATAAAGGAAGGTCTAATTGCGCTTAAGCGCAATAAGAGCTAATTACACTTAAGCGCTCTTACAAATCTTCCTTATTACGCAATTAGCCACATTACATAAACTCTCCATAATTAAATTGGTGTAGTCCATATTAATGCAATGGGTGGAGTTTATTGGTGACTGCATGCATGTCCACATGTAGGTCTATTTGGATTATTCCATAAATTAGAAAATTAAATGGCTTTTATATATATATACCATTTGCTAACCAGAAGTGGGCGGCTGGCTTGAATGAACACAACGCTTCGTTAATGCCCGTCACCTGCTTCCGGTCAACTTGCCTCAAAATTATGGAATGTTATCATGCGGGTAAAATACTGTTAATCTACTAGAGAACGCCCTCTAAAGTGGTTTTTAAGGCACAAGCAAAATTGTTTGCACTTAAGCGCAATGATTTGAGTTTAAGCACAATTATTTGCACTTAAGCACAATTATTTGCGCTTAAGTGCTAATAAGGAAATTGAAAACCATTACCCAACACACCCTGTTGATATTGGTAGAATCCACCACACATTTGAAGTTCAAACATGGGGAAGCCTATTTTATTTTTGAGGGAAGATCTATATATATTGATGGGAAATTCAAATGAAATGTATATAACTGAGCTTAAGCACAAATATTTTAGCTTAAGCAAAAATATTTGCACTCAAGCACAAATATTTGTGCTTAAACTCAAATAATTGTGCTTAAAGGTACTCAACCCGTAAAGAGGGTCCCCATCTCAACAGATTCCAACAACAACAATCCGATCAGAGGGTCCTATATTACTATTTCTTTGGCTTTGGGGGTAACAAATATTTGATTCGAGTCGAGGAACCCATCAAACAAAGCTCAGAGTTATTAGATATTGATTTTTCAAATTTGTTATGTTCTCGAGATGAGTACTAATAACTGCCGTAATCTGCTCTGGATGTGTACTCCAAATCTATTCAAACAGACAAGGATGAATAACTCTAAAATCATGTGGTAATTTTAACGCAATTTTGACTGAGTTCTGGGCCAGATAGTATTCCCGATAAAGAAAAATAATAGATTTCTAAAATCGATATCTAACAAATCTGAGCTTTGATGGGTGACTTCCTCGACTCGAATCAAATATTTTTGACCCCCGAAGCCATTGAAATAGTAATTGAGAGGAGTTTTATCGGGTTGAGTACCTTTAAGCGCAATATTTTCATGCTTAAGTGTAAATAATTGTGCTTAAGTGCAAATAATTGTGCTTAAGGTGCCTATCCCATGACAATCCCCTGGTATGGTGACCCATCTGTACCAATTTTCCTAGGTCAAGTGGACCTATCTAATAAGATTACCAGGATCAAATTACCCATGTGTAAAAATATTTTGCTCCGAGGGTCCAACAGTTGGGTCACCTCAAGCTAAAATATTTATAAAATAATTATTAGTGCCCTCTTGAGACATCTGAGGTGAATAACACTCCCCAGGTCAAATTGCCCCTATAAACAAATTTTCAGCTCTACTGTAATGGTCTAAGTCTGAGCTGAAGGGAATGAAATTTGGTATGTGGCTTTACTAGCACAAAACACAGGTCAAGTTCGAATTTGGGTTCCGCCGCCAATTTACACCAGAATTACGGGGCCCTTTTTGTTGGAAATTTTACTTAATTTTTGTTTCCGAATGATAACTTTAGTTAGTTTGAATTGAATGGAATGAAATTTGATATGTTAGTTTACTAGCCCAAATTACAGGTCAAGTTCGAATTGGGCTTTCGCCATCCCAATTTTCACCTGAGTTATGACCCATTGTTGAAATTACCATGGGCATATTTTGCCATGCCCCCTAGTGATGCTCTTGTTTAACAATATGTTTAGTCTTTTCACTAGAAGGAAATGTTGCAGTATATCATGATGGCCTTCATTTTAAATACCTAAGATTATTAATTACATGTCCATTGAATTATTTTTCATAGCAAGAGAGAGAGGAAAAAAAACACGGGATGGATTTAGAAAATGTAGATTTTGTTTACATACATGTACGATGTTATATTAACCCTTTCATGATGGGAGCAGCACTGGTGAAGCACTCGATCAAGATCCTGTTCCAGTGCATTCTTTTATAAATGCGAGTCTCCCTTAGGCTTACCTAGGGAGTCTTGCATATATAAGAGAATGCACTGGCTAACAAGGTCAAGATAAATATTGTTATGCCAATGTATTCTCTTATATATCATATGAGAGGCTCACTATGGGAGACTCGCATATATAAGAGAATGCATTGGCACATGGTTTTCGCAAAATTTCAGGAAGCCCCAGTCATGGAAGGGTTAATAAGGCTGAAGGGGTCACTCTCACCAAAAAAAGTGCTGAAGGGTACACAGGGTTTGTGATCGGCATTAACACCGTTACTTAACCTCTTCGCTGCTATGACGTCTGTAACTATTACAGACGTAAAAGTGCACGCCGTGTGCTATATGGTCCGTAGGTACTACGGACCTACTTCAGCACACTAGAAGTAGGCCATTATACATAACTGGAACTCAGAGATTGGTACATCGGAATAACTGTATCTCCAAGTTTCTAACAGTGTATGATGTTCCATGATTGTGAACGATAATAGCCTTTCAACCGAGTCAGTTTTATTGTTCTTGTGGTATTCCCGTTATAGTTTCCCATTGGAAAATGGCAATAACGTCAACAGCCCAGCACACGACGTCATAACGTCATTTAGCAGCGAAGAGGTTAAACTGTGTTTCTGAAAGTCTGGCGCCCATTAGCAGTTTGTTTTCAGTTAATTTTAATGTTCATTGGAACATAAACAATTATTCTCTACCAGAAATCATGGCAGATATGAAAACTAAACGTCATTTAGAATGACATTTCAAAACCTGTGTACCCTTCAGCACATTTTCAAAACCTGTGTACCCTTCAGCACTTTTTTTGGTGAGAGTGAACCCTTCAGCGTTAATAAGATTTCATGGCAAGAGAGAGAGAGAAACAGGGTATGGGTTTCGAGAATGTAGTTTTTTCACATACATGATTTTATATTAAAGTTGAATTTTTTTTTAAGAGTGACTCTAAAATACCGAGATGGGTTTAATATAGAATGAAAAATCTTGACACAACGCTCTTTAATTTCCTTTGGAACTCGAAGCGTGATAGAGTCAAATGCAAAGTTATATGTCAGGATTATAAGAATGGCGGATTAAAAATGGTTGATGTAGACCATTTTATGATGTCCATGAAAATAACTTGGGTTAGGCGCCTCGTGACAAAAAGTGCCAAGTTGACTCCATTAATATATATACCTTTATTTGATGATCCTATGTTCCTTACTTATGACTATACCCTTACATAGAAAAACAGACAAATAAATTAACCAATCCTTTTTGGCATGATGTCCTGATGGCATTTACAAAATTTCTAGAGAAAGATAGAAACAATCGCCAAATATAAGCATGTACGTTATGGAATAACCCAAATATAAAGCAGTACGGAAAAGTAATAAATTTCACCTCCTGGCGAGAAAAGGGGGTTATCTTTTTAAACGATATGCTGGACAATAAAGGTTGTTTTCTTACATGAGACGATCTACTAAGGATCTATAACATACATACAAACTTTAATATCACTCTTAATAACATCCAACATCAGATAAAATTACTTGCAAAAAAACTTGAACAACCTATAACTCGAATAGTCACTCCCCTTTTACCAAATAATTTCATTAAATTGCTTAAAAACTGTCGAGGAGGACAAGACTTTTATAAAATTTTAATCGACATTCCATCTTCTACTGTAGCACACAGAAAATGGCAAGTGTTATTTCCCGACAACATAATTAATTGGTGTAAACTGGATAAACTTCCTTTTCTCACGACGCCGGACACAAAGCTCAGAAAGCTGAAATGGCTACAATTCCGAATAAATTCACGAATATTATCAACTAATAAGTTTCTCAAAATGTCCAATTTACGACAAGATGATAAATGCGACAGATGTAAAAGCAAGACAGAAGACATCTCCCACATATTTTGGAATTGTGTGCACGTTCAGGAATTCATAAAGTAACTCAACGATTGGGGTAAAATTAACAACACTGATCTCTGTCCCCAACAAGTGACAATGATTCTCGGCTCGTCACCAACGGATTCGAACATTACAACGAACATGCTATGGCTCCTAATTAAACAATACATATATAGGACTAAATTCAAGCCAATTAACTTATCGCTAAATGTTTTCTTCAAAGAGTTGAATTATAGATACCAATGTGAGAAGTATACTGCACGATGCCAATCGAAACAAGAAGAATTTTCGAAAAACTGGTTCCTTTTATAAAAGGCTTTACATGTGTAACATGTACCCACAAGTCAACACCAATCAACTTGAGTGTCCTGGAAATTATCTCTTCACCAACTCGAAAACTCACTTAGTTATTATATTTAGAACTCGCAGGTGGACCCGACTTCGTCCGGGCTGTTTCCCCTCTGCTTTTCAGCGAATTGCGCGATTTGACCTTGAATTGTCCATTTTGAAGGTCAAGGTCAGGTGGGGTCACAATTTGACCCGTCCAAAACACTGCCCGGACAAAAGTACCCGACAAAAGTACCCGTCGAAATCCATCCGGTTTTACCCGATTTGACCTTGAATTGATCAGTTTGAAGGTCAAGGTGAGGTCGGGGTCACGATTTGACCCGTCCAAAACACTCAGTGGACAAAAGTAACCCTACGTATCAAATCTCGTCGAAATCCCATCAAAATTCACGATTTGACCTTGAATTGACCAGATGTCAAGGTCACGTCGCACGGGCAAACGAATAGGCTTACGACACTCCCCATATGAAAGTATCCCTAGACACTAATTTTCATCGAAATCCTGTGATACTTGGGCGTTTGACCTCGAAATTACCCGATGTCAAGGTCACGTCGCACGGGCAAATTAATAGGCCCATGCCACTCCCCGGCCGAAAGTACCCCCACATACCAAGTTTCATTGACATCGGCTTGGCCGTTTTCGAGTCCATCGCGAACACACAGACAGACACACCCCCACACACAGATTTCCCAAAATATATAATAGACTAGCCGATGAGCCCGACGTTGTCCGGGCTATTGAAAATTTCAAGTCGATAGCTCCACCCGTTTCCGAGATCTGGTCTGCGCATGCGCGAAGCTCTACCCGTTTCTGAGATCTGGTCTGCACATGCACGAAGCTGGCGTCGCACGGGCTCGGCGACCCGATAAAATTCGTATCCGGGGCAAGATACATTCACATACCAAATTTCAAGTCGATAGCTCCACCCATTTCAGAGATCTCGTCTGCGCATGCGCGAAGCTGGCGTTGCATGGGCTCGGCGACCCGATAAAATTTGTATCCGGGGCAAGATACATTCACATAGCAAATTTCAAGTCGATAGCTCCACCCGTTTCCGAGATCTCGTCTGCGCATGCGCGAAGCGGGAGCCGCACAGGCTCGCCAATATGACAATGACGACCGCCTGGTCAAACTACACACACGTACCAAGTTTCGTCCCGATTGGTCGAGAATCGTAGATTTGTATAAATGACATACAGACATACAGACAAACATACAGACAGACAAACAGAGGTCTTCAAAATATATATGAGATATACCACTGTATACGCATAGTGTTTCTGAATAACAAATTTAATCCACGAGTGGGATTGGCGATTTACACCACAAGCTTCAGCGAGTGGTGTAAATCGACAATCTCACGAGTGGATTAAATTTGTTATTCAGAAACACTATGCGTATATTTTGTTTATGCCACGATCTTTACAATGCGATGGATAAACACTTTTCCATTCAAATTGTATGGAGAAAGTTTAATCCACTCTGCGAAGTTTAGTCAATAGTAGGCACGTTTAATCAACAGGTGTTGATTAAATGTAAAATTTAAACAGATGGCTTTATTTATATAGTAAGATAGGCGATCGTGGTATAAAACCGGAAATACAATACCCCCGCCAATATCACAATGCCGTCTATGGTTAGATGTCGTACCGATACGCCATACACAGGAACAAAGTTCAAAGATTTAAAATCTGAATTAATATATTAAAATGAACATATATTCGATTTATCCCAATTTACATGTGTCAGTCACTGGGAGTGCATATGGTGTTCGAAAGACGTGTAAATGAAGCAAGCGAGATGTGAGCGAATTGGAAGAATGTCACTTGATATATAATAATATGTACCTCTGTTTATATTTACATTCCTTCATTGATGTCTGTTTATTCCAATAAAAAAAAAAAATAATAATTAAAAAAAATATATAGAATGTGTGTACATTCATATATAATTTGTCCTAATATGCTTACAAACTATATATACATTTTTATTCAGAGAGTGAGAAGAACAGGATGGGTTCAAAAAGGTGTCTCAGACCCAGAGAGTGTAGCAGATCATATGTACAGAATGGCAATTCTATCATTCCTCTGTAATCCAAAGGAGGGAATGGACAAAGAAAGGTGATTGTAAGGCCAATATAAATAAATTGCTAGATTTACATCCAACTTAAAAAAAATGAAAGTGTCAATGACACTGTAGCTCAACTTAGGTAGGGGAATAATTTAATGGTTGACAGTAAATGGAGGAATAGGAAAGGTGCTAATTGAAATGTCTAACATGCGCCAAAGGATTTAGTGATGCAAAGAGTAAAATACAAGATGGCTGCTGGTGGCCATTTTTTTTGGCCAATTGACCCCAAAAGAACTCGTTCCCATCTACGTATAATTGTTAACATCCATGACAAATTTTATGAAGATCTGACCAAAGCCACGACATACAAATTTCATGATGATCAGACGAACAGTACGACCTGTAGACCGCGCCAATGGATTGAATTTTGAAATCCAAGATGGCCGCTGGCAGCCATGTTTTTTGGCCGAATGACCCCACAATGATTCGTTCCCATCTACATGTCAATGTCAACATTCATGACAAATTTAATAAAGATCAGACCAAAGGTATGACCTGTAGCCCACGCCAAAGGATTTAGTCATGCAAAAAGTAAAATGCTGGTGGCAATGTTTTTTGACCGAATGACCCCAAAACGACTCGTTCCCATCTACATGTCATTGTTATAATTCATGACAAATTTCATGACCATCTGACCATCTGACCAAAGCTACGACCTGTAGCCCGCACCAAAGGATTTAGTCATGCAAAGAGTAAAATCCAAGATGGCTGCTGGCGGCCATGTTTTTTTACCAAATGACCCCAAAACGACTCGATCCCATCTACATGTCATTGTTATCATTCATGACAAATTTCATTATGATCAGACGAACAGTACGACCTGTAGCCCGCGCCAATGGATTGAATTTTGAAATCCAAGATGGCCGCCAGCAGCCATGTTTTTTGGCCGAATGACCCGACAATGATTCGTTCCCATCTACATGTCAATGTCAACGTTCATGACAAATTTTATAAAGATTAGACCAAAGGCAACCTATAGCCCGCGCCAAAGGATTTAGTCATGCAAAGAGTAAAATCCAAGATGGCTGCTGGCGGCCATGTTTTTTGGCCGAACGACTCCAAAATCACTCGTTCCCATCTACATGTCAGTGTTAACATCCATGACAAATTTCATAAACTTGCGACCAACACAACGACCTGTAGCCCGCGCCAAAGGATTTAGTCATGCAAAGAGTAAAATCCAAGATGGCTGCTGGCAGCCATGTTTTTTGGCCGAACGACCCCAAAATCACTCGTTCCCATCTACATGTCATTATTAACATCAATGACAAATTTCATGATGATCAGGCGAACAGTACGACCTGTAGCCCGCGCCAATGGATTGAATCTTGAAATCCAAGATGGCTGCCAGCGGCCATGTTTTTAGGCCGAATGACCCCAAAATGACTCGTTCCCATCTACATGTCAATGTCAACATTCATGACAAATTTCATAAAGATCAGACCAAAGGTACGACCTGTAGCCCGGGCCAAAGGATTTAGTCATGCAAAGAGTAAAATCCAAGATGGCTGCTGGCGGCCATGTTTTTCGGCCGAACGACCCCAAAATCACTCGTTCCCATCTACATGTCATTGTTAACATCCATGACAAATTTCATGATGTTCCGATCGAAGCTACGACCTGTAGCCCGCGCCAAAGGATTTAGTCATGCAAAGAGTAAAATCCAAGATGGCTGCTGGTGGCCATGTTTATAGGTCGAACAACCCCAAAATGACTCGTTCCCATCTACATGTCAATATTAACATCCATGACAAATTTCATGATGATCAGACGAACAGTACGACCTGTAGCCCGCGCCAATGGATTGAATCTTGAAATCCAAGATGGCTGCCAGCGGCCATGTTTTTTGGCAGAATGACCCCAAAATGACTCGTTCCCATCTACATGTCAATGTCAACATTCATGACAAATTTCATAAAGATCAGACCAAAGGTACGACCTGTAGCCCGGGCCAAAGGATTTAGTCATGCAAAGAGTAAAATCCAAGATGGCTGCTGGCGGCCATGTTTTTCAGCCGAACGACCCCAAAATCACTCGTTCCCATCTACATGTCATTGTTAACATCCATGACCAATTTCATGATGTTCCGATCGAAGCTACGACCTGTAGCCCGCGCCAAAGGATTTAGTCATGCAAAGAGTAAAATCCAAGATGGCTGCTGGTGGCCATGTTTATTGGCCGAACAACCCCAAAATGACTCGTTCCCATCTACATGTCAATATTAACATCCATGACAAATTTCATGATGATCAGACGAACAGTACGACCTGTAGCCCGCGCCAATGGATTGAATTTTGAAATCTAAGATGGCCGCCAGCGGCCATGTTTTTTGGCCGAATGACCCCACATTGATTCGTTCCCATCTACATGTCAATGTCAACATTCATGACAAATTTCATAAAGATTAGACCAAAGGTACAACCTGTAGACCGCGCCAAAGGATTTAGTCATGCAAAGAGTAAAATCCAAGATGGCTGCTGGCGGCCATGTTTTTTGGCCGAACGACCCCAAAATCACTCGTTCCCATCTACATGTCATTATTAACATCAATGACAAATTTCATGATGATCAGATGAACAGTACGACCTGTAGGCCGCGCCAATGGATTGAATCTTGAAATCCAAGATGGCTGCCAGCGGCCATGTTTTTTGGCCGAATGACCCAAAAATGACTCGTTCCCATCTACATGTCAATGTCAACATTCATGACAAATTTCATGAAGATCAGACCAAAGGTACAACCTGTAGCCCGCGCCAAAGGAAATTGTTGACGGACACACGCACACACGAACACACGCACACACGGACACACGGACACACGGACGACGGACGCCAAACCATGGCAATAGCTCAAACTTACAAGTAAGTTGAGCTAAAAATGGGGTGGTAGGCCGAATTTAATCTTTTATATTTTATTCATTCTAAAATAGATGGTCATGGACATGGACTGTTCTAGATATTGAAGCAGTATCCTATATTATATAATACAAGGTGATTCAGATTGTTCAATTTTATCTAAATAGACTGATTGAAATGTAATTTGACAGTTACGGCATGAGAAAAAAAGTTTACACAAAAGATATCTAAATAAAAAAAACAATTGAGGAGGGGACAGAAAATAGGGTCTGGAGGGGATGTAAATCAAGCATTATCTTTTATATTGGCCTAATTTACATTCGATATGCCTTAACAATTCAAATTTACCAAAGTACAGATACAATAATGCGATGGACAAATGCCTTAAAGTGACTCAAGGCCTTCGATCAATCAAAGTGGGTACATGCTAAATAATGCCGATAGGGTCATTGTCCAGAGACGTGGCGACAGGGGGGGGGTCTCACCCCCCAACTTTGGTCAAATTTTCAACAGTTGGAAATTTCATACCTGACACAACATTAGTTAGAAATTTCACACCAACAATAGCTTAAAAATGTTCTTGTAGTTTGATTTTCAAACAATTTATTGGGGGGGGGGGGATTTATTGTTTTTGGACCAATATTTGCATATTTCCTTCTTTTGGTAAAAATTTTGGACTGAAATGGCCATCAGTTAGAAATTTTCCAACCTATAGGGTGTCAGGTTGGAAATTTCCAACATTTGGAAAGCTTGTGTCCTGCTCCCTCTCCCGTGGCCAGTCAAAAACTTCTAGTTAATTTAAGAAAACATTATTGTCCTACACTTGGTCAAAATTGTCACTGGAATTGTCATCAGTTGGAAATTTTCCAACCTAAGTCGGGGTGTCAGGTTTGAAATTTCCAACTCTATGAATGCTTGAGGCTAGTCTAGATGCTAGGATTTTTCGATTTTCTTGTTCAGATTTCAAAATTTTCGCACGCCCGGCCGAACCATGGTCGGCCCGGTGTGTCCTGGTCCCTCCCCGTGGCCAATAAAAAACTGCTAATGAGTTTTAAGAAAACAATATTCTACTACATAAAATTGTTGATTGAAATGGTCATCAGTTGGAAAATTTACAAACTAAGGGAGAGTATGAGGTTTGAATTTTCCAACACTAGGAAAGCTTGAGGTCAGTCTAGATGCTAGGATTAGATTTAAAAAAATTCTCACACCGGGCCGAACAACCATGGTCGGCCCGGTGTGTCCTGGTCTATTGCCCGTAATCGTGTGCATTAGTCTGGAGTTAGACCACTAGATGTTAGGATTTGTGCAATTTTCAGTTATCATATCGGGTAGTTAGAACCGTGATTTATAAATAGCCTATATATTAGGCCTGTGAACAAGGAGGGAATGAAATTATGCAAAACCTTTGGTCTGATTCAAGGGGGTGTTTTGGTTTGATTCAAGGGGGGGGGGGGGTGCAAATGGAATTATGGAAAACCTTGTTTCTGGTCTGATTCAGGGGGGGTGCAGTTGGAATTATCAAGGTGGACACCCCCCAATGGAGACCCTCTAGCCACGTCCTTGTCATTGTCACAAGGCATCAATCACAATCACTCGCTTTTCCAATTGATCACAATCGTAACCAGCTTTTTACAGGCGATCACATATGTAGCTAGTTTTTCAAATTCCATCGTTTTATGATGCAATATATCTGAAGTCATCGCGTGAACACACGACTAAAATAGCGACCTCTTTCTCCAAAACTGGGTTCATTTATTAAGTTATAGGAATAGAACTCAAGCAATTTCATGATAAAAAACCTTAGGTATATAAATGATTAACTAATATTTAATTGATTTCTTCCCTTATACATGTAAATGTGATCAGCTGAACGAGTGTGTTTGTTAGACCCACATGAATATGAAAAGCTGGCTATGAATGTGATCGATGCCTAATGACCCTATCAGCTTAAAGATGGATTATCTCTTTAAATGACAAATTTTAAATAGTTGCGTGTGTATAAAATAACCGAAGACCCCTGTCCGGTAAAGCTGGTATCAATTAATATTGATTTTATTTCGAATATTAAATCGGGACCGTTTATGTTACTATTTTTAGAACAGACCATTCGGATGATACCATATTGCGATATAGAGCACTGGGCTGTTCTTATGGCTACGAACCGAAAGTCAAATGTCCCAGATTGATTGTTTGTATTGTTTTGTTCCACATATATAAGCGATAATGAGTACAATTGACATTTATTTGTGACAAAATTGTACAATAAAATTTCTGGTCTTGGTTAACAGTAACCACTATTGTATGTTAGCTGAACAAACACGCCTTTTTAGACCAGTAAATATTCGAAATAAAATAAATATTAATCGATAGAAGCATTTCCGGACAGGAGTCGTCGATTCAAATATAATATTTTATACCCCGGTAACTATGTAATACATGTTTGCAAAGAGATAATCCACCTTTAAATAATATAAAAGTGTCTGTAAAATCACTGTTATTAAGAATAACTTGGAAAAAAAATAGATACTTTTTGTCCTTATATTTTGTCGTCAATAATCCTCCAAATTAAATGAGATTCCACATTTTGAAACATTTGTTTTGTAAATATTACTGTAACAGCTATATTACCAATCAAAGTCCAATTAGTCAAATAAAATAAAAAAGTATATTCAATAAATTTAAGTCAATCAAAACACATTTAGACAAAAATATTTGAATTAGTCAGCAATATTTGTTGACAGATTGCTGTAAAAGATGTTTATATAACAATGGTTTCAAGATGCAAAATATCGTTAATGAAGAATTATTTATTGTGAAAAGAAGAACAAAGTCTGGAACATATTTTCCCACATTCTTCATTGTGCTGATGTATTATTGACTGCAAAGGCATTGCATCTCTACATATGAGGCATCAGTCTGACCAAGACACTGTATCCTACATACAGTAATGCTCTAAGTAATCATGCAACTTCTTAACCACAGCAGAAATCGGGGAGAACTTTCCGATGAATGGCAACAAGCCATATTTCCGACTAAATCCTGAAAAGTTACCCATAATTCTGCTGTGGTTAAGAAGTCGATTACTTAGAGCATTACTGTAGCTTGTAACTATTGGCACTCCCAACATTTTAATTTCGATGGAGGCCCAGAAGGTTTCACACACAACACTATGACACCTGTCTCAAATTTTTTTTATGTATTGGGGAGCTGTGACATGCATGTATGGTTTTCTAAATATTTCTCAATACTAGACCGGTAAATCATGTAGTCGCTTGTTGTTTTTTTTATCAGCCATAAACATTTATCACTGATTAACCATTCATGACAGGAGCTGCGCTGGTGCAGCATTAACCTCTTCGCTGCTATGACATCCGTAACTATTACGGACGTAAAAGTGCACGTCGTGTGCTATATATATGGTCCATAGGTACTACGGACCTACTTCAGTGCACTAGCAGTAGGCCATTAATCATAACTGGAACTCAGAGATTGGTGCATCGGAATAACTGTATCTCAAAGTTTCAAACAGTGTATGATGTTCAAAGTTTGAACAATAATATCCTTTCAACTGAGTCAGTTTTATGGTTCTTGTGATATTCCAGTTATATTTTTCCACTGGAAAATGGCAATAACGTCAACAGCCCAGCACACGACATCATAACCGTTATTTAGCAGCCAAGAGGTTAAGGATCATGAGCCAGTGCATTCTCTTATATATGCGAGTCTCCAACAGGGAGCCTTGCATATATACAATCTAAGAGAATATGCTGGCTTACAAGGTCAAAGTAAATATTGTTAGGCCAATGTGTTCTCTTACATGTATATATGTGAGGCTCCTTATGGGAGACTCGCATATATAAGAAAATGCATTGGCACATGGTTTTTGCAAAATTTCAGAAAGCTCCAGTCATGGAAGGGCTAACCAAGTTTCATTCTTTGGTTTAGTTTATAATGTGGGTTATCAAACACAAAATGGCAGACCAGGTTTGGAAGTCTGAATTTTCAAAAATCTATTGTTAACATTATTTAGTTATTACACTACAGGTGTATAAAAATAGCCTTAGTACACGACCTTGCTGAATGTATTGTTGGAGATATTGCACCATCAGATGGAGTGTCCAAGGAAGAGAAACATAAAAGAGAAAAGGTATAATTTCATTCATATAACATAGGCTTTTAATATGAGGTATAATAATGTTCTATGTATATCCACCTGTTTGTCCTTCCAAACTGATATCTCTCACCCAGGGTTGCCAATAGGTACTGGTACCGGTACTGGAACCGGCGGTAATCAGGAATTAAATCGTTACCGGTTCTGATGTTGATTACCGGCGGTTCTCGGTACTGATTGTTGATTTCTATTAATATACCGCTTAACGAATATAAAGGGTTAATTAAGCAGCTCAACATAACGTCAAATACAACTGCGATGGTTAACTTGATATCGTCAGCACATTCAAACATCAAAGGCACAGTATGCCGCACTATGACAAGTTTCAGACACAGAGTGTATTTGACTATTTTCTCTCAACATCTATTCGAAATTTCCGAACTAGCCAACTACAACTAGGCTTACTGGAAATGACTTTGGTTTCATTGGGTGGCATCATTTATGAAATTACAACATGCAAGTAATATGGCCGATTAGTGAGTTCTCTAATTAATTACCACACAAATAATATGGTGTACCGTGTATCCATACAAGCCTACAATGTTAACCGGCCAGTAGTCAAACATACATGTCTACATTCGTTCCACGTCTTTATAAAAAAAAAATCCTCCCTTTGCCACTTGCCGAAAATCGCCGCAGACAATAACTTAATCATAAATGTCGTTGCGATTTTTATTTTCGTTGTTTGACTAAACCTCGAACGAATTATTGATGATGGAACCCCACGAAACCAAACTATTTGCAGTATAAAAGTCCACTCAATGAGTACCCATAGTCCGATACCGACCCGGTTGCGGTACTGAACATCAGTACGGAACCGGTACCAAAAGTTGTGGTACCATCGGTGCTTTGGCAACCCTGATCTCACCTGATGTTCTCAAGGAAATTTGTTGTGGAAGCAAGGCTGGAAATAATGTGTCTGATATTTATTTGCAGTATGAGGTCCCCAGAGGTAAATTTAGTGATGGTATCCCGCTTGGTGGGCTAGCATCACCAAATTCATCCACTGGGAACCTCATTCTGCTTAGACTTCAACTGCTGGCTTGGCGCCAGGATTTTCCTGATTTTAGGGCTTCTATACCCCAACATGGGGGGGGGGGCTATATAGCTACTGGGCTGATCATTGTTGATGTCCCCTGGGGGGGGGGGGGTAACCCTCCCTGGCAGGGGGGTTGTAGACCCCCCAGTACCACCCCTGGCTATGGGAGACCTAGGATCATATTGAAGTTGGTGATGTTCACCCATTAGTCACCTCGATTATGCATTTTATCTTCTGCAAATTAGAGGATATAGAAACTGAATAGAAGTGTAAAAGTAACTAAAGCAATGTTAATTTGAGACTATGGATACTTCCCAGAAGTTGAGGCCGAAGCATAATGTGGTCCCCAGAGGGTGAATAGATTATGCTAGCCCACTGTGTGGGGTAGCATCTCTGAGCTCACCCTCTGGAGACCTCATTCTGCAAATGTCAGACACACTATTTCCATGCTTGTCCAAAGGAGGTGCTTGCATGATGGCCTTGTTTGCATTTGTCTTATTGAATTATTCTTTGTTTATCTGGAAATGTTAAATTTTCCCTAACAAGATACTCTTGCAATCCAAAATTAGCAAACCCATATGCTTATTAATTTGGGGAAATCTTGCCGCATTGTATTATTCTTATTTTGGGACTATGCTTTATTTAAAAAGATTGGATCATCAGACGGGCTATACTGCAGGCTTACAGTAATATCCTAGATAATCGACCCCTAAACCACAGCAGAATTAAGGGAAATTTTTCAGGATTTTAGTTGGAAATATAGTGAGAGCTTCCCGATGAATGGCAACAAGCCATATTTCCGACTAAATCCTGAATGTTTTCCCATAATTCTGATGTGGTTAAAGGGTCATATACTTCGGACATTATACTGTACCAGAATTACTTGAGCCATCATATCAAGCATATAAAGTGCAAACATGTTGCTGGAAATCTGTTTGGTACATTTTTGTTTCTCTATTCACATGTCTTAGATTATTTGGCAAAGAAAAGTCAAGTAAAATATAAATGAATTTTATCAATTCAGTTCGAAATTAAAGAACTATATTATTTCTAGTACATTGCTATGACTCTCCATGATCATTCCTTGCTGAGGTGGGTGTATGAATATATGAAAGTGAATTATCATTTGCAGGATGCTATGACACATTTATGCAGCTTAATCGATGGAGAAATTAGTCAAGAAATATTCTCATTATGGCAAGTATGTGCTTAAGATAATTACAAATTTATATTTAGAAAACCTGATTTCAAGACTACAAATAATTTTTAGTGAATAAAATACAGATAAAACTCAAGATTGGCAATACTGTTTGTCTCTTACAATCAAGCCTTGAAATAGTGCTGAGGTGTAAGCAGAATGAGGTTCCCAGAGGGTGAATTTGGTGATGCTAGCCTGCTATGCGGGGTAGCATCACTAAATTCACCCTCTGGGGACCTCATTCTGCAAATGACAGACATACTATTTCAAGGCTTGCTTATAATTGGTGATAGTTTCTTCTGCCTTTCCTTTATTGAAAATCTATTTTTGTAAAAAAGTAAAATATGTGCAACACCACAATACCATACATTTCTTAATAGTACAGAGTCTACAGATCCAAATAATAATAGTAGTACAGGGTGAAATTTCAGCTTTCCTCAGAATTATTATCAAATGGGCTATTAACTCAAAGGTATAGTAGATTAAATCCTGTTTAATAATTAATCTTACTCAGTCTACCACTGACATACAAAATAATGCACTGCATTACTGGTAATTAGTAATTGTCATCCTTTCACAAGTAAGAAAGATAATCTGTTGAGATTTTTGGCAGAAAGTTTCGCATGAAGGCACATTTTCTTGCTGGTGAGCAAATTTAATTAACGATCAAGACCCAAATAAATTCATACTGGGTGGATTTTTTGTAGAAATGTGATGTAGATCTATGATTATATATGGTTGGATCCCAAAGTTGTATCATATTAATTTTCCTCAATATGTTTAGTTGTGAGGACCATTTCATAACGGGAGCTGCACTGGTGCAGTATTTAAAGATCCTGTGCCAGTGCATTCTCTTATATAACCGAGTCTCCCATAGGGCACCTAGCATATATAAGAGAATGCACTGGCTTACAAGGTCAAGGTAAATATTGCCAGGCCAATGCATTTTCTTATATACTAATGTATGTGAGGCTCCCTACTCACATATATAAGAGAATGCATTAATTGGCACAAAATTTCAGGAAGTGCCAGTCATGAAAGGGTTAATATCATTTCAGGAATATGAAACTGAGTCATCCAAAGAAGCCACATTTGTAAAGGATCTCGATAAATTTGAGATGATACTTCAGGCGTATGAATACGAGAAGTTGGACAAAAAACCAAAGAGTCTTGATGACTTTTTTAACAGCACTAAAGGTATGCTTCCATTTTCCAAGATAAAGTTCTTCAACTACAGGTAACATGGTTTATCTATTGGCTATTTTGAATTCATGTATGTGTTTGGACGACCGATGCACGATATAGGGCTGTCTTCGTTGAAACCCATGATAGTTCCACAGAACAACTGAAAGATTTTCTGTATCATTTAGTAGCATCATTCCAGAAAATACAACTCACCAGAAAATACAACCGACCAGAAATTTTCCGTATCATTGTAAGACCCTCGTTCCGGCAAATCAATTTCTCAGTTACATCTTGCTGTGTCTCAACTGACTTTTTGGGTACCTTACTCATATTGAAATTTGTATAGTATTGTTTTGATACCACCCATAACAAAGTTATGGTGGGTGTATACTGGAATCAGCTTGTCTGTCCGTCCATTTACGTAATTTTGTCCGAGCTTGTTTTCCTACAATTTCTGATCAATTATTTTGAAACTTTGCACATTTTATTTAGTACCATGGGAACTTGTGCATTAGCGGATTATCCATCCTTTTCTGACTTGGAAATTTTTTTTAACATTATTTTGTCGGAGCTTGTATTCCGTGTGTTTTTTTTCTTTGAAAAACAATGTATCCGAATTGCACTGTGGGGGGTATCCTTAATCCCACCTCTGGTTCGCCCATTATTAAATTAGTGCACTTCAAAATCCAGGATTGTGTATAATATTAGCCTTTGCTTGGAGTAAGTTTTAGAGTTTTCGTGACACTCAAGTTATGTTTTTCCACTGCAAAGTAGCCATAACATAGCGGCCGAGCACATGGCATCATTCAGTAGTGAAGAGGTTAAAGATGCATTCAAGGTTCGCCACTCTTTCCATATCGTCCCTGGTATTTAAAATAAAGGTCCTGAACTGAGAAAAGATTAGTGGACGTGATGTCATGTTCATGGCTAATATTCAAATCACCAAAAACAGGGACTGAAAATAATGACCCTTGAACATGGTGTACCTAATCAGTCTGTTATCGAGGTTCAAATTGTCAGATGTTAATCGTATCTTGGTGGTAAACCTTTTGCAGGAGACACAGGGGGTGTATTCGAATCCGTGGTCTTGATTGTTCATGAATGGCAGGTTACTAAGACCAAATATCACGAACAGGTTATTGGCCATTCAAACACCCGAGAACAGGCCAGGAATAAACCAAGGACATGATCGCCGTTTTGGAATCTCACTCAGGAGTGATAATCCAGACCCGAGAACACGCTATTGTTTCTGGCCTGTTCTTAGTAGTCGAGTCCTGACTTCCGGGTCACTTCTTGGTGGTCTACTGTTTGCGAACACAGAAAAACGTGGATTTGAATACGCCCCAAGAACGTGAATTCAAATACACACTACAAGTTTCTATTGACTGTCGAAATAGGACACCACCACAGTGACAAGGAATTGTAGGTTAACTTTGAATTATGAAGATACATTCTATTTGCTTGAACAATCAAGTCTGAGTTTAGTGTGCCTGGCGGGCTAGCATCACTACATTCACCCCCTGGGGACCTCATTCTGCTTAGGCCTCATCTGCTATGGGAGACATAAACTCAGATTGAAGTTCCCAAATGGTGAATATTTGATGTACACCCATTGGGAACCTCGATTATGCAATGTGTCGTCTGCCAAATTGGGAATATAGAGAAACTAAAAAAGAAATAGAATCTCTTTGAATGAGTTTCTATAGAAATTTGATAATAAAGAAACTTTCCAGAGAAGATGAGGCCTAAGCAGAATGAGGTCCCCAAAGGGTGAACTTAGTGATGCTAGCCCACTATGCGGGATAGCGTCACTAAATTCACCCTCTGGGGACCTCGTTCTGCAAATGACAGGCACCTTGTACTCAGACTTGTGAACAAATCAAGTTTGTCATCATTTCAGATAAATTCAAAACTGAACAGGTCAAAGAATGGTCGAATGAATTACGAAGTATACGGGATGGCGATAGCTGACACCAGCCGGTCATCCAATCATTCCATTTGTTTCATTGTGAGGATTCATACAATAAAAATACATACTGCAAGAACAGAAGTTGTAAACCATGACTCATGTATTCCATTAGATCATACCATGAATCTCTACTCTGGCTAACCCCAATAGAGATCATATTCCACCAGTACAATACCTTGGAACTTTTTGAAGTTTTGACAGGGAACCTAATGCAGTTGAAAAAATAACACGGGGAGGAAATAATGTACTTCACTGTATGTGAATGTCCCAACTCAAAATTGCATGTTTTTATCTCACTTTTGTGAGCTGATATCGCAATAAACATAAAATTAATTACCCAAGATAAATTCCATAACTGTAAGCGATGCAAAGCAAAGCAAAATCGCTCACAAATTCACTTAAATCGAAACGTCGAGTTGGGACCTTCGCCTACAGTGAATTACATTCTAAGTGAACAGACAATAACTTAGGAATATATTCCCCGCGTTATTTTTTCGACTTTATAAGGTTCCCTGTCAAAACTTCAAAAAGTTCCAAGGTTTTGTACTGATGGAATATGATATCTACGGGCGTTAGCCAGAGTAGAGATTCATGGCATGATCTATTATTCCATTACTAATAAACTATGCGGGATAGTGTCACTAAATTCACCCTCTGGGGACCTCATTCTGCAAAAGACAGGCACACTAAACTCAGGCTTATTCACAACTAAGTTACAGGTAACAATTTAGTATTAATTCTTTGCTGAAATACCTGTTGCCCAATAACCATATAAGAATTTTTAGTGAACAGTTTTTTCCACTGTAGAGCTTAGCTAAAACAGGTCTTTTCAGTTCAGTTAACAGGTAACTTATTAGCTGAAAGTCCCCACATATGAATCAATAAAAATAACGCTAGCGATTATTCAGTTATCAACTGGACCAGCAGAAGACTGACGAGGTGTATAAAAACTCAAATACTGTTCAAAACATTTTTTATAAAACTTCAAAATATTGCACATTCAACTCAGTTTATAAAACAATAACATTAATTGACATATGAACAGTTCACGATATACATATTCAACAATGAATAAACACATTAATGGCATAATAATCAACTTACTGAGAGCCACCTATGTAGGATATTCTAAATTGATGGTATTGAGGGTTAATCTTTCTTTTTCAATGAGTTTAAGACTAAGTCATCAGAGGAATAACACATTGGTATGCAAGGAGATATCAGTCAAGTCTTACACTTTTTGTGGACTGCATTTTCAGTCTTACACTTTTTGTGGACTGCATTTTCTTTAAAAATTGAAATGATTGAAAAGATTACAAGTGCCCTTTTAAGACAGTCCTCAAACTACCCTGAAGGTCAAGACATGTACTGGTTACTTTCCACCGAGGTTAATGATGATGAAACTCTACACACGGACACAAGCCTGAGTATAATGTGCCTGTCATTTGCAGAATGAGGTCCTCAGATGTGGGCTAGCATCACTAAATTCATGCTCTGGGGAACTCATTCTGCTTAAGCCTCATCTTCTCTTGAAAGTTTCTTTATTGTCAAATTTATATAGAAACTTATTCACATATCTTCTATTTTTTTTTTAATTTCTCTATATTCCCAAATTGGCAGAGGACACATTGCATAATCGAGGTTCCCAATGGGTGTACATCACAAAATTCACTTGGGAACTTCAATCTAAGTCTTCTCCCATAGCAGATGAGACCAAGCAGAATGAGTTCCCCAGAGGGTGAATTTAGTGATGCTAGCCCGCTATGCGGGATAGCATCACTAAATTCATCCTTTGGGGACCTCGTTCTGCAAATGACAGGCACCTTGTACTCAGACTTGTGAACAAATCAAGTTTGTCATCATTTCAGATATATTCAAAACTGAACAGGTCAAAGAATGGTCGAATGAACTACGAAGTATACGGGACGGCGATAGCTGACACCAGCCGGTCATCCAATCATTCCATTTGTTTCATTGTGAGGATTCATACACTAAACTCAGAATTGCATTGTTTGCGGACTTACCGCAATGTAGCACACTAAAAAGCAATGCCACACCAATTTCGTGCCAAATATTGCCAGCTCCTTTGCCTCGTTTAAATAATGGCTGACAAGATTTCTTTTTTCCTCGGCTCAGCGGAAAGCCGATGTTTAAGAGAGTTGCACGTTGATGTGTTTTCAAGTCAGGCATACCCTTGATTTACCTATTGTAGTTGTACTCAACTATAATAGGTGAATATGATACTGCAGTTTTGTAAAAATATTCACATAAGTTCAACAAACAGACTACATATGTATGGAATACTATTAGGGCCACTTCCTAATGGCGCTTTCGGTGCGTGCCGAAAGCGACAAAAAGTGCGCCATTAGTAACGCGCCGAAAGCGACAAAAAGTGCGATATTAGCGCCCTTAGGAAGTGGCCCTAATAGTATTCCATACATATGGCTGTTTGCTGAACTTATTATCTGAACATTTCCTAAGGGAACTACTTGTCGGTGAATATTCAGTAAGAAAGGGTTAATGGTCAGATACAATGTAGTTGACAAATTTCTTGTTGAGTTCGACCTAAACTCAGACTGAAATCCCAAATCCAGCTAATTTGAATGGGGTTCATGATGGGAGCTACAGGTGCTGGTGCATCATTAAATCATGTGCCAGTGCATTCTCTTTTGTATGCGAGTCTCCCATAGGGAGCCTTGCATATATAAGAGTATGCACTGGCTTTACAAGATCAAGGTAAATATTGTTGGGCCCTATGAGAGACTCGCATATATAAGAGAATGCATTGGCACAGGGCTTTCGTAAAATTTCAGGAAGCTCCAGTCACGGAAAGGTTAACTGTGCTATCTAGGCCGATCTTCTCAGTTCTGTCACTGATAGAGTTAATAGCCAGGTTGAGTCTTGCGCACCTGCAACTTATAACATGTGTTGCCACTGCCATTGAAAGTCACCGGACTCACGTGACCATTCCACCTACATGTTCAGTAATGCCCTAAATAATCGACTCCTTATCCGCAGCAGAATTAAGGGTAATTTTTCAGGATTTAGTCTGAAATATGGCTTGTTGCCATTCATCGGAAAGCTCTCAGTATAATGGGTAATTTTTCAGGATTTAGTCGGAAATATGGCTTATTGCCATTCATCGGAAAGCTCTCGGTATTATAGGTAATTTTTCAGGATTTAGTTGGAAATATGGCTTGTTGCCATTCATTGGAAATCTCTCACAGAGCTTTCCGATGAATGGCAATAAGCCATATAACCTGTAGATTGGCACCGTAAAACCACATGACTTTTCCTACGAAGTGCATATCCATAGCATAGTAACACACATTAGAAGTTGCATGTACATGTGGCTGAATCTGGCTTATAACTCTAGTTAGGATAATCAGAAGATACTCACAACATTTATGAATAATACCATAATCTGAGTTTGCCTTGCTAGAATTGACTCATTAACTACAGCAGAATTATGGGTAATTTTTCAGGATTTAGTCGGAAATATGGCTTGATTCCATTCATCGGAAATTACCCATAATTCTGCTGTAGTTAAGGAGTCGATTACAAGCCTTGAAATAGTGTGTCTGTCATTTACAGAATGAGGTCCCCAGAGGGTGAATTTAGTGATGGTACCCCGCATAGCATAGCGGGCTAGCATCACCAAATTCACCCTCTGGGGACCTCATTCTGCAATGACAGACACCCTATTTCAAGGCTTGGTCGATTACCTAGTAGTAAGGCCACAGCAATTTTAATAGTTGGTTTACATCAGAGAGAAAAATCTTTGATGGAGGAGGGGAAAAAAGTATAAAAAAAAACCTATGCAGGTCTTTGACATTTCTATAGGCAATTATTCGACATGATCCCTGGTAAATGCAAATCTCGTACATGTATATTCATTTGAAATCATATTTTGCGAATAAAAATTAATAAAACCAACACATTAATGTCTTAATTATTCCTATTTTCCTACAGTAATGCCCTAAATTAATGTCGACTCCTTGACCACAGCAGAATTATGGGTAATTTTTCAGGATTTAGTCAGAAATATGGCTTGTTGCCATTCATCGGAAAGCTCTGTGAGAGCTTTCCGATGAATGGCAATAAGCCATAGTTCCGACTAAATCCTGAAAAATTACCCATAATTCTGCTGTGGTCAAGGAGTCGATTATTTAGGGCATTATTGTATGCTATTATGACTGATAGAATGGTTAGGTAAGAAGTCTTAAACAAAATGAACACCATGGGCAAAAAATATATTTATTTTTTTGCATTTTCGGTAAAAAAAAGTTGTTGGTGGGTTTTGTAAACCAACTAATTAAATTGGTGTCGCCTAAACTGAAAACAAACAATGTAAAATAAGTCAGTCAAATACATAAATACATATATATTGAGCAGAACATTGCCAACTCCATCTATGTAATGCAGGGATGTTTGTGGCTAGTCTTTGTTGGGAGTGTCCAACTTGGAATTTTTACTGCATCTGATCAAACTTCCAAATTTCAATTTACACTATTGAACTATAATACATAAACCTATACAATTCCAACCTAATACCCACCAACCTCTATAATTGGAAACTTTCCAACTGAATGCCATTTGAGTTTGAAATGTCACCAAGTACGAAAAGTTTCAACTATTAGCCTAAAAACCACATGTATACATAACACTAAATATTATATAATTAGTTGGTAAATCAAAATGTCAGAACAATTTCAATTCCAACTGTTTATAATTTAGACGACAGTTTGATGGTTGAGTGACCCCCACTTAATGACTGTATATCTCTTCCGGGCCAAATAAATAATTTCTGCCCTCTGAGTACCCACCTCCTCTAAACTGCTTCAAATGACTATTTTACTCAGTTTTCCTGATCTGATCTGATGTGTTCTGTATCATGATTATAGAAGCATTCCTACTTTTTATTTACCAACAAGACTGTAAAGTTTCAAAACAATTCTCCAATAAATGTGGGCTTAGGGTATGCTGATGGATTGACATTTGAAATCAAAGATGGCTGCTGGCGGCCATGTATATTTTCAACGAATTTTGGGTAAAAAAGGGAGGCTCCCATCTAGAGGTCATGAAGATCCATATGAAGTTTGGTGACGATTGGATGAGAACTGTAAGGTGCGCTAAATGATTTGGTCATACAAAGAGTAATATCCAAGATGGCCGCTGGCAGCCATGTTTTTTAAAAAATTCGGGAAAAATGGTAGGCATCCATCAAGAGGTCACACTGAGGATCGATATGAAGTTTGTTGATGAACGAATGAGGTATAGGCTGTAGGGTGTGTTAAAGGATTTAGTGATGCAAAGAGTAAAATCCAAGATGTCTGCCGGCGGCCATATATTTCATTGAAAATTGTTCAAATTTGACAGCTCCCATCTAGAGGTGATCCTAGACCCATATACCGAATATCGTTGAAATTGGTCAAAGTTTGTTTTAACACCTTTGTTTTATTTTATTTGGTTTTTTGAATAGTCTATTTTTATTTGAAGAGTTCAGTGAAGATTTAAATCTGAGCCTTTCCATGTCCATGTTTAGCAAGCTGACCTGTTTATTACCCATTGGTGTCATCCCTCATTATTAACTGATGGTGAACTCAAACCCCCTACCAAGAATTAAGTGCATACCTATTACATAATAGAAGCATTCTTAAAACGTTTTGTCCCATTTTGAAGAAAAATGACTCTAGGAAAACAATTATGGGGAGAGGAAAAATTGTGTAATCCAATCCGGGCTGCTGAAAGCACCCACCCACCCCTGCCTAGTGTTCGGAAAATATTTGCAGATAACCCCCCCCCCCTGAATAAAATACAGATAAAACTGATGATTGGGTATATTATTTGTCTGTAAACCGAGCGTAATTCGTGATGAAATCTGTTAGTTTAAATGGCTTACAAGGTCAAAATGTTTCCGCAAAGTTGCCTGAAGTTTTTAGGCTAAAAAATAGCCCATAAAACTGTCCCGAAAGGTTGTATGTATTATACCAGAAAAAAATAGAAATAAAATCAATATTACGGATAGGTGACTTCAATTCATATTAAGTATTTATTACCTGAATCTACAGTAATGCTCTAAATAATTGACCCCTTAACCACAGCAGAATTATGGGTAATTTTTCAGGATTTAGCTGGAAACATGGCTTGTTGACATTCATCGGAAAACTCTCACTGATAGCTTTCCGATGAATAGCAACAAGCCATATTTCCAACTAAATCCTGAAAAATTACCCATAATTCTGCTGTGGTTAAGGAGTCGATTATTTAGGGCATTACTGTATATAAAACTTGATAGGAAGAGATACACTATCTTTAGCCCTTTCTATACTAAATTCTCATGAATGAGTAGTTACCTAAGGAAATGTTCAGATAATAAGTTCAACAAATGACCATATAAAGCCATTTGTTGAACTTATTATCTGAACATTTCCCACCAATGAATAGGAATCCGTGTGCACTTGTATTATCTAATCGCTTGTCTGCCGTCTACTTATATTTCCAGAACACCCCTACGGATGAATAATAGAGTAATATACCATTCCAATGTATACATGTATATTTGTTATTATTATTGATTTAGCAAAGAAAGGGTTAAACACCCAGTCTCAGATGTGTTTCAGAATGAGGTCCCCAGAGGGTGAATTTAGTGACGCTTTCATGCATGGCAGGCTAGCTTTAACAAAATTCACCCTCTGGTAACCTCATTCTGCTTAGGCCTCAACTGCTATGGGAGACCTAGGATCAGATTGAAGTTCCCCAGTTGTAGTTGACGATGTTCACCCATTAGTCACCTCGATTATGCATTTTATTTTCTGCAAATTAGGGGATAGAGAAACTTCCAAGGAGGGAAAAAGTAACTAAGAACAATGTTAATTTGAGACTGTAGATACTTCCCAAAAGATGAGGCTTAAGCAGAATGCTAGAGCGTCACTAAATTCACCCTCTGGGGATCTCATCCTGCAAATGACACACACTATTTGCAGACTTGTTAAGAACATCTCTAGGTTAGGTATGGGTTTTGAACTCAACACTGTGAAACATTATGAAACTGAGGTTGCAATTGATTTTACTTTAAAAGAAGAAATTTTTGCTGCTCCTTCAGTGTAAATTTTGACAGAATTATTTGGATATATATATATATATCAATATTTGATAATTTTCAGAGGTGGTAAATCAGATAGAATTCTACCATTTACCCTAACTGAACCCTTTCAATACTAAAGCATCATTAATGTTGGTCGTTTGTTGAACTTATTATCTAAACATTTCCCTCAATAAATAGGGCTCCTTCTGGACTTTTATTTATCTGTCATCTGCTTTCACCACCTTGATATCCTCCAAATGAATAATAGACCATTCCGATGTACACTTTTTAACTGACTGGAAGAATCCATTTAGTATAGAAAGGGTTAAATTAGTACAAAGATTTATATTAGGGGTGTACAAAGGACTGGCAGAGGGGTAGCGGAGAATATTCCAAGTCGATTGTAACAAATTGGTATCAGTGGGACACCCAATAAGACCTTCTTTTCTCTTTTAACACGTTGAGTGCCGGAAATCAATTAGTAATCTCGCCAGTTTGCCAAATCGTGGCAAGATAGATACCCTTAGTAGACCATAATTTGGCTTCAATGAAGCAATAATTGGATGACGTCGCGAGTTTAGATAGCAGAAACGGCGATTGATAGTACTACGAGATAACTCGTAGCCGGCACTGGCTGAAGGAATTTTGGTATTCCCACCACCAGTGCCAACTACGAGTTATCTCGTAGACACAATTGGACACGTTTGAGCAACAAATATGAAGTAGAAAGTAACCCAAACAAGTTATTTTGGGGTAAGCATATCTATGGAGGTGTGGGTGTCCTTGTGGTGGTTATAGCTCGTTATATATTTATATAATGGCTGATGCACAATGGAGCAAATTACATATATGAGCATGCATGGCTACAGACGTGGAATCGGGTGAACGTGTTTCCTGTGAGGATGAGTTTATTTTGTCCAGTAATGCCTACGAGCAGGCATCTTCTGTTGTTTCTGGAATTGTAAGTTATCTCCCATTTAGCCTGATTTAGGCCTATGCTAGGGTTCCAAAGTACAGCCCAAAATAATAGTGTATAGGAAGAATTGTCAGCACAAAATTAAAATAACCATGCAGCAGTAGCCAAATAGATCCATGTACATACAGGAGTGTGCTACTAGTACATGTAACGGTTCCATATAATCCATCCGTCTGGAAATAAGTCACCCTTTACTGTAAACCTCTATGCTACACAAAACCATTTATCCGTACATACTACTACATACATGCATGTAGAACAGTTCGATGAACTGCATGACGTCTAACATATACGGTAATTGTTACGCTTTCCATTGTCCAACACGTTCAAAAGAGGGTACAAAGTAGCTTTGGGGAATAATTGTTCCGCTTTTCTTGAATTATAAATTATAAAATACCTAGCCCCCAAATGAAGCCACACAGTGTATTCCAAAAACAACTGCTGTGTTCCATAATACTGAGATAATGGTAGCATCAACGCGCGTAACGTTGTGGATCATCCGCTTATCTTGAGTTGGGTGCGTCCACTTGCACATATGAGTGAGGGGGGGGGAACATATTTGGCAGGCCTGTGTGACGTGTGTGAGTGGTTGTGCGAAGTTTCAATGTGTTGAAACACAACGATGTAATCATTCCTCGAAACTGCCTTCGCATGTTTGAACATTGTGAATATCCACCCTGACTGTTTGCATGCGTGCACATTGCCATTCTATATTGAATACCAAAAACCCAGTCTAATTGCCTATACATGCACGACTGCCTCTGGTGGTCACTCGTGCGGTGATAGTGTGTCAGCTGTATTCACTCACAACTGGGCCATTTTGAGTAGAATATATGAGCTGATGGTGCTTACTTCAGTTGAACGATGTAAGGCGAGCCACACTCTTTATTTGATAAAATCACTGTTCTGATGTCTCGAGGCGGGTTTTCGTGGTGTATCAACCTATTCCACTGCTTCCGTTTGTCAGTTACATGACATGGAAACCACTACGAGATAACTCGTAGTGGCAACATGCGAAGGCTGCATACTACGAGATAACTCGTAGTGGCACTCAACGTGTTAAATGTTCAGATCCAAAAACAAAGAATACAGCCAACAAAAATATAAAAAATTATATCAGGCATTTTATTATTACAAACATCTCTTCTCGCATGCATATCATCAATACTTGCTACCACTTTCCACAGCGCTGCCATCATACAATTCTGATATGACCATAGCTTTTAAAAAATGACATCAGCTATAAAAATAGCAAACAAGAATACTTTTATATAATAATATAGCATATAAACAGTTTAGCTAATGGTACAACCTTGTTACATCCTGATTAATATAGAATTAATGCAATTCATCAAGCCTGCAAATAGTGTGTCTGTCATTTGCAGAATGAGGTCCCTAGAGGGTGAATTTAGTGATGTTATCCCGCATGGTGGGCTAGCATCACCAAATTCACCCTCTGGAAACCTCATTTTGCTTAGGCCTCAACTGCTATGGGAGACCTAGGATCAGATTGATTTTACTCAGTTTAAGTTGGTCATGTTTATCCATTAGTCACCTCGATTGTGCAGTTTATCTTGTGCAAATTAGGGGATATAGAAACTTCCCAGTAGGGAAAAAGTAACTAAAAACAATGTTAATTTGAGACAAAAGATACTTCCCAGATGATAAGGCCTAAGCAGAATGAGGTCCCCAGACTTGCAGGCTTGCAACTCATACCCTTCAAGCCTCAACAATGTTAATATCATGAGTGAAGTTGTCATGAGTGAAGATTGTTCCTTAAATATTGATCTCTGGAACATAATACAAGTAAGATATTGTTAGGTGGAAACTGACATGGCTTATTCGAACCCCAAAATTAAATTATGTATACAAAATTTGGTAAGAGGTATCTCAAAACATAACTATGTGGAAGATTTCTGAAAAACATTGTCGATATAAGCTGAAAATATGTGTTTTGTTTCTTATATCTTTTGGGTAAATTTCAAGTTATACAGTTTCCGATTCCAAAATTGCAATGAATGCAAATGTCGCAATATCTGTTCGGGGGCCCGATCACTATGCTCGACACGTAATGCCATTCAGATATTTATCAACCTATTTTTTGAGACCAGGGAAAAATTCAAAAGGGAATTTTATAAGGTGTATTTTGGATCACAAACCACCATGTGGCTTTAATTTGAGGCTTGTAGATTATGAGTCTCTTTAAAATCTCAATCATATCACATTCCCAAACAAGTCGCATACAGATATCAGTGAGAAATTTACCATGTTGCAGAGGGAATTCTTCACTTATAGCACATGGTAATTGTAATTTCTCAAGTAAAAAGGCATATAAGTCAATTACATTTTATCAGATTATGTACTCCTTTGAAAACACTACCCGCTTAGCTATCTGAACTGTTCGGTCTTGGAAGATTGCATAGCAGAGAAATGCATGTACATTAATGTAATTAGTCCATAGATATCATCCTATTGCAGATGAAATGGAATTGTAAAGTTCTCATAATTTACACTGCCGACAACATATTGAGAAGATATGCGAGAACACAATAATATGTATTTGGTATTATGTACCATGCAGTGACTAGGTCCCATCTATTCTCATTAAAGGAACCCAAGGCACTAACAGTAAATGTGCAATAATATAAAAGTCTGTAAAAACATTATCAATTAGAAGAACATGGAGAAATAGATAAACTTTGTTCATATATTAATTATTGATAATTCTCTAATAAAGAAATTTTTCATGTTGAAACGATTGTTGCTAGTATGTAAACAAAACTGTCACAATGATTTGTCAACAAACATAGCTAAACATATAGTAAGTTCAAACTTTTAGTCTAAATATGATTTTCAGAATACTTTCAATTCTTTGACATTTTCCAATATTTACCGGCAAGTTTTGATTAACATTTTGTATCTAC
The DNA here is from genome assembly GCA_032622095.1 of Siphonodentalium dalli. Taxonomy (NCBI): domain Eukaryota; kingdom Metazoa; phylum Mollusca; class Scaphopoda; order Gadilida; family Siphonodentaliidae; genus Siphonodentalium; species Siphonodentalium dalli. Next base: position 78,725,233 of record CP136069.1, read on the forward strand.
ATGTAGTTGGACTGTTTGGACTTATATCAGAAATTCCATTGTAAGAGTAACATTTACATAACAATGATTTTGATAAGTGAACTCTCATTATTGACCCTTCGAAGACTGGAGCTTACTGAAATTTTGCAAAATCCCTGTGCCAATGCATAGGGAGCCTCACATATATAAGAGAATACATTAATAATATTTACCTTGACATTGTAAGCCAGTGCATTCTCTGATATATGCAAGGCTCCCTATGGCAGACTTGCATATATAAAAAATAATGCACTGACACATGATCTTTAATGCTGCACTAGCGCAGCTCCCGTCATGAAAGGGTTAATAAATAAAATAAGAACAAAGTCGATCTATCTTTCATGTTCTTGTTGATGACAGTTGTTTTTAACACAGACTTTTGTTATTTCGCATGAATCCAATTCAAAAAGCCTTGAGTCGCTTTAGTGGTCCAGTGGAAGATCATGAAATTTAGTCCAATTAAATCCAGGGAGAATAGAGTTGAACCTAGAGCATTTTGCCGAAATAATTATCACACTGCTGCAGACTGGAAACAATGCATGGCGTGTAATAAAATCATAATTCTGAGTCAGAAAACAGTACATTGCAACTTTTAGAAATTAAACATGTGATTAGCATATACATGTACTCCCTTTTGAGTTATTATGTGAATGTTCAGTGGCTTTCTAAGTACACTGGCAGTTAAATGACAGCAAGTAGACATATTTTCAAAGTTCACCAGTCTTTAGTGATATCCTGAAAGCCTCATTCCAGCGATCTTGATAACAAAGCCCTTTATGTAGTGACAATGGCACCGAGACTTAATTTAGTTTGTCTGACATTGTGGGAACAGCGGGCTAGTGTCACCAAATTAATCCTCTGGGGACCTCATTCTGCTTAGGTCTCAACTGCTATGGGAGACCTAGGATCAGATTGAAGTTCTCCAGTTGGAGCTGGTGATGTTCACCCATTAGTCACCTCGATTATGCATCTTCTGAAAATTAGGGATTATAGAAACTTCCCATAAGGGGAAAAGTAACTAAACAAATGTTAATTTGAGACCATAGATACTTCCCAGAAGATGGGTCCTAGCAGAATGAGGTCCCCAGAGGATGAATTTGGTGATGCTAGCCTTCTATGCATGATAGCATCAGTAAATTCACCCTTTGGGAATCTCATTCTGCAAATGTCAGACACACTAAATTCAGCCTTGAATGGTGCACTCACACTAAGGCCTACATATAGTGTATGTGTCCCCTAATACAACCCAATGCCTCTGTTCAGGAAAATTTTATCTTGTGACCAAAGCTCAGTCGGTTATTAGAAGGTTGGATTTTTTCTCTTTGCTAAAAGTTCAGTATGCTACTCATTGGGGAAACAAAACTTCTAAATAGAATGACAGTGTATGTGTAGCCGGGAGACATTCGTTGGCAATGGCAACACTTTACACAAAATTTGGCTAAAGCAGCTAGACCTGGCTATCATTGGCATGTTAGGGGAACACACAACTATTTTAGAGGCCACATGGTCCACGATGTATAAGAGATGCACAAACATAACCACACACTGCCGTGGCTATTCGATGGCACTGGAATTGGTTTCAGAGTCTAAGCTTTTACTAGTATCTTCACTACTTAGCTTCTTGCTTGGAATGGTGCTGAATACGCTAGTGTCCTCCTTCGTTGATATACATCGAATGGCATTCTCCCATTGCTCAAGGCACTGTAATAGAAGATGTTTGGTATTAACCTTTCCATGACGGGAGTTTCCTGAAATTTTGCGAAAACCCTGTGCAATGCATTCTGCTATATATGTGAGTCTCCCATAGGGAACCTCAACATATATAAGAGAATACGTTGGACTAACATTACTTACCTTGACCTTGTAAGCCATTGCATTCTATTATATATACGAGGTTCCCAATGGGAGATTCGCATATATAAGTTAATGCACTGGCACAGAATCATTAATGCTGCACCAGAGCAGCTCCCGCCATGAAATGATTAAATAAATATCAGAAAGTTTAAATTGAATACCACTAGTACTCAGTTAGAGCCTTGTGAACCGTTCGAGGCTTGATTCGCTTGAAAACCGCTGCATTGATTCTTATTAACCCTTTACCCAACAAACCGACCAAAAACGGCCAAATAAAGCTGCAACAGCCTAAATTATCTTGGGTCTGTCTCAATAAAACCATACAAATATGGATATCATTGGAACCGGCTCATTGACCACATTGTGATAGTTACAGTTATGCCCTGTGCCAATGCATTCTCTTATATATGCGAGTCGACCATAGGTCGCCTCGCATATATAAGAGAATGCATTGGCCTAAAAAAAATCTTTTTTTAACACTTTTTACCATTTTTTCTTACATTCTTTAACAATTTTATAATTTTTAATGTGTTAAGCCAATGCATTCTCAAATATATGCGAGGCAACCTATGGTTGACTCGCATATATAAGAGAATGCATTGGCACAGGGCCGTTCTGTTGGGTAAAGGGTTAAAAACCTTTGACCGGGATTCGGGTTGTATCGAACCTTAGACTTGGTCCCACAAAATGAGCAGAAAAAATATCACCCGTGATCATAAACACTGAATGCAGATGTACATTGCGCACACATTATAAAACTGTTGGTTATATATATATTTTTATCCAATTGGATAATCTATTTCACCTTGTACTTTATACCCCATTTTCTTAACCCTTTGAGTGCCAGGGGCCGATCTCATCGGCCCTAAACCTACAAAATAAGTCTGTTAAAGAATATAAGAATAAATTATTAAAATTGTAAAAAATTGTCAAAAAAAACAAATAAAATGTTAAGCCAATGCATTCTCTTATATATGCGAGGCGACCTATGGTCGACTCGCATATATAAGAGAATGCATTGGCACAGGGTATATGGGTTGATACAAAAATCGACCTGGCACTCAAAGGGTTAAATAGTTGGATGTAAATCTAGCAAATTATTTATTTTGGCCTTATCAGGGATAAGCGACAATGGCTGAAGTTGAATTTACACCCCAACATGATCCAATAAGAATTATGCAACACAAGAACCAATTTATAAAACCATTAAAGTGAGTAAGAACACCATTATAATTATTAAAGTATGCTTTAAACATGCTGTTGGGACATATGCATACTGGTATATGAGAGAGGAGTCACTTCTCCCTTGGACAAAAATAGGGAGAAGAGGCACATTTTAGGGAGAAAATGTCTCCCAAGTCACCATCTAGGCTGGTCCCGGAGTGGGTCCCTTTTAGGCCCCCTTTCCCCTAGCCCAAATTTCACCTCCCACACATACTAGACCCATACATGTCCAATTCCAAAGATTAATGCTTATGTCAACTTATATTAGAACAGACGTTCAGTATTTATGCCTATAATAAGGACTGATTTAAAATACTATACCGGTATCATGGGCTGATGTACTACTAATAGATATTCCCAGTTGGTTACATGGCCTAATATTTTCCCCCAGTGGTTATAGGGGTACCGTTCCCCCAAGCCCTAGCAGAAACCATGTTTTGTAATTAGATATCAGGACGAACCTTTTGATAGTAAGCTATACTCCTATCAGCCTTGCCTATCATGAGCGACTTCATGTCTTTCTGCTTCGTTTTGTGCCATCGGTCCATGTCTGCCTTTAAATCAGCGTTAGCTACCACACTTTTATCATTTAATACTTCAACTTGACTTGTCAGCTGTGAAACAAAATACAAACAAATTTAAAGCTAACCAAGGCACTCGCAGTGGGTAAGTGTGCAAAAAAAAAAGAAGTTTTAAAATACATCACCACCAAGAATAACATGGAAAAATAGATAAACTTTGTTCTTATATTCATTATTGATAGTTCCCCAATAAAAAAATTTAATATGTTGAAACCATTGTTATGTCAACAAAACTGTTACAGTGATTTGTCAACAAACATTGCTAACTGAGTTAAAATAGTATAGTCTAAATATGATATTCAGAATATTTTCAATGCTTTGACCTTTTTACCAATATTTTGTGCCAAGTTTTGATTAAACTTTGGTATCTTATTGGTATCTTTGATCGGTAATTCACTGTAACAGTAATGTTTACATAACAATGGTATAAATATGTGAAATCTATTGGCCTAAGAATATTTACCTTGACCTTGAAAGCCAGTGCATTCTTTTATATATGCAGCTCTCTTCATGAAAGGGTTAAGTAACACTAAATAAGTATGGTTCCAAGTGCTGAATATATCTTTAAGTTATTTATGTTTTTACCTCAGTAATCTGATGCTGCAATTTGTCAATCTTCTGAGATTTAACGTCATCTGGATCCTTGCCGAGAAATGCTCCAACAGAATAGGACTGATCCGAGTCTTTAACCTACAAAATAAGCCCCTATATTTCAGTATAGGTGAAAATCGTTTGGTTAAGTTACTCAGATGAAAATGTTATTTAATCCTTTCGTGACAGGAGCTGTTCAGGTGCAGTATTAAAGATCCTGTGCCAGTGCATTCTCTTATATATGCAAGGCTCCCTGTGATTAAGTAACATTATTCGATTCAATGTTTTGGGGTTTATTTTTCAAAGTTCCGGAATTTTCTGGATATTTAATGTGAACATTCAGATCTTTAAAAGATGATACTATTGCTATCAATATGAGAATATTCTGGTGGTATGTGTAAATCATGTTGGTTGGTGCATGATATTTTGGAAATCATTCTAAATGGAGAAAATAAGTTTAGAAGTGCCAATGTTTTAGATTGTGTAAATAAACATTCACGAACACGAGGAAATTAATTTCAAATTTGGGAAAACGTGAACAGTGGAATCCATTGATTCAATTTCGCACAAAATAATTCATAACTCATTGGACTGGCGTACATCGTCGATACTGGTGTAAGTAATGATGATAAATCAAGTGCTTCATACATGTTTATGTGAACAAAAGTAGTTATGACATGAGGCGGAGCTAGCTGATAGGAGTAACCAAAATGAGTATGCACACCGGAGACATAATTCACAGGTGTGACATGTTAACCATTCCATGACTCGAGCTTCCTGAAATTTTGCAAAAACCCTGTGACAATGCATTGTCTTATATATGCGAGTCTCCCATAGGGAGCCTCGCATATATAAGACAATACATTAGCCTAACAATATTTACCTTGACCTTGTAAGCTAGTGCATTCCCTTATATATGCATATATAATAGAATGCACTGTCATAGGATCTTTGATGCTGCACCAGCATAGTTCCCGTAATGGAAGGGTTAACGAACCTGTTCTAGCTCATCCTTCCTTCTGTTGAGTTCATCTATTGTACTGTCGTATTCATTCTGAATTGCATCTCTTCTCCGCAAAACAGCCTGGAATATATATTTATACACATATTCTCCATCATGACAAACAACATTTTATTACATCATCCCACCCTTATTCCATTCAATAAACCTATTCTATAAATTGTGATATTAAACATTCGTTTAATAACAGGAAATAGTGCCAGGTGACCTTTGACTTCCAGTTTGTCGTCTGTTTACATTCCGTATGCTGCGTCTCAAAATAATTTGGCTTCCAATAAACTATAACGAATGAATAGTTTGAAAAGTTATGTCAGTAAATATACACCATTAGATACGTCAAAAAGTCTTTATTTATCTGGGACTATTTCTTTATGCGGGCAAACAATGCATAGTTACATGAAACGTCATCGCATGCCTTATAGAAGCCGATGTTATTTTCACGTCCCATTTGTTGATTTAAGTATGTTTTCTTGAGGTTTTGTATCATGTAATAAATAGATCTACAGCTCGTCCGCAGTTTATAGCAGAATTTACAAAACTCGTCCAGTAAATTAGGTCTGAACATCACCAAAGGCTCGGTCAAGACCTAATTTACTGGACTTGTTTTGTAAATTCCGCTATAAACTGGGGACTTGTTGTGGATCCTCTATTTATGGCATATATTCACCAGATACACAAATGGAAAGAATATAACACAAGCATGAAGTGCTGGGGTAAATTTGAGACAGGGAAAGAGTTATTGAGAAATCAAAAAGATCAGACTGAAACAACACATGATTATTCCTTTGATGACGGGTACTCAGCTGGTGCAGCATTAAAGAAACTGTGCCAGTGCATTCTCTTATATATGAGTCTCCCACAGGGAGCCTCGCATATATAAGAGAATGAACTGGCTTCCATGATCAAGGTAAATATTGTTAGGCCAATGCACTAACTCGCATATATAAGAAAATGCATCGGCAAAAGATTTTCGCCAAAATTCAGGAAGCTCCAGTCATCAAATGGTTAAAAATAAGCTACATCCCATGCTGTATTTCAGACAGCGCTGTGAACATTTGTTCAAGTTATTGTGCTGATGGCTTAATATTCGCAAAAAAAAAAAGGACAGGACTGTTTCCAAAGTCTGTCCGCTAGTTTAGAGGTAGAGTGCAGGGTTGGCGCTGGACCAAAATTTTTGCCAAATGAATTTTTTTTTTGCCAAATGAATTTTTTTTTTTGCCAAATTAAATCGAAGGTCAAATTGGGGAAAAATTTGGAAAATTAGCGTTTTTATCTTTATTCATATAAAACGTAAACAGACACAGGTAAAATGACAACAAATCAATATTAAATGTTAATAGAAGACACAATACATTTAGACAAGCAATTGTCAAATACTAGTAAACATAAACCTATAGTATGGTAATGCACATTAATATTAAACATGAACAATTCTACGAGACTTAACATCAACCCACTTAAAAAATGCAGCAGCAAAATCAAACTCAGACACAGATGGTCCTTCGATAGAAATTTTCATTAGAGCATTGAGATAACGAACAGACAATCGATTGCGCGATTTTGTTTTAACAATGTTTTGAATGGAGAAGGCTCGCTCGCAGTCGACTGTTGATACGGGAACACAGACTAGCTGTTCGGCAAACTGACCAACAATCGTGAACAGTTCCTTGTGTTTCAGGGCGCACTGGCATCCATCATCGACATCGTTGATGCTTTTCTTTTCTTTGTCGTCTGCAAAACGACTTTTCAAGTTCGCAACTAACTTCTTTGCAAAAGCAGTGATCACAGAAGAACTGTCCTTTCTCAACTTAGTGCCGTCTTTGATATTGTGGCCTGCCATCGGAAAACTATAGTCAAAATCGGAATCATCATCGTGCTGTGGAGTTTTCGGAATTTCGGAGAGGAACTGTTTTAGGGAGGGTCCAGGTGATTTTGAGTACTTCTCAAGCTTAGTGACAGTCGCTGTGATCAATGGATTGATGTTCGTGAAGTCTATTACTGAACACTGGAATAATTTGCAGAGGATAGAGCACTCCTTAAGAACATCCTTCAAGAAATGGGTCATGTAGATGAACTTATATGATGCTATGGTTTTATATAATCCAGTCGATTTGGCCGAAGAATCCTCGAATAGAACAGTTAACAAACTTGAATAGTTACTGAGTATGGAGCTTACACTACCGTCGAATGACAGCCATCTTGTAGTATACATCTGTTTAATTTTTATGGAATTCACATCAAAGAATTTCTGCACACTTTCTAGTTTCCTCTGGTTTTTTGGTGACCGACTGAAGAATGAGAATATGGAATTTAAAGAATCCTGGTATTTTAACATGTATGGAAAGTCATCAGCAGCATTACAACTAGCGAGCGAGAGTCGATGAGCAATACAATGCACACTCAGAACTTGCGGGAAATCACTTTTAATCCGCTGGCTGACACCACTCTTCCAACCAGTCATGACTGACGCACCATCGGTAGCGAGGCCACACAACCTGTCACCATCGAGTTGATAACTATCAAGCACAGACGTTACAATGTTGGTAATGTTTTCGGCATTGGCAGAATCCTGTAACTCGTGAATTCCCAGTAAAACACTCTTGGGTATAAAACGGCCCTCCGATTTCAACAGATATCTCCCAAAAACAACAACTAGTCTAGTCGTAATTCTCAGAAAAGACATTTCTAGAAGCATTTCCGCGGAAAAGTGTCAAACCAACTTTTTTACCATAATTCGAAGGTGCCGAACACGAATAGACTGCCTGTCGCCCGATTGGATGAACACAGGGTTCAATAAAAGGCTTTTAAAATAATCGTGTTTTCTTCGCTGGAGGGTTGTTTATACGGCGCACCGTACAACGTCATATGAAATCACATAACTGGCCTTGGACTTACTCAAACTTATATACTCCTCGCGGAACGTTCAAAGTCGCGTTATATCATGATACTATATTCACAGTAATAATTCTGAAACAATAACATCATATTAATCAGGTACCTACAGTAAGACATTGCTGTTTTGTATATTTATCGACGATTCTCGTAAGAATTCTCTTATAGTCCGGGAGCCAATAGGGGTACCCGTGCACCCCCCTGGGACTTAACTTCACCCCACTCATTTTGTTCCTTATTATGTCCTTCAACTTTTAAGCAATGTTAACAAGAAAAAAAGTGGCCGTGTAGACTCCAGACAAGATGGCGTCCATCCTGGCCGCCGTTTTTCAAATCAGACCCTAAGTCAGTTTTATGCAAATTATAGCGAGAAAATATGGTAAAATGTATACAAATGTATATATTTTCGTGAAGCTAAGACATAATGACACTTATTTGGCGCAAAATTGAAACTCACCCTCCAAGATGGCCGCCAAAATGGCCGCCGGAAGTTGAAAATATGACGTTTTTTCACAAATATCTTCTTGATCAGTTCATGTTGTTTGGAACTGGTTGAGTAATATTACTTTATTTTGTGTTTTGTATATTAACTTATCAATGAAGTGGCGTGTATGAATACAGTATACATTTAGTTGCTGAATTGTCATGTGTGAGGTGTATATGCAAGTATGGAAGGTATAAGTGGTCGTGTGTGTTGGTATTGGTATATCTGGAAGGGCTCACCATTGGTGAGGTGTATATGTATACATGGATTGACCATATGGTCATGGGTATGGCGAATAGGTATACATGTAGTGGCTGTATGGTCCATATTGAGATGAATAATTATGTATACACTGAGTAAATGTATGATCGTGAATGTGGTGAATATGTATACATAGAGTGACTATATGGTCATGTGCCAGGTGTAGGAGTATAACTGGTGTTCATGCATGGTGAATCGTGGCTGTATAGTCATTTGTGGTATGTACGGGTATAACCAAGTATGGCTGTATGGCCAGGTGTACGTGTATACTGTGGGTGACTATATTGTCATTTGTGTGGTGTGACTGAGGTAATGGGTGGGTTGCATATGTGTACCTTGGGTGGCTATCGCTTTCCACAATAACTCAAGGATATGTTAATCAATAGAGAGCTCATGTCAGAGAGTTCTCCATATTGGTGGTGTTTATGTACGTGGGGGGCACGTTAAACGTGGAAAACGATCGCCACCCATTATCACACAGACATAGCAATATAGTGACCCAATGTATACACGTACATCTGACCCATGACCACGGATGACCATACAGCCATGAGTCACAATGGAGGCACACCGGGTATACTCCTAAACATGACCCATAATCATATAGTCACTCCGTGTATACCCATGCCTTCACCTCACCATTGGCCATACGGTAATCCCCTGTATACATATTCTCCACACACATGGTCAAATAGACATGCAATATATACATCAACACCACAACAGTGACCATAGAGTCACTCCAGGTATACATATGCACCTCACCGATGGCCATATGGCCACTCGCTTCATACAATACCCTCACCATGCCACCTGGTATACTCCTTCGCCTGACCTATGGCCATATAGTCACCCCGTGTGTACCTATTCAAAACATTCATACATGATCATGGTCAATCCTTGTACACATATTCACCTCACCATTGGCCATGTCACTCCCTGTATCCCTATGTGTCACACCATAGCCGAATAGCGACACAAGATATACTAATACACCCAGCCATGTCAGAAAAGTCATTCCATGTATGCATATGCAACTCATCCATGGTCATATAGCCACTCACTATATACACATACCCCTCGCCCATGACCATATAGCAACACGTGTGTATACCCGTATAACCTACCCATGACCATACCGTCACGAGTCACCAAGCAGGAACACCAGGTATACTCATACACCTGGCACATGACCATTTAGTCACTCCCTGTATAGATATTCATTAATTTATGATCATACAGTCACTCCTTGTATACCTACAGGTACTCATCTCACCATTGACCACACAGTCACTACATGTATACATATTCGACACACATAGTCATATAACGACTCGATATATACATATATTGCAGCCCACTCTAGACCATAGAGTCACTCCATGTATACATATACACCTCACCAACGGCCATTCAGCCCTTCCAGATATACACAAATCCTGCACACACGACTCACGATATACACCTTACACATGACAATTCAGCAACTCACTGTATAATCATACACGTCATCCATGATCATACAGCTAATCCCTATACACCCACCAATGATAATACATCCACGAGATATATAAATATATACCACAAGGACACTCCATATACACCCACACGCTCGATAATGTCCACCCAGTTTACTTTAGGTATGCATATACACTTCAATCGTGACCGTACAGTCATTCCATGTATACCTATACATATTATCCGTAACCATAAAACAACTCCCTATTTATCCACACACCCCATCCATGATCATACAGACAACACATGTACATCCCACCCATGACCTTACAGGTGACAATGTAGCTATATCCATACACCACACAAATGTACATACAGGCACATCGGGTGCACCCGTACTGGATAGACACAACAATACACCATACAGTCACTCCATTCATACCGATTCATCTCACACATGACCATGACCTCTCCCTGTATACCTACCCATCTTACCATGGACAACCCACATATAACCATATAGTCACTCCTTGTATACCTATTCACATCATTCATGACATACAATAACTCCCTGTATACATATTCACCTCACATATGACCATAGAGTAACTCCCTGACTACCATCTTGGCATCCACCCTGTATCCAGTGGATATTATTTTTTGTTATCATAATGGACTAGAATAGCCACATATTATGGTTCATCTCGGTTCCGTCTCAAAGTTCTGCCCATTTCCTTTCAATAATATGGCCAGAATCACAAAAGAGGTTCTCGGCAAAATTCCATACTTTAAAATGAATTGTCATGCCCCATAGGGAACTGGGACAACAAGAATAGAACATATGGTTGTCAGTTAATTAACTAACACGTATAATAACCAAGTGAGTCACAATTTACTACCTTTTCGGATAACACAGAGAATTTGTTCGGGATATATGTAAAACAAACTTTTTACAAATTTGGTTGCCATTTTGAAAGCCATCTTGAGCAAACTGGTCTATAAATACCGTAGTGTGACACATTTAAGATAGACCAAAACAATAAACACATTTGAATCCAAAGACAGTTACATTTTACTTGAAAAAATGGTCCATACCTGAAAAGTTTATTTTTGCTGATATTTTTGTCAAGTTTTTGAGAGAAAAGTCCAATATTTTTGGTGATGTCAGTGGTGACAATAGTAACAATTAACCATGGTGCATCAGACATGTTAGTATTCAATGCATAGAATGCAGAATAGCCAATTTTATACATCAACCACAACTTGTAAACGATTGCAGGACACGCTGGGGCAATATTTACCATTTTCCATATTTTGGCGGCCATTTTGGCAGCCATTTTGAGCCAAAGTAAGAATTTTGGTTCAAATGAGTTGGAATATTCATAGGTAATGACATGCCTCACTTATATTACAAAGTTCTGTTCATTTCTTGTTGAAATATGATTAGAATCCCAATTGTGATTTTTTTGTGAAATTTTATACCGCGTTTTAAAAAATCGATTTTTTTAGGGAAGGGGCTAGGACCCCAATAATTGCATATTTAATTGCTCCAATGATCAGTTAATATATAAAACACAAAATAAAGTCACATTACTCAACCAGTTCCAAACAGCATGGACTGATCTTGAAGATATTTGTGAAAAAACGTCTTATTTTCAACTTAATCCTGATTCACGGAACTTTCAACCGGGTGTGATTTCATGAAGAGCGTTTATTTATTAAATAACAGACTTGTCCATATATGTATAGCAGATGATGAGATAGTTCTGACAGAAAGGTCACGAGGGGTGATTCAAATAATAAAGTATTCCCATGTTAATGAGATTATATGTATAACGAGTGTGAAATATGTCTCGATATTGACTTACTGTATTTTTGCGGCAATAAAAACAGTATGTGACTTTAAGTTGATTTTATGGGTGAAATATGGGTCACAGGCAGCGACAGGCACCCTCATTGGATTCAGCATACTTGAATTATGTTAGAAAACTTAGTTTCATGCTTTTCCCCAAAAATGCCTCTAGGGTTCTAGTATTCCACAAATGTATCTTTTCCGACCAGACTAAACATTCTGGGATGAAGAAATGTCCGTAGATTCGTCTAACATGATGCTGTAAACGGGTGATTGTCGAATTTCGTTGATGCAGTTTGTGTCGATCACAGAAACAATGGCGTCATGGAATTCAGCGACACTTTGGTGATGGGTGTACGTGGTATGTTTGTCGACTTTTAGTGCTGCCAAGTCGCTGTTACCCTGGTCGATGCACAGTTCGTTGAGGTCACCTAATAGGCTGTTGGGTAGCTGATGCTTTGCTATGAAGTAAGCATTTTTCATAGCAGCGACAACGGATTTCTCGGCTTTGACGATGGCAGTTTTGTGGACTTCTTTCATGTTTTTTGATTCGTTGATCATTTGTACGGCAATGTTGTGAGAATTTATGCCTGAAAATTAAATATATCCACATATACACACAATCATTAAAATAATTTTGATGAGCTAGAAGTATTTTTATATATATCATTTATTAAAAACATTATTAATTAATTTTGTCTTAAACATTAACTATTTATCCTTGGAAAAATATCAAAGCGACTTCTGGGAACTAATAACTTAATATTGTTACGCCATTATCATATTACAATCTCATAAAAGCATACTTATTATTTTGACTATATCGGTATTGACGACAAATAGCCATAAAATATATGCGGCATATGCCTGATTCACATTTGGCTGATTAACCTATTGTCTTACACTTGGTGCTCATAAACCTGGACCGTCATAAATACAATGTCATCATAAATACGCATTGTGCAGTAGCCCTGTGAGTGACCAGACAGACAATGGGTGGGATTAGAGGATTAAATGTAAAATAATTACCTTTTGCTGTTTCGTGCAGAGTGACGTAATCTTTCTTCAGATTAAAACAGCCTGTTACGAACAAATTGCTTATAACTGCGTCGGTGCACACTTTACAAAACATAGCTTTCTTCACATTGTCATAAATCAACCACGGTCGGTTTAATGTCCACGCGTCTTTGAAGGTCTGTTTTGTCAGTAATGTCGGTCTGTTAGTCAATTTCGAAGGCGTCGTCGGAGTCTGGTTACTAATGTCTGTCCGTCTATGTAAATCAATCACACGTTCGTCTGTTACATCGTCAAGAGTTACATCTGCAGGTCGTACGTCGTATTTTTGTATGTCAGTCAATACACAGTCAGACGTAGGTAACGTAGGCAAAACTGTTTTGCGTCCAAAGAAGTCCGTCAGTTTTTTACCTTTCGTCACGGTATTGTCGCACTCGGAACGTTTTCGTTTGAGACTCATTTTAGAAATGATTTGGCGTTTGGTATCGCAGTCACTATTTAAGCAATCTAAAATAAACACAGTTTCTGTAACAACACCACCTGACACGCGAGCATTAATGAACTCCCATCAGTGAGTTTGATTATGATTGAAATAAGGTGTTACCGTCTTGTGAAAACTAAAGACGATTGCATGGTTAATAGTTGTCGACCGGGTTTCCCTTTGTAGTGTCCGCGATGTGGTTTCCCTTTGTAAAGTCGGCGATATATTCCCACTTTCGATGTTTCCGGACTAGATATTTCACATCACAGAATTGAAAACCCACTTGCCAAAATTTTTGCCAACTGAGATTTTTTTTTGCCAAATGAGATTTTATTTTGCCATTGGCAAATTTGGCAAGCGGCAGCGCGAACCCTGGTAGAGTGTAATAGTTGCACAATGTGTGGTGGAAGCGGTATAACTCTATCTTGGCAATAAAAAATCACAGATGTTCAATGTATTCTGGGAGAAAACGATTTTAATGGGCATATCTAGGCCAGAGGTTTTGTAGATCTTGGAGTGATATATATTTTTACAATTTTACGGCAAAGATTGCAGAAAAACTGTATAATTTAAGGCTAAATCAAGCTATATACCAGGTTTTCCGCTATAGGGGCAGTGGTTCCCTTTTATGATCCCTATCTCCTAACATATTCTCCTACCCAATCCACAGATTAACGCATGGTGGGCTAGCATCACCAAATTCACCCTCTGGGAACCTCATTCTGCTTACATGTAGGCCTCAACTGTTATGGAAGACCTAGGATAAGATTGAAGTCATCCAGTTGAAGTTGGTGATGTTCACCCATTAATTACCTTGATTATGTATTTCATGTTCTCCAAATTAGGGGAGTTAGAAACTGAACAGAAGGGAAAAGTAAACTAAAAACAATGTTAATTTGAAACTATAGATACTTCCCAGAAGATGAGGCCTAAGCAGAATGAGGTCACCAAAGGGTGAATTTAGTGATTCTAGCTATAGCTCGCTGTGTGGGTTAGTGTCACTAAATTCACCCTCTGGAGACCTCATTCTGCAAATGACAGACACACTATTTCAATACATGGACACAAATATTATGTGGGCCCTTAAGATGCTGCTAATTTAGTGTTGTACAACGCACCTTAATGGCATCTGTGTATAGAATATATTCCTTCAGAGGCTGTGAGTATTTATCATCAGTAGCATCTATCTGTAAAAACAAACAGGAATACAAGATTAATACTGAGGTTCATGACGGGAGCTATGCTGGTGCACCATTAACCCTTTCAGTGCCAGGTTTGTATCAACCCATATACCCTGTGCCAATGCATTCTCTTATATATGCGAGTCGACCATAGGTCGCCTCGCATATATAAGAGAATGCATTGGCCAAACAATTTTTCATCATTTGTTATTATTTTTTACAATTTTTTACAATTTTAATATTTTTTTCTTCTATTCTTTAACAGACTTATTTTGTAGGTTTAGTGCCAGGGAATCTTACGTTTTTCATGGGCATCAAAATTATTACTATGAATACTTGGTGACAGTTTTGAGTTATAACATGCCCCTAAGGTTTTATCCAGTTTGTTTTTAAATTCGCTATAGCATGCTTACGCTTACCCAAAAAAAATTCAACCCAAAAAAATATAATAAAAAAAAAACAATTTTAGGGCCGATTTTACAGACCGTAAATTAGGGGCCGATGAGATCGGCCCCTGGCACTGAAAGGGTTAAAGAACATGTGTCATGCATTCTCGCATATAAAGAGTATGCTCTGGCTTACAAGGTGAAGATAAATGTTGTTAGGAGACTCGCATATATAAGAGAATGCATTGGCACAGAGTTTTCACAAAATTTAAGGAAGCTCTAGTCATGGAGATTTCTTAAATCTATTTGTTTTCTATATGACTCAAATTCCATATATGGTGATGCCTCATTTGAACTGAAATCCCCAGAACGTGTCATCACAAATGAAACAAACATCTTCTCTCATGTGTGATCGGCTTGGTATTATAACCTGTCTATATTCATTCATAAAGCATGATTACTGAATCAAGAACAATTTATACCAATGTGTCCGCTTGCCAACTATCACAATATACTGTCAATTTTGATTCTGGCCATAGTTTTCATCGTCTCTTATTCCAAGAATGATGTTTGATCACCGCTAAATGCGACCTAACAACTCCCACTATGGCATATCCATGCAATTCTGTATATAATTCCGGTGGGTTTTTTGCTAGGCTGACAACAATTTGAGGCGTAGAAAATATATAGATTTCAAAAATCAAAAATCTAATTGCTCTGAGCTTTGAAGGATGGGTGCCTCAAATAAAATATTTTTCACCCCTGAAGCAGGAGAAATAGTAATTTAAGTCGGAAAGAGTATCATTAAAATCCACCTTTAATTATGTTGATAACATGTACATGATTAATATATAATTAATGAGCATGGGAACAAATCAAAAATAAATAGTTGGTTCAAAAGAATATTGAATGTTCATGTGTAATAAATACAGAACTACACATGCATGTAAAGGAAGTAAAATTTGCTGAATTCATCTGTTAAATATTCCGCATTTAAGAACGCAAGCCTATCGGCTTTCGTAGGGATACTGCACTACAACAAACCTATGTGATACTATTCACACGCCTGTGCGGTTTTGTCAATGACATTTTACATTTTGTTCTTACCAATTCCTTGAGTTGGAGACAGCAAGTATCTAATGTCTGAGACATCGTTATTAGAGAGCTAGCTAAAACATCCTCCGAGTTAGACCAGAGGGTAAAAACAGGAGCAAATGCATTTAGTTCGGCAAGGTATTCTGCAAATATAGAAACAATGAATAAGATAGAAAGCACAATCTGAGTGAAGTGTCAGGAGCAAAAGTTTTCCAGGAAGTAAAGCAGGTATATCACTGAACAGTCATAACATTTAACTGCTGTCTGCTAATTAAATAATTGATTTTTGTTACAAATTTATTTTTGAGAAATATTTCTATAATTACAACTGTTGACCTATTAAAAAATAAATTATATAAAATTCAAAAATAATATCTGAACGAGCTAAAGGAAGCATCTTCGGAGCCCTTCCATCAAATAAATATCTATTATTTTCTATATTTCATCGAAATTTAAACCCTAGAACACTTGCCAATTGTAACTTTTGCTGTGGAGATTTGCATGGAAATCCCAATTCAAAATTAAAAGGTTCTTTATAACCTCCACTTAAAATTTCAAAAAGATTCATGTCAATTATAATGTTGAAGTATTGAAGAGTGATCAGAGTTTACAATAGTCAACTGTCAAACAAAATGATACCAGTTTGTTTTCATGTGAATTAGCTGAATAATGTAAGCTGTGAAAACATTGTCCATCATTTGGAAACTGAATCACGATCGATCTAAAAAAATGTTGAAAACAAATTGTGCCCTACTACATACATGTATGTGTGCCTGTTGGTAGACAGGATATTTAATTCAGGAAGTATCGAGATGAGGCCTGAAAATACGGTGTCGGACATTTGCAGAATAAGGTTCCCAGAGAGTGAATTAGTGACGCTACCCAACACAGCGGGCTAGCATAACTAAATTCACCTTCTGGGGACCTCGTTCTGCTTAAACCTCATCTTCTCTGGAAAGTATCTTTGTTACCATATTAACAAGTGTTTTAGTTTCTTTAAAACCTTCTCTAGAAATTATATTTTCTTTTTTAGTTGAGTTTCTCTATATCCCCAAATTGGCAGATGACACAATGCATAATCGAGGTGCCCAATGTATGCACTTCACCATGTGGGAACTTAAATCTGTGTCTAGGTCTCCCATAGCAGATGAGGTCATGCAGATTCAGTTATCCAGAGGATGAAATTGGTGATGCTTGCCCACTAGAGAAACTAAATTAACCTTCTGGGGACATCATTCTGCATATGTCCAGCACCATATTATCAGGCCTGATCGGGATGAGGTGTTTAACTATGTACCCGGCTTGTTCTTTAACAATTCTTTGTGATATCCTTTCCATACTTCCGAGTTTATCGCTAAATCCCTGTATGTACTCGTGCATAGCTGTAAACTCTGGGCTTCGGTTCTTCATCAAGTATGATGTACTCATGTTATGTAGTGAATCTGTTACACGACCAATCAATCCAGTTGCTTGCTTTTTGTGAGCCTGGAACTCCTGAAAAATTAAAGAAACTATTTAAATTAAGTGAGTCTATATTTCTAAAGTTGTCAGAATTTTCAATTAGATGCAGTTGCCACATATGTACTGGTAGATCACAATCTAAAGACGCTAAAATATTTCATTATAGATATCATCAATTCCATCCTTAACCCTTTACCCAACAAACCGGCCAAAACCGGCCAAATAAAGCTTCAACAGCCTAAAATATCTTCAGTCTGTCTCAATAGAACCATACAAATATGGATATCATTGGAACCGGCTCCTTGACCACATTGTGATAGTTACAGTTATGCCCTGTGCCAATGCATTCTCTTATATATGCGAGTCGACCATAGGTCGCCTCGCATATATAAGAGAATGCATTGGCCTAAAAAAATCTTTTTTTAACACTTTTTACCATTTTTGCTTACATTCTTTAACAATTTTATAATGTTTAATGTGTTAAGCCAATGCATTCTCTTATATATGCGAGGCGACCTATGGTCGACTCGCATATATAAGAGAATGCATATTGGCACAGGGCCCTTCTGTTGGTTAAAGGGTTAACTCAGATCACAGCATCTCAAGCTCAAAAGATAGAGCTATAAAAGTGCATTTCTACTGTTCTCACACTACAACTTGTAGGAATGAACAAGAAGGACTTTTCTATCAGCTCATTCTCTTGCAAACATACCGGTACATGTAAATATAGGATTTATTGCATGTTTTAGCCTGAAACAAATCTTCTAAATTGGAAACACAATGTACGCCTCCAACTCAACTGTAAAATATCAGTATTATAGACAATATATATGTATAGTCTATTATAGGTACAGTCTATTTCAGCTATTTGAATATTGCATAATGGAATATTTCGGTTATTAATATAAAATTGCCACGCACTAAACCAATTGTTCATAAAAATCATTATTTATTTTCATATTTTAGCATACGTTTTCCCTATGATTCCATTTATAAGACTACTATATTTGCCATCTCAATGATAAATTTCTTGAAATATGTATCAGTAAATACTTAAAATGAGTTTTCACTTATTTGAAGTTATTTCAAGGAAAGAGATATTTTGTTTAGTTTGATCAAATCTTCCATAAAACAAAGTTTAATGAATTGTGACCCAGACCACAAATGAGAATACAAAAATAAACAATACCCTAGTTTTGAATTGTTGTACACTAAAACATTGCTTCTGTCTGTTTTTCGTCGGATATTGCAAAAGAAACACACATGTGATTCATAATAAAATGAATAATATTATGTGAAAGCCCCCATAACACAAATATATATACACAAATAAACATTTTGTTTTCATTAATATTCATATGTTAACATTTTAATGGTATTGTTTATAATGAAATGATGATATATAGAAAATATTGAGAGTGTTGGGGGGGGAAATGAGTGAACTCGTTCTTGTGTTTCGCATATTTGAATATTCGCTTAATTGAATAGAAAAGCATCGGCACGGACGGTTTTCTATAAAGTGGAATGGACTGTACATACCTGGTATATTTTTTGTACTTATCAAACTGTTTTCATACTCAGAATGTGATCGAAGCAAGCAATTACTAGGTTATTTTTGTGTACTGAAAATATGTTTGTACAAGGCTTTCAGACATGCTATCCACATCATCAAGAATTTAAAATGCACAGTATATTAAACATTTAATGAGGAAATACTTCATGTTTGAACAGTTGTTATAAACTCAAGAAAAATCGCAGAATTGAGAATAAAAGAACAGAATACAATATTACATACCCAGGCTTTGGCAGTTAAAAATATTTGAACGTTTTTGTCAAATGACAAAACAGGATGGTCCGCCAATCTCGTTAAGAATTTCTGAAGAGCTGCTTGTCTAACTCGAAGAAATTCTGAACTAAACCTATCTAATCTCCTCAAGGTGTGCTTCTCTGGCAGTGGCTGTGGGTGAAATAATACAGAGATACTGTAATGCCCTAAATAATCGACTCCTTAACCACAGCAGAATTATGGGTAATTTTTCAGGATTTAGTCGGAAATATGGCTTGTTGCCATTCATCGGAAAGCTCTCAGTGAGAGCTTTCCAATGAATGGCAACAACCCATATTTCCGACTAAATCCTGAAAAATTACCCATAATTATTATGCTGTGGTTAAGGAGTCGATTATTTAGGGCATTACAGTATCTCTGTGAAGCCAGCTAAAATATGAGACAAATAATTAGTTTGAAATAAATAGGGGCTGTGCATAGAATAATGCAGAAATGAGCCTTTTAGCCATTATATCTACAAAAGAAATCTACTGGTACCCAGCCCTTAAAATTGTCATTTTTCTTCTATGGCAATGCTTCAGAATTTAATGAAATGGTATTTTGACTTCTATGGCTTTTTGTATGGCATTACCTTTTGCTGCAGTTAATATCAAAGGCCGGGTACCGGTATCTGAATTTTATAATTGATGATAAATATGAAACCTTGAAAAATACTAGTTGAATTTACCAACAAAAATATTTTATTACACCATCTTTCACAGAGAGTTGCATGAGAACACATTATTTTTAATTGGCCTAATATTGGATTCTACTTACGGGAACTAAATGTGTCAGATGAGACTCTTCGAGTACTTGTCTCAACCACAAAAAATCTTTATATCTGCGTCTGACTTGGAATTCACTGTCTTCAAACTCTGTTCTTGTTGTCTGGAAGAGATAAATATAATGTACATTAACTCTTTCGCTGCCACCCGCCACCACAGACTTACCCCACAGTGCCACGCATCCTGTACATATATCCATGTATTTCAGGTATATATGGGTAATACATTATATCTCAAACAGTTTCTAATATAATTAGTTGAAACTTCACATGTATATAGACATAGGTATACCCTGTCGAATGCCACCGTGGACACGCCCACCAAGGTCACGTGACATTGGCGGCCATCTTGGATTAATGACTATTTGCCTGTATATGTACATTTTGTGTGGGTATGAATGGGTGTGTTGTTTGTTTTCAACCCAATTATACGATGTCCAACAGTAAGGTACACGGGAGCTACCTATATGAACCCACTTTGGACATAAAATAGATCACGTGACCTTGGCGTCCATTTTGGATTTATGCAAGTTGCCACCTATTTGTAGCAAAATGGGATACAATGGCGCACTTTGTTGAGTTCGTGCTTTTGTTGCTTGAATATTCCCTGATAGGTACAATTCCAAATATAGATATATATATATATAACCATACCCATATGTATATATACCTGCAGGGGGACATATGACCCTGCTCCGCCCCTTATAAGTCACGTGATCTTGGCGGCCATCTTGAATTTCAGGAAAATTGGGTTTTACAATGATTTATGTGAATTATATGGGTCACGCGGGCGTACGCATGGTCAACTCACCAGCATAATTGATTTACTTGCCTGTTATCACCACTGGAAAACGATACAATAGACAAGGGTTGTTCAAAACCAGTAAATGTGTATTATAAATAATAGGTATAAGTATCTTATGCGCCGCAGGCGACCCTCGATCATTAGAGTATAGAGGTTAGTTACCCACCCGCCACCCTATCCCGCCACCCATAGTATCTTATGCGCCGCAGGGGCCCTTATAGAGGCTACTGCCCACATAAATAATAGGTATAATTATCTTATGCGCCGCAGGCGCCCCTCGATCATTAGAGTATAGAGGTAATAACAATAACTTCTTCAGTCCTGAGTCTTTTGCGAGCAGCCATTTTCGACTGATAACCACGTGCTAACAACAATGACGCAATATTCCGGCTCTGACTGTACTCCCATAACGTCAGAAATAGCATGACCTTGAGGACATTGTCGCTTTAAATTGTTCGCGCGCAACAGTACTACAGATAAATACATTGTACACTGTCAAACATGCCGGAAAGAATAGAGTTATATCCCATACATTAGACTACATACCAAATTCGCAAAAATGCGCGATTGGCAGCGTCTCCGAAGTTCGCATTTATGCGCGTTTGGCAGCGAAAGAGTTAAAGGCCCACTTAATTTTCGAACACCCAGATCACATTATATTAAATATATACCATATTATACACCATTTGAAAGAGTATGCTCCAAAACATTGTATTACATGTATCAACTTATCCGGTGTGATAAACTGCGAACATGTTGTTTTTGTTGAGATAAAGACGTCTATCATGTGCTCAAGTTTCTGCACAAAGTATATTATTTTCAATGGAAGGGGAATAACTCTATATATTTAGATATAGAGTTATTCCCCTTCAATTGAAAATAAACTGTTGTATGAATTCTGTTGCATTCTGGGAGTCATAATGGGGGAAATGATTTTATAATTTAAGTTTTTTTTCTATTACTCTATGGGCACCTTCTGAGACAGACGTTCCACATGGTGATGAATAATAGCATTTTAATCCGATTTTAAGGCATATATTGTTATTAAAACCTATATCGAGGCACTATAAAAAAAATAATCGGTGAATCGAAAATTAAGTGGGTCTTTAACTGTGGAAATATATTTTAACCTAATTATATGAACTTCAGTCAGTGTTGAGAAGCTACATGAGTAGAGGTTGTTAATGCCCCAGCAATATATTAGAAGGGAGCTAAACTGCTCATTTAATCTTAAAGGGAGCCAAAACATTCAGTGTGTAAATGTGCAAAAACTATGTCTGTAAGAACATCACCACTAGAATAACATGGTGAAATAGATCAACTTTATTCTTACTAGTACATTCTTTATTGATAGTTATCCAATAAAATAATTGTGTGTGTTAAAACCATTGTTATATAATTTTAATCATACGGTATGCTGTCAATCCAAGGAATGCTATAATCGGTTGCCACACATTTAGCCATTTTGGTTATTTCTTGATTACCTAAATTTCTTGATTACTTTCTGCTGCAGAAAATTAAATACAACAGCATCCATTATTATGACCATGTCTATACCACATGTCTAAAAACGAAAACTATTCAATACTTCCTATGATGAAGTTCGATGTTGCATCTGAATTCCTTCGAGTAGGACTGCCCTGCCAATAGCCATACTGCAAACCCTCAGTGCACAAGTAACTAGAGAAATCAACAAGACTGAAGACTCGTGCTCACATTTACAAACAAAAAATTGAAACTAACAACAGTTTAATACAGTTCAGCCAATACATGTACATGTACAGTAATGCCCTAAATAATCGACTCCTTAACCAAAGCAGAACTATGGGTAACTTTTCAGGATTTAGTAGGAAATATGGCTTGTTGCCATTCATCGGAAAGCTCTCAGTATGGCAACAACCCATATTTCCGACTAAATCCTGAAAAGTTACCCATAATTCTGATGTGGTTAAGGAGTCGATTATTTAGAGCATTACTGTATATATCAGGAACACCTGTGCATCACTGGCACTAGCCAATCAAAAATGATGAATTGATGATGCCACTTGGTCAATCGATAATTAAAGGTTTGAGCAGGTTTGAGAATATATTTCAATGTTCAGACCTTTTCTAATTATTACCATCAAGTTTTGATTAAAATTTGGTATCTTATATATCTGCATTTCCACTGTAATATTTCCATAACAATGGTTTTGACATGTGAAATCTCCTTATTGGAGAGTTATTGATAATGAAAATAAGAACAAAGTCAATCTAATTTTTTATGTACCTGTCGATGATATTACATCTAATTATTTTACAGACTTTAATGTTTTTTTAATTAACCGACTTTGAAGGCATTGAGTCCTATTAAATGAATTTCCTTACTTTCTATTGCTAATTGGTGTATGATACATGTACAGGTAGGAAGGTATGGATGGACAAAACCAGCAATATGTGGACATACTTTCAATCATGCCGGTCTACAATATCACATACCATACAAAAACATATCATAGTCTGAAGAGAATTATTCTTCAAAACATCCATATCAAAAGTTTTCTGAGGACAACGTGGGTCACACCTGGTAGATAAGGGTAGATAAAACCTGTAATATGAGGATCTCCTTTCCTGCATGCTGGTCTACATGTATCATGAACCAAATATAATGGTAATACACATGATGATGTATTGGTATTTTAGCAATTTTCAGGCAATACTTCTGTTATAATGCAACTGCTCCAATAAATGTGGGCTGCGGGGTGGGATTCAAATTTGAAATCCAAGATGGCTGCTGACAGCAATGTTTTTAAAAAAAATTTGGTCAAAATAGGAGGCTCCCATCTAGAAGTCACCCCCATGATCCATATGAAGTTTAGTGACCGTGACAATCGGATGAGAGATATGGCCTGTAGGGTGTGCCAAAGGATTTAGTCATACAAAGAGTAAACTCCAAGATAGGAGGCTCCCATCTAGAGGTCACCCCGCAGATCCATATGAAGTTTGGTGATGATTCAGATGAGGGATGTTGTCTGTAGGGTGTGCCAAAGGATTTATTCATGCAAAGAGTAAAATCCAAGATGTTGGCCGGTGGCCATGTTTTTCATAAAAAATAATTCAAATTCGATAGCTCCCATCTACAAGTGATCACAATCTTTTTTTAAAATGATCTGGCCATAAATAAGGGATGTAGGGTGTGCTGATGGATTCAAATTTGAAATCCAAGATGTTTTTCATCGAAATTCAGAAAAATTTGATAGCTCCCATCTATAGGTCACCCTGAAGCTATATATGAAGTTGGTGAAGATTGGATTAAGGATGCGGCATGTAGGGCATGCCAAAGGAAATTGTTGACGGACGGACGCCAAACCCATGGCAATAATAATACTTCGTAAAGTTGAGCTAAAAATGTGTCAATGATACTCTAAAAAAAATTTATGAAATATATCACACGGAATCTATCAACTAACTTTATGGACATCTGTTTGGGTACCGGTAATAATGACCATGGGCAAATGAAATTAAACCCAAGAGCTAGCCAATGCAGAGGTGGAATGATAAATGGCATGCGCACCAGAAATACAAAATTAAATTAAAATCCACACATGCACATGCTTTTTATTTATATCTTGGCCTGAGAAAAAGGGAAATTGACTTTGAATGACCTAAGGAACTCTGTTATGTATGGCCTTTACATGATGACCTGGCAATACCTTAGTTGTAACTCTGAAGGTAACATATGAATCCATAGTTCCAGAATGCTTCTCTGGATCATCGACTATGACGAATAAGTCCCTGGTTTCACAATCTGAATCATCATCAAGCTTGAACTGAGCTATTAGGCTGGAGCTCTGTGATATTTGACTGATGTCCGATCTGGCAGATGCATCCAAGTCCAAACTCTCCATCTAAAATGACAAAAATGTTGTCATTGACAAACAAGTAAAAACAGGGGTGGTAGAAGCACTTACCGGCAGCAGGGACACAATCATCAGAAGGGTACAGTGGGCTACCATCACCAAATTCAACCTCTGGGGACCTCATTCTGATTAGGCCTCATTTTCTGGGAAGTATCTAAAGTCAGAAATTGACATTGTTTTTAATTACTTTTTCCCTTCTGTTCAGTTTCAATAATCAATATCCCCTAATTTGCAGAAGATAAAATGTATAATAGAGGTGACTATTGGGAGAACACCACCAACTTCAACTGGGGAACATCAATCTTATCCCAACGGGATAGCGTCACTAATTTCACCATCTGGGGACCTCAATCTGCAAATGTCAGACACACTATTTAATTTTCAAGGCTTGTACTTTTTATATTGAATATAAATTTTACAGATCTGTGTCATATGAGGGCAAGGAGGCTGGATCCCCTGTATGCCCCCTGTTCTTACATACATTTTAGCAAGCCTAAATCCTTTGGCACACCCTACATGTTATTTTTAACATGAGGTTTTTTTTTCTTTTCTTTTTTTCTCACTCATGACAGTTGTTTTGAAGGTTGAGTCTGAACTCGGTTTAGAACGAGAGGCCAATCACGATCGGCAGATGTTTAACTCATCCCTTTCAAGTTAGCGAGAGTAAATTGCTATGATTTAAATCATAATCTAGAGTTTTGATGTGGAATTATAGAGTATACTGTTATGTACTATAGTAGTACACACAAATGTACATAATAACACAGTAGAGCTCCATTGTTCTAGTTAAATAAGTTCACATGGTGGAGCAAGGAGTTCAATCAATTCAATTCTAAGTCGAAAAAGAGCCATAACTCCATAAAAAAAACTCAGATCAAACCCATATTCGAACTCAATCTGTGTTTGGGCTGCAATCTCATATTGAAACAAAATTTGGTTCTGATCGAATATAAAATGTTTGAGTTATCGCACCATGCCTAAAGTGTCAACGGACAGACAAACAATGAGTGGTCAAGCCGGACTGCAACTCTATGTGTACCATACTATGGTATGGGTATGCATAAAAATTTGATCGCCCATAATTTCTGTAATTTCATTCCCTGTCAGTGTCAGCTGTTGCAAGCAGAAATCACAGTTACTGGACATAAAGTCCCAAAAATAAGGGTTTAATCAAGTTTATAAATCGGTATCCCAATATAAAGAGCAGAAGTTATGAAAACATTACCAGTTGCCTGGACAAACATATCCCAAATACAAGCACAAAACACAAAATACCGGGCTAGCATACATGTATGTCGCCTGTTTCCTATAAGTAACATACTCACCTACATGTACAACTCTGCAGCGATAAAATCGTTCCGGACGCCATTAACAGAGTTTAAAACATTTTTCACAAATTCACCATCCATGTTTTCAATGTTTTCATATACTTGTTCAATCGGAAGTTGGATAGACCGGTGTTCTGCAATAAATAGTATGTCAGAACACATGCACTTTGTTTATGAACACCGGTTCCCTTCCCGCAATGCTAAGAAAAAAAATGGAGATATGGATGGCGATGAGACACTCGTCGCTAATGGTGAAAAAAATTTTAAACTCCGTTAATTCGGTGTCCAGAATGATTTTATCGCTGCGCAGAGTTGTAGGTGAGTATGTTATTTATAGGAAACAGGCGACATATGCCTGGTATTTTGTGCTTGTATTTGGGATGTTTGTCCGGGGGGAACGGGACTACCTGCCCCTGAGACGACCCGCCCATCTGCTGTTTTCCGGGCGGGTCGTCCCGATAAACACGGGCGGGTTGTCCAGAAATTGTTAATAGTAATTATGTTCTTTTATGTTCTTTGATGATATATTATTAAATATTTTGACCAACAAAACATGTGTTTGTTCATTAATTATGTCAATGCGTGGACTGGAGTAAAGAATGACACGATGTATTGACAACTTAACGGCGATTAGGGTAAGTGAAGACTAATTTAAAGGGGTGCTTTCAAAACAAACATTTCATTATCACAGTGATCGGGATTCATCTCACTTATGTTAACTGGAGGTGAGTATACAAACAGCCTTTGAACGATGCCGACGGAACTGGGTATATTAACTCTTGAGTGTGGGCTATCTTCATTCTGCAAGTATGTTTCCTGGCATTCACTGCGAATTGGAGGTGCGACCAAAGAAACATGCCGTTGATTGTGATATTTGTGGCCGCTGGCAACACCGACTGTGTGACACATATATAATAAACATAACAAATAAATATAATAAACATAAATATAGGCTACATATGTGCTAAATCACTAGGGCTGCAACGATACCATGGTATCTGCCCATTTCTGGTGAATGAATTCAAGGAGTTTCAAGGAGGTTCCAGTAGTCAATTCAAGGATTTTCAAGGACTGCCCCGACAATTTTCCAGGAGTTTCCAGGAACCGACTGTTAAACATTTAATACATGTGATACCACGTTTTCCACCATAATTTTAGCATTTTGGGCTTTTTAGGCCTTTATGGGTAAATGCATTACCATAATTTAATGGGAACATTTAAATAATACATGTAGTGTGATGACATTAGACACCAGTAGAAATATCACTGCTCCTATGATATTCCATAAATAAACTAAAGAGGAGCAGTATTAATGTATGCCATCACAGCTTTTTATTCCATGTTACGCTAGTTGTGTTTCCTGAGTTTAATAGACAATAACTGATAGAGCTTATCTGGGGTCTGACCATTATATGATAAACTTCCACCACACATGTAGGTCACATCCATACCATGATATACTTTCTGGTTAATGACCATATACAAAGTACATAAAAATTGGGTCTATATTATACTAGTTTTCTATTGTTGTGAAAGAAAGCTTGTCTTACTAGAAAGCCATGCGACACCAGGGCACTTTCGCCCATGTTTGCAACGTCAAATGTATTTTTGCATAGCTTACATCTAGCGTTAAACGTTTTGTTTTCGACTGCCTCCACCCAATTGAATTTGGCGCCCCATTGCGACTGGTATTTACATTTACCACAGGGCATGTCATTGCTTAAATTATTTATTTTATTTTAAAATATACGTAAACAGGAAATGAAGATCATCGGAAGCGGATGTGATTTTTTCGTTCCGGTTTCGTTTTTTTTAATTTGTAATTTTTTATGTAAAACATGGGTTTCTAATGTCGAATGTCTATATAATATACAAAATACCTCGATCCGATACAATAAAAATACACTAATTACGGTACCTGAGTTTGAAAAGCTCGGAACTATTTTTTGTCATGTTCAATTTAATTATGCTTGATAGGGGGATCACATAATTGAAATAGACTCGAAAGAATTGGTGTTGGCGGGAAATGGAGTTACTTCCCATATACCAACAACGCGTTCGGAACTAAACTATCTATATTTATTGACTCCCGATGAATCGGTATACCTGGGTTTTAGGGCTACACGGAATTCCAGGGTTTTCAAGGGGTGGGCATTCAATTCAAGGGTTTCAAGGGCCCTGGAAAATTGATTTTCCAAATCAAGGAGTTTCAAGGAATTCAAGGAGCCGCGGATACCCTGGATACACGTTTTCACGATACGATACATATCACGGTACATGACCAACAATACGATACGTATCACGATACGCAAAAACCATGTTCTGCAAAGATTTTTTACCTAAATTGCATCAACAAAAACAGTAAATATGGGTTATTTTTCCATTCGATGACAAAAAAAGGGTGACTTTTTGTATCGTGATACACTTCGCACGATACGATACGCATATCGTGTGACAGCGTATCACGATACAAGCATATCGCGATGAATCGTTGCAGCCCTATAAATCACAACATTAAATAAAATCATTTAAATCTGTTTTCTTACAATATTAAGCACTGTCAAATAGCTCTGTTTAAAAAATATATATATATATCTAACAGGCCAAACACTTCGATCGACGGCATTTCTCTAACTACCGACAACATCCTCGACTTAGCATCGATGATGGACTGCCAACTTCTTGAAGAAATGCTCGGACGTATACGCCAAAAAGAAGAGACCACTTCAATGCAGACGGAGATCAACAGATCAACAGCAGCAGCCCCATCTTAATTTGTCAACCAAATTAAACTTCCTTATTAAATTTTGTTTTTAAACTTCGTTCATTAATTTGATTAAAGTTCGTTCATATTCATATTATACTTCGTTCATTAAAGTTAGTTCATATTCATATTATACTTTGTTCCGTTCATTAAACTTCGTTTTTAATTTTTGTTTTTAAACTTCGTTCATTGAACTCGAATAACATATTATCGTTGATACATTTTTGTGTTCATAAGTTATATTGTATTACATGTGTATATTATTTATTGTTACATCAAACAACCCGGTTTCGTTAAACAAACATCTCATAATCCCCTCACACCTCCTAATTAGCACCTAATTACCCCTAATTAATTTTTGGCGGGCAGGTTGTCTGCAGGCGGGTTGTCTCAGAGCGAAACGGGCGGGTCGTCTCAGGGGCGGGTAGTCACGGACCCTGTCTGGGCACCTGGTAATGTTTTCATAACTTCTGCTCTTTATATTGGGATACCGATTTATAAATTTGATTAAACCCTTATTTTTGGGACTTCAATCTTCATGTCCAGTAACTGTGCAGAAATATACCAATTGATATTGTTTGCTGGTTTGATTTTCCAACAAACCAGGCAAAGAAATATTTCTGCACATAATTTTGAAACCTGCAGGCCTGCATTGTGGTGTTGTTGTTGACTTCTGCTTTTCACTATATGTTGAATGAGAGCTCTGGTACTTTTCCTAAAATAATATATTTTCAAGGGGAACGGGACTACCCGCCCCCGAGACAACCCGCCCCCGAGACAACCCGCCCCTATGCTATTTTGGGGGCGGGTTGTCCCGATAAATGAGGGCGGGTTGTCCAGAAATAGTTAATAGTGATTATGTTCTTTTATGTTCTTTGATGATATATTATTAAAGATTTTGATCAACAAAACATGTGTTTATTCATTAATTATGTCAATGCGTGGACTGGGATAAAGAATGACACAATGTTTTGACAACTGAACGGCACTTAAGGTAGGCCTAATTAAGTGAAGACTAATTAAAATGGGTGCTTTCAAAACAAACATTTGATGCAAATGGTTCATTATCACGGTGTGTTATCACAACACTTAGTGGTCGGGATTCATCTCACTGATGTTGACTGGAGGTGAGTATACACAAACAGCCTTTGAACGATGCCGACGGAACTGGACGCAGGCCGTGAATAGACACACATCAACCGTCGGCCTTAAGACTACATGCAGCGCCAGTGGATCACGAGCTCATCATTCCCCCATAGAGTTGGAGCATATACTCATATGACATTACCACTGATTACCGCTAATTGATTTTTGGGGGCGGGTTGTCCGGGGGCGGGTTGTCTCAGAGTGAAAGGGGGCGGGTTGTCTAGGGGGCGGGTAGTCACGGACCCATTTTCAAGCCCCAAAAATGACATATCATTATCAATATTAGGTCTATCATTATCAATATGCCTATTAATAAGCAAATTGCCAAAACACACAATTGACTTGCCCCCGATTGGAATTGAGAGTATATAATCTTGGGTTTCGAACGTTCATTTAGAAAGTAAATCCCTGTCGCATCCAGCCATCAGGCATCACCCCATTGTTATAAATGTATAATCCGCAGTACGATTTAGTATACAAATAAGAAAAAGTATTGCGTCCTGGAACGACTGAATAACCTCTCCGTCGTCACTATCATCTCCAAAACCAGTCAACAGAGGATCTCTGAATTTCGCATTATCATCAGTGTCAGTATTTGAAGACATTTCGTCTTTTTCTTTGGACGCATCAGCTGTTTTGTCAGCCATAATAAAACAAATTTCGCCGCTTACGAACGATAAAAAAAATAAGCGTTCGATTATCTGTCAGGGGTACAAGATTAGCACTGTGCAATGCTCCTTCACTATCTTTCTGGTTAATGCGCATGATCAAAACAATGCTCACGCGCGATTAAATAAGAGTAGCTTTCTGCTCAGCTCAAGTTTCACAAATCGAACAGAACCAACCGGTGTAATATCAGTTTTGATTGGTTGGTTTATTTTATCCAATTGTAAGCACTCTTACAAAATCGATTGGCAAGTATCTTTTTATAGCACACAAGCGACACAAATTTGGTGGTAAATTGTTCACGAGTGGGTATTCAGAATCTTTTATTCAATGTAGAATGCATAATGTTATTATTAAAAGTGCACTAAAATTACAATGTTATTATTAAAAGTGCACTAAAATTACAATGTTATGAGACAGTTCAATGTTAATTGTCATTTGTTTAATATATACAAATAAACTAATTCTCAATCTCACATTCTCACTCTCAGGTGGTTATCATCAATATCATGCATCAACCCCATCATTGAATAATAATAAATATTAATAATAATATCTATCAGTATCAACACATCTCATTTATTGCACCACAAGCTGCATATCCATTATATCAATCAATCTCATATCGAACACGCGCATAACTTAAGCGAAGTCAGTACATGTAATTACGCCAATTTACGGTAGCGGACATTGGCTGAGCTATATACTGGGGTCATGACGGGCAACGAACGACAACCTGCCATTCTACCTGCTACTGACATTACTTTACAAAGTAAAGATGGTTAGTGAGGGAAAGCTGAACCAACTACAGAAAGCAGAGACGAAAGAGTTGCAGGGGAGGATATTCAAGCTGTGGGACAGCTACGACTTAAAAGAAATATCACTATACTCAAAGAAATTTCCAAACTCTATGCACCAGTTTGACAGAACGAGAAAGGCAATGACCAATAAGATGTTACAGTTAATGCATGCTCATTAATCAAATATCATCGTTATTATTGATTTTCATTATATAATTATTATATTTGTTAATTCCATTACACAAATAAAATTTGATTTTAAACTAATATACTTGTACATTGAAAAAGCAATTACGCAAGGTCCCAATAGTCCTGACTCAAGGTCCCAATCGTCCTGACTCAAGGTCCCAATCGTCCAAGGTCCCAATCGTCCAAGGTCCCAATCGTCCGACAATCCGCTGGCAAGAGCCGCAAGACCGACATTCGTGAATTTAAAATTTGGTGGTAATTTGTTCATCAGTGGGTATTCAGAATCTTTTATTCAATATGACAATGTAGAATGCACTATGTTATTATTAAAAGTGCACTAAAATTACTATGTTATTATTAAAAGTGAACTAAAATTACAATGTTATGAGACAGTTCAATGTTAATTGTATTGTAATTTGTAGGCTCAATTTCATTTGAAATGTCAGACAGAAAGAAGGTGTACATTCAAATTTTGATTTTGTGTACTACTAAAGTCTAAAGCCACACTCATTCCACAGTTACTGGACATAAAGTCCCAAAAATATAGATTTAATCGAATTTATAAATTGGTATCCTAATATTATAAAGAGACAAGTTATGAAAACATAGCCGGACAAACATAATAGTATCTCAAATAAAATCACTGGGCATATGTCGCCTGTTTCCTATAAATAACATACTCATCTACATGTACAACTCTGCAGCGATAAAATCATTCCGGATGCCAAATTAACGGAGTTTGAAACATTTTTCACCATTATCGACGAGTAACTGGGACAATGGTTTCAAAAACAATTTTGTTGACAGTGCGACCCATTCCTTAGACATTACATTGTATTCTTCAAAACTTAACATCCATAAAATATATGATAAGGGGAAACAAGTTTGAGAAAATCAAATCCCAAATGCAAAACCTGATCGATTTAAAAAAAATCTGAAACCAGATTATCTACATATTTTGACCATCCAATCTCCAATCAGTAGTTTTATGGAATCCAATTGGATGGGACATCTTAAATTAAAACTATCAACATCTCTTCTTAAAATAACAAATTGAACATCTTTACCAAAGTGAATCTGTCTATTTCAGATAAGAAGCATATATTTAATAAACTTCTTGAGACGTCAGCATGGCATTCCAGCCACCGGGAGGTGTCCCAGGTAAATACATGTGCATGTATATTGATGCCTTATAATGTGATTTGGTGAGGCTATACTACTATATTAATATAACATTTAATATACCTGCAGCCTCATGACAATCGCACATCACATCGTAAGGCATTGTGTTTTATTGATGGTAACATGATATAAAAATAATGGCTTGGAGTTTATGACATACTGCCAAATATCAATATGTTTGTAATCTATGTTTTGTGGCGATGTCACTGGCAAATGGCATGGTTTATAAACTCCAAGCCGTTTATGGCATCTTACTGTAAAACAACCAGTTTATGTTCTACTGACAGTGCTGGTCATTAAAACACATTAATGATTATGACATACTATGAAATATTGATCTCTTCATAACCTATGTTGGTGGCGATGTCACTGGCAAATTGCATGGTTTATAAACTCCAAGCTGTTTATGGCATCTTACTGTAAAACAACCAGTTTATTATGTTGGTGGCAATGTCCCTGGCCAATTGCATGGTTTATAAACTCCAAGCTGTCAGTGGCATCTTACTGTAAAACAACCAGTTTATGTTCTACTGAGAGACCTGGTCATTAACACACATTAATGATTATGACATACTACGAAATATTGATCTCTCCATAACCTATGTTGGTGGCGATGTCCCTGGTCAATTGCATGGTTTATAAACTACAAGCTGTCAGTGGCATCTTACTGTAAAACAACCAGTTTATGTTCTACTGAGAGACCTGGTCATTAACACACATTAATGATTATGACATACTACCAAATATTGATCTCTTCATAACCTACGTTGGTGCCGATGTCACTGTCAAAATGCATGGTTTATCAACTCCAAGCTGTCAATGACATCTTACTGTTAAATAACCAGTTTATGTTCTTCTGACAGTGCTGGTCATTGCAAGAAAATGACATGTGAATGGCTTATTGCAGACAACGGATCATGTCAATGCAACATACAGACAATGCAACACTCATCTGAACACTACTTTTATTTTGACAGATGTTTAAAGACAGTCAGGATAGGAACATTTTATTAGATCAGTTTTCAGTATAAGAATCATGTTGGATCCCATTAAGATAAATTAGGAAATTTTGTAAAGATGTAAAAATATGTAATTTTTCGACCAAAAATGTTTTTGGGGGAAGGGTAGCTAAATCCAACATCTCGCAAAACGTTCAAAATTCCTGTCATCTTCTCTCTTCTTATGATTCGCAGATAGTACTACACCATATGTATTAAATAGTTTGGAATTATTGCAATATTTCTTTGAATGCAAATGTTTCAAAACAATCAATTATTTTCAGCAAAAAATACATTTATCTGCTTCAAATGGCAGGAAAATCCAAATTAACCAACACTTTTTCCTTCAAGTAGATATATGCTATGATATAGTGATTTTCATACCAAAACTTTCTGGAAACAAGACAGTCAATGACTGTGTGTCGCTCACCAGACTGTAAAGACTGAGAAGACTGGGACTCTGAAGACTACAAGAGTCAATATGTGACAATATCACTTAAGACAAGTAGTTCTAAACATGGACATAGCTGGAGGTTCTCCGATGAGCAGGGCTCTTCAACTTGAAATTTCTAATTGCACACCACTGACAAATCTCCAACCTCTTACCTTTTAAAGAAGACAACCATACCACAGTACTAAGTTCACAAAAATCATTTTGCACATCCCTCTTAGGTTGAATTTTACAACTGGTACCAGTACTTCAAGCTCTCAAACATTTGAAAATTACTAACCCCATAAAGTTAAAATTTGTGGCCAATTTGGTACAACAGTTTAACCTGAAGTAGGAACATATGGACTGTTCACAGGAGCTTGGAATTTGGTCAAAACCCCTCTTTTATTGGCGGAACCACCACCCGGGACCATAGGTCCCGGGTGGTGGTTCCGCCAATAAAAGAGGGGTTTAGACCAAATTCCTAGGTCCCGGGTGGTGGTTCCGCCAATAAAAGAGGGGTTTTGACCAAATTCCAAGCTCCTGTGGACTGTTGGTATAAAACATACATGTTGGAAAATAACACCAAACTATGAGAACAATTCTAACCTATTTTTGATGTGAACATCTAATCTACATCTAATGTTATACCAGGCGTGAAATTTTCAACTGTTTAAATTTTGATCAAATTAGGGGGTCAAAACCCCACCCCCTCTACACCCCTTCCCCATTGCCTCAAACATTGCCCCCACCCAGGCTGCATAGAAATCAATATTATTATACCAGTACCAAACAGGATTAGAGGAGAGTTAAATCTCTTAGCTCTGCCCCTATTAGAACAAATGTGAATATCCACCTATAAGATCCATTCATCTAGTATTATCAATATACCCCCCCCCCCCAATATTCAATAGGATATGATTTCACCTGGATAAGTGGTGGTTAAGAAAATAATATTGGAACAGCCAAGTCTGTATTTGGTATGGCTGATCTTTGCAGAATGAAGTCCCCAAAAGGTGAATTTAATGACACTATTCCCCAAGGTGGAATAGCATCAACGAATCTGAACCCGGTCACCCAAGGCCCATCCATACCAAATATAGGCTTAATGGTTCTTGAGAAGAAATTATTTTAAGATTTACTATGGAGGGAAAGAGTTATGGCCCTAGCATAGTGTGTCTGACATTTGCAGAATGAGGTCCCAGAAGGTGAATTTAATGACAATATTCTGCAAGGCGGGCTAGCATCACCAGATTCAGCCTCAGTCTGATTAGGCCTCACCAGCCATGGGAAACCTAGGAACAGATTGAAGTTCTACAGTTGGAAGTTTGTAATGCACACCCATTGAGCACCTCAATTATACATTTTATCTTCTGCAAATTAAGGGGACATAGAAACTGAACAGAAGGGAACAAGTCAAAAATTAATTAAAACAAAACAATACTTAAGATACTTCCAAAAAGAAGATGCCTAAGCAGAATTAGGTCCATGGAGGGTGTATTTGGTGAAACTAGCCTGTTGTACAGGGTAGCAACACTAAATTCACCCTCTGGGGACCTCATTCTG
Organism: Siphonodentalium dalli; assembly: GCA_032622095.1. Classification (NCBI taxonomy): domain Eukaryota; kingdom Metazoa; phylum Mollusca; class Scaphopoda; order Gadilida; family Siphonodentaliidae; genus Siphonodentalium; species Siphonodentalium dalli. The sequence continues at coordinate 78,761,469 of CP136069.1, forward strand.
CAAATGTCAGACACACTAAATTCAGGGAGTTTGTTTACAATTGCTAGCAGTTACAATGTTTACACAAGCTGCTAGATGACATTATTCTAATCTAGATTAATGACCTGTGTCTCTCCATCTATCCACAAAGATATATCTGCAACTTTAATAGAACAGGTATTAAAGTTATAAGCTGGAGATGATATCCGTTGGAAGGGATGTTGGTTGGGTGCAGGGTGGGGTGGGTCTGGGCCATGTGGGAGGGGGGATGGGTAATGGAATATTTCTGTAATTTCATTAAAGATTAAGTTTCATAACTCTGCAGATGTTATAATGGGGTAACTTTTTTCAAATTTTATAACATGTTTAAAAAAATTTTTTTTGTTAAATTGAGCAAGGTGAAAATTCCAAAAATCTGAATTTAACCCAATTTTTTTTTTTTAGTTAGGTTTAAACTGGCTCCGCCCACATTCGACCCAGTGACCTCATTTGAACAATTCTGAATAACAGTCCCCCAAGGACCCTTTGTACCAAATATGAACCCATTCGGCCCAATGAAATTTGAGAAGAAGTCGTTGTAAGAATTACTATGGTGGGAAAGAGTTATGGCCCTGGCTTCGCAACTATTTGACACAGTGACCTCATTTGAACAAATCTGAATGAGAGTCACCTAGGGAATATCCACACCAAAAATGAACCCATTCGGTTTGATGGTTCCAGAGGAGAAGATGTTCAAAGAATTGTTGACGGACGGACGAGGAGTGATGACTATAGCTCCACTGGAGACTTCGTCTCAGGTGAGCTAAAAAGCAATGGTGGGCGTCATACATTGTCGATTTGACCATAGCCACCAGTGATTCCATTTTTTTTTTCTTTAATTTTCGTGAACAATACATATTTTATCTTTAAAAAAAAAAAATGGTTTCAACTTTGCTGTGGGTAGAGGTACCCAACCATTTTTGGTGTTAGGCTGCTGCATTACTGCCAAAATGAATGCTTGAATACATTCTATATGCTATAAACCTGGCTGTGCCTTATTTTGACAGAAAGACAGAGCCAGAATAGGAAGATTTTATTAGATCAGTTAGAAGAACAGAAGAAGAGACTTCGAATGCAGACACATGGGCCACAGACAGGAAACAATATGTACGTAAATCTAAGTAAATCATCAGTTTTAACCCTTTCTTGACCAAGTCTGGAAATAGTGTGTCTGACATTTGCAGAATGAGGTCACAAGAGAGTGAATTTAATGATGCTATCCCGCACTTTGGACTAGCATCACCAGATTCACCCTCTGGGAACCTCATTCTGCTTAGGGATCAATTTGTTATGGGAGACCTAGGATCAGATTGAAGTTAGTGATGTTCACCCATCAGTAACCTTGATTATGCATTTTATCTTATCCAAATTAGGGGATAAAGAAACTGAACAAAAGGGAAAAAGTAACACAAAACTTAAAACAATGTTAACTTGAGACTATAGATACTTCCCAGAAGATGAGACCTAAACAGAATGAGGTCCCCAGAGGGTGAATTTGGTTATGCTGGCTCACTGTGCAGGGTAGCATAACTAAATTCACCCTCTGGTGACCTCATTCTGCAAATGTGAGACACACTATTTCCAGTCTTATTCTTGACTAAATGTGTCCTCCCATTCCATTATAAAAATATACATCTTATTCGATTTGGAGGGCTGTTCAGGAATGATAAGCAGACGAGGATATAATACAAGTTCAGAAGGATTCATATTCATTGCTGGGAAATATTCAGATGGACCTTTTGTTGAACTTATTATTTGAACATTTCATAAGGGAACTACTTGTCAGTGAACATTTAGTAGAGAAAGGTTAAAGCAGGGATGTTGGAGAATCCATTGCACCACTCCCTCCCCGACGTCCATTGCACCACTCCCTCCCCGACGTCCATTGCGCCACTCCCTCCCCCATGTTCATTGCACCACTCCCTCCCCCACGTCCATTGCACCACTCCATCCCCCACGTCCATTGCACCACTCCCTCCCCGACATCCATTGCACCACTCCCTCCCCCGACGTCCATTGCACAACTCCCTCCCCGACGTCCATTGCACCACTCCCTCCCCCACGTCCATTGCACCACTCCCTCCCCGACCTCCATTGCACCACTCACTCTCCCACGTCCATTGCACCACTCCCTCCCCCACATCCATTGCACCACTCCATCCCCCACATTCATTGCACCACTCCCTCCCCGACCTCCATTGCACCACTCCCTCCCCCACGTCCATTGCACCACTCCCTCCCCCACATCCATTGCACCACTCGCTCCCCGACGTCCATTGCACCACTCCCTCCCCCACGTCCATTGCATCACTCCGTCCCCCACGTCCATTGCACCACTCCCTCCCCCACGTCCATTGCACCACTCACTCCCCCACGTCCATTGCACCAATCCCTCCCCGACGTCCATTGCACCAATCCCTCCCCCACATCTATTGCACCACTCCATCCATCCCCCACGTCCATTGCACCACTCCCTCCCCGACGTCCATTGCACCACTCCCTCCCCGACGTCCATTGCACCAATCCCTCCCCCACATCCATTGCACCACTCCCTCCCCGACGTCCATTGCACCACTCCCTCCCCGTCGTCCATTGCACCACTCCATCCCCCACATCCATTGCACCACTCCCTCCCCGACGTCCATTGCACCACTCCCTCCCCGTCGTCCATTGCACCACTCCATCCCCCACATCCATTGCACCACTCCCTCCCCGACGTCCATTGCACCACTCACTCCCCCACTTCCATTGCACCACTCCCTCCCCAACGTCCATTGCACCACTCCCTCCCCCACGTCCATTGCACCACTCCCTCCCCCACGTCCATTGCACCACTCCCTCCCCGACGTCCATTGCACCACTCCCTCCCCGATGTCCATTGCACCAATCCCTCCCCCACATCCATTGCACCACTCCATCCCCCACGTCCATTGCACCACTCCCTCCCCCACGTCCATTGCACCACTCCCTCCCCGACGTCCATTGCATAACTCCCTCCCGACGTCCATTGGGTTGGAATTCTCCAACTGGCATCTCATGCTCTCCGATTGGTGGAAATATCCAACTTATACATCCCCCCTCATGGTTTGAACATTTCCAGCTAATGATCAGAGGTATATACATGTACTAGTACAATTGGGGTTGGGAGATACAACAGGTGCACCAGTGAATCGAGATACAGAATACTGAGATACAAACGTACATGTATCGTATCAGGTCATATAATATCTTGTATCCCGATATGCCCAAAAGCTGTTTGAACTGTGACCATTTTCAGCTTCTATTGTGTACTCTTAGGTACCTAGTAATAGTGATGGGTTAAATTTTGGGTTTAAATCTATAATAGTGATGATGGCTTTTATATTCTTGTCTTTTTTACCAAACAATAGTGATATTTGGAAATTTTCTCCCAACACTATTATTTAGCACCTCACCAGTGACCTCACCTCAGTGGTGCACATGGTTCATGACTGGTTTTATTGACCACTAACTAAAACAGGCTCCATTCGAGAGCCTTTATAATCTACAGCAATTCATTAAACGGACATGGCTCATTCGAACCCTAAAATTTATGTATACGTAATTCGAGAAAAGGGGTCTCAAAACATGCATATGCAAACTATTCCAGAGCTAATTTGTCGATATAGCGCTAAAAAACGCATTTTGTTAGTTATATTTTTGCGTAAATTTGATATCGTTTCGCTGTTCCGGTTAAATTTTTCTAATCAGCCGATCTTCCGAGTGATGCCGGCAGCGCTCGTGTGTTTTCGGAAATGAGTGCATTCTCGATACCGCCATGTTTGTGACGTAATATTTTCCAAGTTTCCCCAGCGTCTCTATCATTTTCGGTACGCGATAATGTGTTTCCGTTGGATCCTATTTGTCCATGCGAGATAATAACAACCTCTGTTGACAAGGATGTGACAATAGAACGGTTTTCCAGTTTGTTACACAATGTCAACATGAATTTTAGTCATTAACATTGATCCTTGGAACACATTGATTTTTCTCAAATACACTCTAATCGCAAGTTTGTAGGCAATACTTTTCAGTTGAGTGTGTCGATGAACTGCAGTTAGTTCAATTCCGTAGTTCTTTTAAAAGGTACTCAATCCGATCAGACGGTCCCCATACTATCAAGATACAACAGCAACAACATTTCTTCAAAATATGCTTTAGTTATCAGAATCGATGTATTGCAACAAAATAATGCTAATCACTGTCAACTATGGTATCAAATTTCCCAAAACTTGTTGTTTATCAACATTTTGTTCAACAAAATATGGCCGTATTGTCACTAAAGTATCACAAAATTTGACCGTATTACCACTTGACTTTAGACTTATCCATCTTCATCCGTAATTTTGTCCGAGACCCTCCGCTTGACCACGTGTTTCTGGGCCACATATTATTACACATCTCGCGAAATAACAAACTTCAACAATCGATATCTGATCACTCTGAGCTCAATTCAAATATTTGTTTACCCCCGAAACCAAAGAAATAGTAATTTAGGAGTGTGATCGGATTGAGTACCTACCCAGGTGGTGAAAAATAAAAGATATCAAAAATAAATATCTGATAACTCTGAACCTTGATGGGTCCTCGACTCAAGTCTAATATTTTGTTAACCCCGATATTTGGACTAAGTTGGTTTTTATTCCATTTTGAAGAGGAATAATAATCATATCCTCTACAACATATCCAAAATCCGATAAATCCGCTTAGAGCAAAATGTTCTATTCAAAATGGCATCCTTGATGACAATTGGTATTGAAAAGTGCTGATTTTCTGTGACACGTGGCTTTAGGTGCACCAACTATCGCCAAGTTAGCAATAAAATGAAATATACACAAACAATGCTTAGTCGTAAACCATATAATTATGTACAATATCTATCCCAACATGGCCATATCACACCTGTTACCCCATTTGATATTGGAATAGTTAGAAAATCGACATGAAAAATAACACAAAAAAAAAAACAACGTCTTCACCATCGGTTTCAGTAGTAGAATAGGATTAAATTTATTTTAATTTATTTTTCCTCAAAATGTGTCTACATTGTTTACACGCCGTTACCACGACACAACTTTCAAATTATACAGCAGTGCGGAACACAACTCACATCTTCTACTTTCATATGATGTCTAATTTTTACGTGTGTTAAAAAAAATATATTCAAAACAGTTAATCCAAGTAGATAATTAACACAGTTCCAATTCTACGTGCGTGTGTACACACTCTCCCCACCTGTCTATCTTGTTTACAGTTTATTTCAACATATAACCATGTAAATTGTGAAAAACTATATGCATATATACTTAGCTAGATCATATCATGAATTCTACACCAGTTGAAGTAATGTGAAATGTTTCATGTTCAGATAGGGAAGTTTCTAAACATTTAAAAAAAAACCAGTGCAGCTAGTATATTCTTAGTTAATATTGTTCCTCAGTAAATAGTGTATTCCACTGTGTACGTAGTTCACGAAGATCCCAGCTCGATGTTGCATGAATTATGTCACTTTGTTGAGTCGAGTTTGATAGGCATCCTTTACAATCATGAAATTTCTCACGGGTAATCAATTCAATGTTTATTTCGATGTTGACTTACAAAAGTCAGACAAATCATGCAATCTGGATTTTCACACCCCATATTGTGAAATATATTATTAAGGAACAAGTAATAAATAAATATATAGTCACTGAGTTGTTTTTTCAATGCTATAAAATTCTCCGTCAGAACATTAAAACGTTCCCATATTTTTAACTGGTTGAATATGATCTCTACGGTAGCCAGAGTATATAAATTCATGACATGATCTAATACTTGGCGACCCATTCCTATATTCTATAAGAAATATATTCAGCATATACTGGAAATCATACAATTTACTACGATAATGATGTTGGATTGAAATTTAAATACAAATGCATCTCAACATAATTACTTATTATACATGTATAAGTAATATTATGTTCCTTTCTGAACCCCCTCCCCCAATCGCACCATCGTCACGTCTCGGATAAATTCAGATGACCGTCCTATTAATAAATTCTTGTCAACAGAGACCATTTTTTCTCACAGGGACACATACGATCAAATTGAAACCCCTTTATCACGTACCGGAAATTATAAGACGCTGGGGAAGCTTATTTATGAATACACCCGGAAATCCTCGGCTGTTGTCGGTGATTGCATCATCCAAAATGGCAGGTTGGTCCCGAACATTGAGATTTTGTTGTAATTTTCATGACTTGAATGCGTCTTTATTATGGGACATATATTGGTCATAGAAAGGTGGTTTGGGTATTTATCTACCTATTTTGATACCGGGAACATTTCAAAAGCGAATATTATTTTGTGTATTTTGGAGCGCAAACCGCCATGTGGCTTTAATGTCTTTGTTTGCTTACAGCATTCCCAGCAGCAGCACCACCCCAGCTACTCCTACAACGACTGGTCCCCCTCAACCTGCACCAGTTCAGCAGTCGCCTTCGGTATGTATTTCTACTGTCCTTAGCTCATCCAAAAGGAATTTTTCATTATTCTAGTTAGCATTGCTCAGGTGTTGGCAGTGAAAAAAAGAAAAAAATGATACCCGGCCTAACCCAGGGTACAGGGAAATTTCCAGGGCTGTTTTGATACCTGTTACAGGTATGGGCGCCCAAATGACCCCAAATTCCTAGTGGACAGTATTGAGTCAACCTGAATTTTCAAGGCAATTCAACAATAAGCGCTGTAAATAAAAAATCTGCAGTTGCAATACAGCCTTCATTTGCATGTTGAATTTTTAAATCAGAAATATTATGTCATATTTCTAATATATGCGTCTGTATCTGTGTTGGTTCGGTGTAGAAGCCGTATTTTAAAGTTATATTGGGATATTGGGATACCGGTACATATCCTCTGCTGGAAACAGGTGTCCCCAAATTATCTCTGGATTCTTCCCTGCCAGGGTACTAAGCTGCACAACCTACCGAATTTCAGATCACTTAAAGTGTTATGAAACACTCCGGTATGGTGATCAAATTGAAATGGAGAATAATCTTGTTCAAAGTAGTAATTTTTACAAATAATATTTCCAAATTGACAACACACACCGTCATTCTTATATCTGAATTAAATGCAGTGACTCTCGATGGCGAAATCATTTTCGTAAGTTTATCACCGATAGATGCGTCCCGAATCAAGTAGTAAATATTTACAATTGAGCGTAGTTCTGATGTTTTCTATGGAGTAGTACGGTCCATTTGCTTCAATTTTCGGCGATGTTAGTAGAATGTTACATTCCTCCAGTTGGCATAGCGCCTGAATACTAACTTATCAGTTTCACCCACCTGAACAAGTCCATAATATGTCTTTAAACCTGTAGTGAATATAATGGAAAGCATACTAAGCACAAATTTGAAAGAAAGTTCAGCATTTGATAGTCCTAGTAAACTGTAAACACATTTTAATTAAGCAGAAAAATGGTACAGGATACTTTAATCATATTTATGTATTATATTGCAATTAACCTCTTCGCTGCTAAATAATGTTATGACGTCGTGTGCTGGCCTGTTGACGTTATTGCCATTTTCCTATGGAAAAATATAACGGGAATATCACAAGAACCGTAAGACTGACTCAGTTGAAAGGCTATTGTCATTCACAATCGTGGAACATCAAACACTGTTTGAAACTTCAAGATACAGTTGTTCCGATGCACCAATCTCTGAATTCCAGTTATGAATAATGGCCTACTTCTAGTGTGCTGAAGTAGGTCCGTAGTACCTACGGACCATATAGCACACGAAGTGCACTTTTATGTCCGTAATAGTTATGGACGTCATAGCAGCGAAGAGGTTAATAATTATATTTCAATGTTTTAACACACATGTAAATGCACTTGTCTGAATATTTACAAGTAAAAATTTCTTCCATTAAATTCGCTCTCCTTAAGGCCTAACTCTTCCATGACTGGAGCTTTCTGAAACCGTGTAAAAACCCTGTGCCAATGCATTCTCTTATATAAGCGAGTATAAGCGAATACATTGGCCTAACGATATTTACCTTGACTGTAAGCCATTGAATTCTCTTATATATGTGAGGCTCCCTATGGGAGACTTGCATGTATAAGTGAATGCACTGGCACAGGATCTTTAAGGTTGCGTCATCGCAGCTTCCGCCTTGAAAGGGTTAAAAAAAGACCATTGCTTCCCCTAACCGACCTACTCTATTTTGAACACATTTTATTGTGAAATCGGAAACCTCGAAGACTATTACAAACGTCTTCTGAAGAGTTAAACACTGTTGTGCATCATACATAAACATGTCAGGTCATGTAGTTTAATTGATATAGTTTATGGTAATATAATTAAATGATGTTGGTCATGCTTGAAAATTGAATCTGATTTGTGGGAAAGGGAGTGACATGTGTATGATATGACTTCAGTTTTCCCATGTGAATATGTCGCTACTTCAGTTTGCAACTGGATTTTTCCAAATAATGACAAAACGGTTTGTGAAAGAGTTGATTGTTTCACTAAACACTGTATTTACTAGCCTATTGGTGCTTGGGGTTAATATTGTGGGTAGGAATTATGTTGTTGAAATAATTGGAAGATATTGGGTAAAAAAATAATAAAAATAAGTTTTACCCAACTACCAACCCTCTTTTTTTCAGTCCGTTAGTGGAAACAAAGGTCTTTTTTTAGGCAATTGTGTTATTCTTGAAATGATGTCAGCATAATATTGTCCTTGGTATAATATATGCTTTCCAATTTTCAAGGCTATGCATCAATTATTAATGTTCCATCTTCAATAATAAGCCAAACAATAGCAAACTGGAAGTTTGTCTAGATTAAGTTACATAATAAATATCTTTTAAAAAAAATGTCAATGGCAATAAAGTTGAATGGAGCTTTCTCTAATTTAGGACTAAGACAGGATACTTTTCAGGTGATGTTAACATGTGTACTTCCTGAATGTTATTTCTAAACAATATCTCATTGTAGGTAACTTTAGAGAATCACCACATGACCCCAGCACAGAGAGCTGCACTACAGGTATTAACCCTTTCAGTGCCAAGTCCGCTTTTTGTATTAACCCATATTTCCTTGATCATTTTTCAAATTTATTGATTATAATAATGTGATACATTGATGGAAAGAGCTCAAAAAGCTCTTTCCATCAATGTATCACATTATTATAATCAATAAATTTGAAAAATGATCAAGGAAATATGGGTTGATACAAAAATCGGACTTGGCACTGAAAGGGTTAACAAGAAGAAGTTGCACCTTGGGTGCTGGCATACCCCACAGTGCCAAATTGAAACATGGGCATGACGGAACCCAAATTTAAAATAAAGAAAGAAAGATAACTGTAGAATGGATAATGCAGTTTCAGTGGGCTCTCATTTGAAAGCACTGCCGATGTTGAACCTCCATATACCAAATTTCATTGAGATCCAATGAACTATACATGGCTGAAATATCTGGGGAGACTGACAAAAAAAAACAAAAAGATTTCAAAATGAACAAAGATGGATATTACTCTAGAGTGGAAATTTTTAATGTTATTTGCCGTTCTTTTAAAACTGGTATGATGGTGAATCTCCTGTAGATCCCCCCAGAAGATGAGGCCTAAGCAGAATGGGGTTCACAGAGGGTGAATTTAGTGATGCTAGTCCCCCCCCCCTGTGTAGGGTAGCGTCAATAAATTCACCCTCTGGGGACCTCATTTTGTAAACGGCAAGACACTATTTCAAAGCTTGTATCTCATTCCATTTCAGCATGCCCATGCTAACTCTGTTGGATACTTCATCACCCAAGACTCATCGTTCGGAAATCTCATATTACCAGTTCTGCCGAGGTGTTGACACCAGACTCATGAGGTAGAAAATGACCGCTCTGGCTGAGTGGTGAATCAGTCTTCGAGATGGATACTCAGACAAACACGGCTGGTATTCAGATGCAGATCTCATCAGTCAGGAACTTCACCAGTCTATAGTGCAAATGGGTGTAACCAAGTGCACCAGTCTATCTTAACAGATGGGTGTATCCAACTGCATCAGTAAAACAGCAGGGTGTAACCAAGTGCTCCAGTCTAGCTTAAATGATGGGTGAAACTAACTCTCTATCTTGGAAAAGTACACACAATAAACTATGTGCTGGCACCCAAAAGGCTAGCGCACACCAAGCTATAGCACAGCCACATACCGAGCAGTGTCGGAAGCATCAAGTTTGGACACTGAATGAGATGGGGACTAATGTTTTGTGTAATCTGTTTCTGACATGGTTTACATATGTTACATTTGACAAATCATCATGTATTTTATTGGTGTATGCAGTTGGAAGTATTTCATTCTACAGTCATTAAGATATGCAATATATATGTACATAAAACAACAGAATGGTGTGGAAAGATTGACAATATCCTACTTGTTTGCCATTCCATTGGGTAAAACTCAAACCCTTTGGTTTGATTTGTATACAGTAATGCTCTAATTAATCGACCTCTTAACCAAAGCAGAATTATGGGTAACTTTTCAGGATTTAGTTGGAAATATGGCTTGTTGCCATTCATCGGAAAGCTCTCGGCGAGAGATTTCCGATGAATGGCAACAAGCCATATTTCCAACTAAATCCTGAAAAGTTACCCATAATTCTGCTTTGGTTAAGAGGTCGATTAATTAGAGCATTACTGTACATGTATGTACCATAGTGCCTAGTTACAAACATGTGTGATAATGTCAACAGGTCAGGCATATCCTTCATTTACCTATTATTTAAGAAATAACTCTTGTTTTGATTAAGGTTATGCAGTTATAACCGAAAAGTTTCAAGATAAATTATATAACGCTCATAGCACAGTTATAGAAAATTTAACTTCAAACTTTTCGGTTATAACTCATAACGGTTAACCTTAATCGAAACAAGAGTTATTTCTTATAATTTAATCCATCATTTCACAAGAGAACCAGCAAAAGTAGAAGTTGGAAGTATAATGAGCGTACAACATTTTGACTATTTCTGATGAAAAAGACACGTGAAGTTGAAAGAGCAACTGTCACTCAAAACTTGTGCTTATCGATTGATCACATCGGGTCGGCGATTTAGCGTTTTTGATTAGCGGTAGTTGTGTGTGGGATTACTATTTGACTGCGGTGGCACAAACCCTGTTCGTTTATATTGATACATAGCTCTTTTTTGGTTGAGTTATTTTTAAGTGAAGAAAATGATGAATACTCACTTCGATATGAGACATCTTGCTACCATTTTCGAGAAAATTATGACGCAAGTTCCTGGCCCTGATCAAATAGCAGTTGTCATTTTAACAGACATCACTATTTTGAAATTTAGGACAAAACATCTTCAATTTCGTGTACTTTTTCGTGCAAAGAAGGGTGATTCGAAAAATATCTGAATTGTATAATCGAATCAAGTCAAATCAAATAAGCAGTCAAATTTGTGAATCTCGAAGCTTTGCAGGACCCTAATTACAAGTTGCTTCAATGTCCACTTACGTTTACTTGATCATGACTATTATTCAATAAATACATACAGTTAACTAGTTTGCTCCAAATTTCTCTCAATCTAAACAAATTTGTCAAGTAATCTTGGTTGATCGTACATGTATGTAGTCTCTTTAATGTATATACATAGGTTGTTTGCAATGATAAAGTGCCAAGCCATACCTCTCAAGAGTAAGATTTACCCTGCCGTCAACAAATATGTGTGACAATATCGAAATACTATCATTTGTCAAAGTTGGATTTAATTCAATATCAAAATTAAACTGATCAGGCAATGGAAAAAAAGATTTAAAACCCGAGCATTTCTTGCAATTTTGGATCAGAAATTTCCAACTTGCATGCCTATGTGGCATGCCAGGGGAGAGGATCCTACATCTATATCATTGTACCCGGGGGGAGGTGAGTTTAGAGTGGTGTCTAACCACCCCCCCCCCCCCCAACTTTAGGCAAAATTTTCAACAGTTGGAAAGCTTGAGATACCATTTGGATGGGTTGTAAATATAATTTTGCGAACCCGATTACAGTAATGCCCTAAATAATGGACTCCCTAACCACAGCAGAATTATGGGTAACTTTCAGGATTTAGTCAGAAATATGGCTTGCTGCCATTCATCGGAAAGCTCTCAGAGCTTTCCAGTGAATGCCAACAAGCCATATTTCCGACTAAATCCTGAAAAGTTACCCATAATTCTGCTGTGGTTAAGGAGTAGATTATTTAGGGCATTACTGTATGTACCAGAAACCTAACAAATAGCCTCTTGCGACAGGCTCAACACAAGTGTAACGAAAGTTTCCTAACTTACAAGTCATACTACATGTATGTAGACTTGGACTGAGGAACAGTTTGAGGAGGAGTCAAACCATGTACAACTGGTCAATTCAATTTTCATGTTATGATTACCACCATATTAATAAATTAAATGCGAATGTGTGTGTCTCTCTGTGGATGTTCATTATAGCTGTCCACATTTCTGCACCGATTGCGATGAATTTCACCATGGGTGTGTATTTTGGTTCTCCGGGTAACATGGGCCGAGTCCGGACTCTGCCAGATGATTCCTTTATTTCCGCATTAAAGAATAGAAACAACAAAGGCTCTTTATATTGCCTTATCTTTTATCTTAACTCGTTTGGGACTTGATTCTTTTGAGAAAACATTACTCACAGACGAGATTGTTTGCAGAAATGCTCACTTTTATATAATTTTATAGCAATTTATGCATTTATTCAATGTTGGGTCAGACAATTTGCCATGGCAGAATTCTCCGTGTGACAACTCATACAATATGAGTGATCATCATCATCCGTAGTCTATAAATTTTCTAGAAATGTTGGGTAGATACCACCAAATTGCAACTGGTTACCATAGCAACATATTTTCGGAAATGTATGCGTTTGGGGCTGTAATTTCGCTACATGACGATACCTTTGCGACATTTTGAATCAAATATAAATTATTTCCAAAGTTAAATGATCCAGGAATATTTTGCCAACATCTGGAACTAGCCCTGCTCAAAAATCACCCATCACCGACAGAGGGCGCCATTCAAAATGGCTGCCAAACCCCCTTTTTCTAACGTTAAAATGCTTACTTTCATATCATTTTATAGCACTGTATGCTGGGTCAGACCATTTGCCATGACAGAATTCTCCACGTGACAGCTGATAATATATGGGTGATCATCCGTGATCTATAAATCTTCCAAAAATTTTGTTTGGGTATATACCACCAAATTTTCGGAAAATTATGTGTCTGGGGGCTGTAATTTAGCTATACGAGATGTCTGCGTGCGACATTTTTATGTTTACCCATACCATAGTATGGTAAACATAGTGTCGTTGCCCGGATTGACCACTCGTCGTTGGTCCGTCTGTCTGTCCGTCTGTCCGTAGACACTTGACGAGTAATGCGATAACTCAAACATTTTGTATCTGATTGGAACCAAATTTGGTATGTTAGTTTCACAGCCCATAATACAGATCGAGTTCGAATATGGGTTTGATCCGATTAATTTTAAAGGAGTTATGACCCTTTTTCGAGAAAAAAAAATTCATTTTTTTTAGATTTAGCTCCTTGCTAAATTTAGCATATACAGATATTAAATTTTGTGTTTGAACTTTAATAACAATAAAAAAAAAATTTAAATAATAAACAAAAATTGACACTTTCATTTATTTTAGTTTTATACGATTAATTAGGTGTGAATCCGTGTGATATCCTGTTTTGAAAATATGAAGATTTTATTGCAATAGTTTCATGTAATATAATGATATCAATAAATTACCATGTAATCCAACATCCAGAGTATATCAGAGGATTTTTATAGATGTTGTCATTCCAAGTGAAATCTGTTATGAAATGAGTGATGACATATGATACAGAGCTCTGGTGGGTCAAGCAAGATAAACAACACTGGTGGCTGGCTGTTTGTTTATTCTAACTGTCAAATTGATTAATGGCAGCACAAGACAGGTGTTTTTCCTATTCTTGAAATTTCATTACAGGATGAGATAAGGGCCCCCTCAGTGAAATTAATGGAATTTAGAAGACACTTATATAGGTGAGGGGCCCTCACCTATATAAGTGTCTTCTAAATTCCATTAATTTGCTTCAAAAATAATTAACCCTTTCCAAGGTTTCCATAGACACATGCTATAATGTACATGGACTCTTCCTCATATCTCTTAATATATATTGGGTATCTTTGCACACTTCTATCAATTTTGGTATTGACTGATTAATTGATTTTTGAAAAATATATTAACCCTTCAGACACGTGCTTTCAAAATTAAAACAACAGCTGATAGCCAATTTGATTTATCTATGCAATGGGGAAACAGGCAGATAAATATACATGACTATTGTAAGTGATGACTTGTTTTGAAAATCAATATGGTAGATGTTAGTATTTCCAGGAACCTTATTTTCCCATTTGTTCACATTTTCATGGTTGATTGAATTTTAGGGGCCACAGAGCACTTAGAAGATTAACATTGAAGGTTGTGGCTTTAGTGCCCAAGCTACTTGTAAAACATTGTAATGTGTGAAACCATTCAAATGAGGGCTAACTTACTTTCTTTTATATGAACGATTTAGTGGTCATCCCCATCATATTATGTCTGTATAACATTATATAGATAATACTTTTGAATTGTATAAACTACATATATTTTTGAAAAACATACACCCCTGTTATGAAACACTTAATCTTATTTAATACACAGGTCAGATCTGATCTTATATCTGTCCATGTTTGATAAACAAATAACTGGGGAGAATGCGGGAAGGGGGGGGGGGTAATTAAAGTACCATTTAAATACGAGATGGAATCCCCTACATATATGTCGTTCTAAGCAGTCTGGCTTGTCAACAATTATAATTTCTCTTTAGAAGTGAATAATAAATTTTGAATATCTGGCATGTCAAAAGTGGCAAAGATAGGGATTTATCACTTTTGCTTCCAATGAATTAACTTAAACTCCTAAACATGTCCTCCGAAATCACTAAACCATTGGATCCCACAGTGAGAGGTCCTTGTGTGAATAGGGACAGAGTTATGAGATTTAAAACTACTCCTCCCCCAACCCAAATACTTTTAACCCTTTCTTAAGACAAATTATTTGAGCTTTTGATTTCAAGTTGGGTACTGATATATGGATTAATTCCTGTGATCATATCTTTGACAAATTATCAGTTATGGCTAGTCACTATCGCCAAGGTATGGGTTAAACATCTGCCGATCGTGATCGGCCTCTCGTTAATCAAATGTAATTAAATTTCCAAAAAATGGGATCCAGGAATATACTTAAATTGCTCTCGCTTCTTGTTCCTTCTGCTGAAGGGGTCAAGATTCACCTGCCATGGTGATTGACAACCGAAAAAATTGTCTACGGCTTAGGTTACTGGGCGCCGCCATTTTGGAACAATGACGTCACGAATCACAGCACGCGACCCCCACGTGACGCCAAAAATAGGTTACATATTCATGGACCCCTCACTGAGTGATCGGCCTATATTTAATACATGATACTATGCGCAAAACATTTAATTATAAAAGATTCATTCGCTGATAACAAGTGCATGAAGTGGGAAACGGATATATCCGTTTCCCGTCCTGTAGGTAATGTTTTGGGAAACAGATATATCCGTTTCCCGTCCTAAACGAGTTAAAGACAAAGGACGACTCAAATGCTCTTTATCTTTTACCTATCAGGAGCTAGTGTGTGTGTCTCTCTAATAAACGTCTATGTATGTTCTTTATAGAAGTCCACATTTCTGCACCAGTTACAACAAAATTGTATGTTAACGACTGTTTTTAGGTGATACCGAAACATATGTTATTAGTGAATGAGACCAATGGTTATTTTCACCTGCGACAAGCCGATCATGAAAATAAACATGTCTGGCTCACTCAATACATAATTTTCTATGTCGACTCAAAAACGCTAAATATACTCTATTATCAGAGCACATCGCATGCAACACAACTTTTCTGACACTCCCTCATCAACATACGTTTCAACATATTAAACAACTCATAATTCTTTATATCTTCTCTGGTTTAACAACTAACACCGACCAAGTGAACACTGGCAAAAAATCTACTGATTTGCCTTACACTCAGCAATGTGTTCACTTGTAATGTGTTCATTATGTCTATAGTGTCTTGAATCACAATGGGACAGTGTCTTTGTTGAATTCCTTTGAGAAATCAATTTGTGTCTATAAATCAATCTTTCCACTCTTTTTCCTCTTGGCCATCATCTGCAAAATCACAAGAATAAAATAGACATTGATTTTTAAGCATTCTGAGGAGCATCAATGCAAGCCTCTCTGACATTTTATGCCCCGACCTTCAGGGCATATAGCTGAGGGCTCCGTCTGTCCATCCGTTCGCCCGTCCGTCCAAACATATTACCTTGTAACTCGGGTGTTAACTATCAGATTTCGTTGTCCTTTGGTATGGTGATAGCACAGGCTTGGGGAAACTATGGGTTTCATCCATTCATTTTACCAGAGTTTGCCCTTGTTTGACTTAAAAATTTCCGTCTGAATATATCAACTTATAACTCAGGTGTTAGTTATTGGATTTCGTTGTCTTGTGTCATGGTGATAGCAGAGGCTGGGGGAAATTATACCCACATACTACGGGTTTCATTAATTAATTTTTATCAGAGTTACGGCCCATGTTTGGTTTGAAATTTTTTGAATTTTTGGGTCCATCTGAACATCTTGTAACTCAGGTGATAATTATCAGATTTTGGTGTCCTTTGGCATGGTAATCGCACAGCTCAGGGAAAGGATACCAACTTATTACAGGTTTGATCTGTTCATTTCTACCAAATATACCGCCCTGGTTTGATTTTAAAATATTTGAAGCCCTTGTTTGACTTGGGAATTTCGTAATTTGTATCCTTATGAACATTTCAGCTTGCAATATGGGCATGGATCATTGGATTTGGTTGTGCTTTGGTGTATTGATAGCCCAGATTAAGGGGAAATGATACCCACTTCTTGGGTTTAGAAAATAAAAAAAAATTCTCCGGCATCCATACAAATATTTAGTATTGCCCACTCTCTAAACTGAGCATGGGGTCATATGACATGTGTGATGTTGCACTTGTTTATGTATAACATACATACTCCATGGAATGCAACAAAATAAACACTTCAACAGACAATGATCGTTTGAACCCCAAAATTATGTATACATAATTGGTAAAAGCTATCTTAAAACATACATATGCAGAAGATTTCTGAACAAATTTGTCGATAAAGTGCCGAAAATACGTGGTTTGTTTCTTATATTTTTTTGATAAATTTGATATTTTTTCGCTAGTGTCGGCTCAAACTTTTTAATCATTAATCATCGGTCGCATAAAATTGCACATGCAGACCATGGGAAGAACATCTACAGCTGTCTTTGCTCCGACACGTTACCACATAATTTTGACGATTAAAACCAAGAGAAAGCAGTGCGTGAATTTAAAAAAAATTGTTTCACGTTAAGATAACAGAATATGTCACATGTTTTTCCATTTCCAGTTCCAGAATTACAATGAATATGCCCTGTCACTAACTTGCGACAATATTGGATCCACCAGGTCCGGTTCCGTTTTAGTGCTACAGGACAAAATTTTGGAGTAGCATTCCATATATGGAAGTCATGATAATTCAAAAGCTCCATATATGGAAATGCTACTCCAAAACTTTGACCAGTTGCACTAAAACTACGGAACATGGTCTGGAAGAATCTCTGAACCACGGAACGGAGCTGGATGAATCCAATGCGGCCGCGACCCAGTTATCTCACTTATACAATGTCGCATTATTTGATTGAGACCCAATCATCGTGTTTGAAGTTATATATTTTATGACTTCAATGCATCTTTCTTGATCATGTATAACGCTCTATAGTAAGGTAGTTCAGGTATCAATATTGATACATGTACCGGGAAAAATTCATAAGTGAATATTATTAGGTGTATTTTGGGAGTGCAAACTGACATGTGGCTTGTTATTTACATTGAACCAGCATATTAAGAGAACTAGCAGGTATTATTTAAAAGAGAACAATTTTGTTATTTGCAATTTACTTCCACATGATATGGAAACAAGTTGGTCAGTGTGCAACGCCACATGATGTTATTTCAACCAATCAAGTTCCTGCATTATTTGTGATTGTAAGCGATGTAAAGCAAGCAGAGATTCATGGCATGATCTACACCTACTACTGTAAGGCAACAGCAATTAATAGCCTGGTTTACGAATCCCTCCGACAACCTTTTCCTCAATATTGTAAAAATTTTTTTTACTTTTATATGATTGGTTTATGTTCACGCTGATTAAAATGTGAAGCATGTGGTCACAGTGGTGAAGAAAATATTTGATGGCATAGTCTGGGTTTTTTTTCACCTTGTTTTCCATTATATATGCAGTTTTATGGGAAGAAATATCTCAATTTATTGTTATAATTTAAGTAAATTGAGATATTGTACTAAAAAATCTTGTGAAATTCATTGTTTCAATTATTTGTCCACTTGGCAAAATTGTGGTGGTGAGGCAAAATTTTATTTCCCCCCCCCCCCCCCCCCCCCCTCCTGCATCTACTTTTGTTCAACTCAAATGTTTGTAAAGCAGGCTATTTTATTGTTGTGGCCCGATAGAATGCATTGTATCACCAAGTGCTTGTTACCTTTCCATGGATTTCTTTGAGAATTCCCTGACATCCATCTGTCATGACAGTTACTGAACATAACTGCCCCCGTCACGAATCCAAGTATACTACCAACAACCATAGGTGTAGCGATTACTGCTGCATTTGACATGTTATATTTGTATTTTGTAACCATTTTCTTCAGAATAGAAAATGTAAGAATTCCACCTGAAAGCAAATACAAACAGGGTTTAACCCTTTCATGACGGGAGCTGCACTGGTGCAGCATTAGATATCCTGTGCCAGTCCCTTCTCTTATATATACGAGTCTCCGGAGTCCCATAGGGAGCCTCGCATACATGTATATAAGAGAATGCACTGGCTTACAAGGTAGATATTGTTAGGCCAATGTATTCTCTTATATATGCTAGGTGGGAGACTAACATATATAAGAGAATGCATTGGCACAGGGTTTTCACAAAATTTCAGGAAGCTCCAGTCATAAAAGGGTTAAAATTTGTACAAGAATCAGAATTAATTTTGGTACTGTAAATGAATCTCTTACAATGAAACATAATATTTTTTCCTTTCATGTCTTTGGTACAGTAATGCCCTAAGTAATCGACTCCATAACCACAGGTGAATTATGGGTAACTTTTCAGGATTTAGTCGGAAATATGGCTTGTTGCCATTCATCGGAAAGCTCTCACTGATAGCTTTCCGATGAATGGCAACAAGCCATATTTCCGACTAAATCCTGAAAAGTTACACATAATTCTGCTGTGGTTATGGAGTCGATTACTTAGGGCATTACTGCACTAATCAAACTTAACCTTGGTAAGATAAAAGACGATATACTGTTTTAATAGGGATAACATTCTTTATCAAGTCTGCGAATAGCTTGTCAGTCATTTGCAGAATTCTGCTTAGGCTTTATCTACTATGGGAGACCAGTAGTGCCCTAAATAATCGACTCCTTAACCACAGCAGAATTATGGGTAATTTTTCAGGATTTAGTCGGAAATATGGCTTGTTGCTGTGGTTAAGGAGTCGATTATTTAGGGCATTACTGTAGGATCAGATTGAAGTTCCCCAGTTAAAATTGGTAATGTTCACCCATTAGTCGCCTCGATTATGCATTTTCTCTTCTGCAAATTAGGGGATATAGAAACTTCCCAGATGGGAAAAAGTAACTAAAAACAATGTTAGTTTGAGACTATAGATACTTCCCAGAAGATGAAGCCTAAGCAGAATGAGGTCCCCAGAGGGTAAGTTTGGTGATCCCAGCCCACTGTGGGATAGCATCACTAAATTCACCCTCTGGGAACCTCATTCTGCAAATGACAGACAAAACTATTTGCAGGCTTGGTCTTCATTCTGACCCGGGTAAAGCCTGGAATGATCCGGCATTGTAGCAATGTGATACTTAAGATTCCTGATCAGTCGAATTGGTTCAAACTATTATGAGTTTGAAAGTCCTACTACACAAGTGGAAACGAATGAGACAGGGTGTCAAAATAATAGAATTATGGCAAATCGTTGATGCATATCTTATTATCGGTGCGCGTGTGAAGTCAAAACTAAATTAATCTGGGGAACTGCTCATTCGAAACCCAAAATTATGTACCTAATTTGGTAAGATGTATTTCAAAACTACAACGGAAGATTTCCAAACAAATTTCTTGATATACAGCTGAAAATACATGTTTTGTTTCTTGATTGTTTTTTTAAAAAATAAAATTAGTTTAGTCAGTGGTCAAGTAAAAATTGGAACTGTAGACCATGGGAAGATAATCTAGAGCTGTCTTCGCTTTGAAATGTTGATTGTATTACATAATTTTGAAAATTAAAACAAAGAGAAAGCAGTGCGTGAAATTTTTAAATAGTTTCATGTTAAGATAACACAATACACCTTTTCCGGACATTCCATTTCCGATTCAAGAATTGTAACTAATTCAAATGGAATTTATTTGTTATGACTTTAATGCGTCTTTCTCGTAGAAAGGTAGTTCAGTTATTTATAAACCTATTTCGATACCGGGAAATATTCAAAAGCGAATATTATTAGGTGTATTTTGGAGCACAAACAGCCATGTGGCTTTAATCTGGGTAACGGCTGTCCCATTTCGATAGCAAAATGATGTGGGCAAAGCCTTACTTAACTAGAGCTAATTAGTTCAAACAATCTAAGGCTGAATGTGTGCTGAATATTCATTGAACAAATAATGGGAATCATGTAACTACTCATGCAGTTATATTGGGGTAAATTTGGACTACATGTACAGTAATGCTCTAAGTAATCGACTCTTTAACCACAGCAGAATTATGGGTAACTTTTCAAGATTTAGTCGGAAATATGGCTTGTTGCCATTCATCGGAAAGCTCTCAGCCATATTTCCGACTAAATCCTGAAAAGTTACCCATAATTCTGCTGTGGTTAAAGAGTTGATTACTTAGAGCATTACTGTAGCATTACCCTTCCGATTATGTAGTAATGCCCTAAATAATTGACTCCATAACCACAGCTGAGAGCTTTCCGATGAATGGCAACAAGCCATATTTCCGACTAAATCCTGAAAAATTACCCATAATTCTGCTGTGGTTAAGGAGTTGATTATTTAGAGCATTACCGTAGTATACTGACCTGTAAGTGTTGTGACAACTCCTCCTACTAAACACCGTTTCCTGCAGTCTTTAAACCTCAAATAATTCTGAAAAATACCAAAAATAAATCTTGGAAGTAATTTATTTGACCATTGAGAGAGGAGTGGGTCGGGCACAAAGCTCCCAGGATGGTCGAAAAAGATCGAGTGATCTTCTCCTTCACCCCACTCCATTGAGGAGGCCATTTAAAAAATATCTAATAATTCGACAAAAAATCGGGGGTAAACTGGATTGATTTTATCCGTCTGTCTAGCTGTCTGTCCATCTGTCAGTCTGTCTGCCTGGGCATATATATCAGCCATGGGTTTATCGGATCTGAATGAAATTTGGTATGGAGGTTCGCCACCATGACTACTATAAAATGAGGGGCAACTGATGTTTGTGTTTTCCATTATAGAGTTATCCTTCTTTGTTCATCTGGAAATAGTGGTTTCTGTCTGTCTGGTCAGGAGACTCAGCGTTGGTTATTGGATCTGAATGCAATTAGGTATGGAGTTTTGCCATCATGACTGCTTTGAAAAGAGGGGAAAACGATGTAGTCTGATTTTCCGTTCTATAGTTAAGTTTGCTCATCTGGAAATAGTGTTTCTTGTCCATCTGGACATGTATCTCAGCCATGGGTTATTGGATCTGAATGAAATTTGGTAGGGCGGTTCGCTTTCAAAAAAGAGTATAATGACATTGTTTGCATTTCCATTCTAGAGCTATCCTTCTTTGCTTATACTAATTTGGATTTTGTCCTGCTGATTGTTCAATTTGGCACCATAGGAGTATGCCAGCACCCGAGATGCAACTTCTTGTTGGATTTAAATTCAATTCAATTGCAGTTTAACCCATTCTTTACTAATATACTCATTGATATATAAGTAGTTCCCTGAGGACATGTTCAGATAATACCGGTAAGTTTTAAAATAAGATGTATTATTTGTTCGTATGTCTGTTGCCTGCTCATTTTTTCTGGAGACCTCTCCAAATGGATGATAGACTCTTCCAATGTACAGTAATGCCCTAAATAATTGACTCCTTAACCACAGCATAATTATGGGTAATTTTTCAGGATTTAGTCGGAAATATGGCTTGTTACCATTCATTGGAAAGCTCTCACTGAGTTGATTATTGAGTCGATTATTTAGGGCATTAATTTATATTTTTATGAGTGAATGGATCCATTCAGTATAGAAAGGGTTAAGGCCAATACAATATTCAAGCCTACGATTATTTATTTTATGAGACCTCAATGTACAGTTTTATTTATGAACCAGGCCTCAAAATATGGTGTTGGTCATTTGCAGAATGAGGTCCCCAGAAGGTGAATTTAGTGATGCTACCCTGCACAGTGGGCTAGCATCACTAAGTTTACCGTCTCAGGACCTCATTCTGCATGGCCTCCTCTGCTAAATACATGTATGGCCTAGACACAGATTTAAGTTCCCAGATGATGAAGATGGTGATGTGCACATATTGGGCACCTCGATTATGCATTTTGTCGTCTGCCAATTTGGGAAATAGATAAAAAACTAAAAAGAAAAAGACATTTCTAAAGAAGAACTTGTTAATTTGATAATAAAGAGACTTTTCTTTCTTAATCTCCAAATTTTATTCCAATTATATTATTTCAACAATATAATGACCACACCCAATTTTAACCCCCAAGCATGAACAGGCTGGTAAAGACAGTGCATAAAGAAACAATAAACTCTTTCACCAACCATTTTGTCCATGAATCAGATTCAATTTTCAAACATGCACCAACGTAATTAAATTCTCTTACTATATAGTTAAATATTACATGACAATGTATAGACAAAACAATTCAAGTTCCAAGTGTAACTTCATTTTATACCAATCCATATCCATGAATTACATGTACTAGTATGTTAATTGAAGTCATGTGAAACACCCCCGTAGGGTGATCAAATAGAAATGGAGAATAATCTTGTTCAAGGTTGTTATTTTTACTCTCGATGGTGAATGGCGATGTCATTTCTATTATATTGTATACTAGCTGGAAAAGGTTCCCTTCGGCAGCCTTTAATTATTCAGGTGCCCCTTTGTGTGTTAGGAGCCTGTGGCCCCTGTGTGCGCTTCATGCACATGACAGACAGATCCATCTCTCATAATATATATTGATCATATTATTATAATGCTACTTCAATATATACTCAGGCAAATAGGTTCATATTGGACCTAAATATTGACATTGGTTCATATTGGACTTATTTGGTTCTGATATAAGCCCATTATAGTTGATTTATACCAGTTATTCGGTTGGATGGATATTCTGTTGGATGGCTCGGGACACAGTGAAAACACATCTATAAATAGATTAAACATGTTGCTGAAATAGGCCCATAGTGAGCATATTTGTTTTTTTCTTATTTAATTAATTAAATTTTTTAAATCAAAATTTTGAAAAACGAACTCCAATATTGGGCAATAATCAATATAACCTCTGCCAGGGTACCCCGAGTCACTACACCAAATTTGGTTGAAATCGATCTACATGTATGGGGTATGGGAGAAAAATCCGAACAGACAGACAGATCCTACTATTTTATATATATATATATATATATATATATATATATATATATATATATATATATATATATATATATAATTTCCTGACCGCCTGTTTTGACTGTTTCATGCACCTTTATAATATATAAGGATATCCATTCCGATGTTGATAGTGCACGAAATATCGTAGTACGAAAAACGGTTCACGTGTTCGCGAAATTAGGCTAGATCAATTTTATACTGTTTACGGCGATTCCGATATAAAGTTGCAAAGTTATCGGTTATTCTTGAATTTCCATATTAAATTCGTCGAAAAAAAAAAACTCTCAAATCTAATTACCTTGTTCTGATTGCGATGATCGCCAATTCGTGGATGTAGACTCATTTTGTCAACTTTTTCACACAAATTTTCGAAAATGCCAGTCGATATCAAACTCGCCCAGAAAAAAGAAAAAGTGAACTATCCTGCTGATCAAAGTGATGCCAATATCGTAACACCCGGCGACATCATCACAACCGACATGGGATATATGAGGTTTGTTCCTCTAGAGGTCAAACAAACCCAATTTCTTGCGGATAAATATATGCTGCAATTCCTGGAGGATGTGGTACAGTTGTGACCAGAACATGCTGCATTTTCTTTATTTTGATATGAAATTAACAAACGCCAATGACAGTGTTATTGATTCGTTCAAGTTGGCATCTGTATAACTGTGTCAATTGTGATTTATATCCAAATATGCCTCACCAAATTTCAATTATAAAAACCAAATTTCAATTTATATAAAACCAACTTAAAATGGAATACGCACATCAGCCAAACGGTAAAGAAAGCAAACAACACCTGTGCTTTTCTATGGCGTAACATCGGCAACTGAAAATCAGAAGTGAAAAACGAATGCTACAAGGCCATGGTACGACCATTGACTGATTATGCAGCAAGCGTGTGGAACCCACATCCAAAAGCAAACATCGACAATCTGGAGAAAGTTCAAAACAGGGCAGCTAGGTGGGTGGCAAATGACTACAACTGGAAGAGTGACATGACATCCACACCATAAAGAAGAAGCTGAGATGGGAATCACTGGAAAGTCACAGATACATAGCAGACATGGTGATGTTCCATCGAGTAGTGTACATGTATGGCTCCGTTGATATTCCAGCAGACAATTACATCAGAAAGACAACAGCCAACACGAGAGGCCACCAGCAAAAGTACCATCTAACGTTTGCGGGGGGTAGATGGGGTCCGTGAAGATTCGGCGGAGGGAAGATTCGGCAGGGAAGATTCGGCGGGTTTTATCGGCCGAATCTTCCTAGGACTTCGAATATGGTATGTGTTCTTATCTGTTTCTCAATAAAAAATCAAATTAAACACTGACTTTTCTCAACAACAAAATGGCATGTGCTATCTTTTTCTAAAAAAAATAAAAATACTTTATTATATATCAATTATGTACAGTAGTGTATAATGTGTTTTTCTATTTTCAGCTGCTTGGCAAGCCGTCCGTTCCGTTTTTCCTGGGAAGGACATTAAGGGCTGTGTATTCCATTGGTCGCAGGCTGTATTCAGAAAGGTTGCCGACGTCGGACTGGCCACGGCGTATAGGAAGGACAAACCAACACAGCAATACATCCGACAGTTCATGGCGCTGCCATTCCTGCCATCATCGCATATCCGGCCAACATTTGACAGCATCGAAGCACAGGCCAATTCAACAAAGCTAAAAGAGTTTGTGACCTATGTCAAGAATCAATGGATAGAGAGCGATCGATTCACCATACCAGAATGGTGTGTATTCGAACACACCGTTCGAACAAACAACCACATAGAAGGTAAATATATTTTTCATGTCAATAAAAAGTAATAAACGCTCTTTATTAATAATAAGTAATAAACGCTCTTTATAAGATATAAGTTAAACAAATGGTTAATGTGTTTACACATATTTTAATAAACAAATCATTCTTCACAACAAATGGTTAATAACACATATAATAAAAATATATAAATAATATATAATAAACAATTCGTTCTTCATTTCAGCATGGCACCGAAGGATTAACAGCAAGTCTGGCCAACGCCTATCATTCTACAAGCTGGTGCCGATTCTTCAACTGGAAGCAGCCCATGTAGAAATTCCCGTTGCAGCCAGGGATCTCGAGACAGACGTGAGAAAGAAATACACAGAAATAGATACAAAGATCAGCGACCTATGGACAAAATACAGAGAAGAGGACATCAGAACATCGGAATTTCTACAAGAAGTGACTAAGATATACAGAATCGGCAAGGCAAAGAAATAAGAAGACGACAACAAGACAAGAAGAAGACAAGACTATTAGTTGATTTTGTATGTTTCAAATAAAGAATGCCGTTATAAATGTATTTTAAATTGTTTTGTTTGTATTTCTGTTATATCATGCAGCTTGTGTAAATATGTTTCATCCATTCTAATAAAATATGTCATAACTAAAATGAGTTAATCAAGACCCTATAATCCCTCTAATTAGTTGTTATTGTTACAACAAAGAATAAGTGCGCACACAAGCTTAGTCCCACATAAGCCGTAATCCCCAAGCCGTAATTAGTTAGATCAAACGACTGGCCGAATCTTCCCCGCCGAATCTTCCCTGCCGAATCTTCCCTCCGCCGAAAAATACCTGGCCGAATCTTCCCGCCGCCGAATCTTCCCGTTCCCGGTAGATGTCTACAAATTTTCATACTTCCCTCGGACAATAAAGTTTTGGAATGCTGTGGAAGTGGAACAACGCACCACCAGAGACGAGAAGCTCTTCAAGACCATGCTCTCATTCTGCTCCACTCCAAAAATGAAACATCCGAAAGCATAGAGACCAAAACAACATGTAAATAACTACTTCACTGTAAATATGTGCACTTCCGACTACGAGTACGGTGCGATAATACGCAAAATTGCGGTAAATGCACCTTATCAGAAGAAGAAGAAGAAGAAGACCAATCTGACACTGGTCACTTGGACCACAGGACTCAGGAGCCTGGAATTTGGTAAAAAAAAAACTCTTTTATTGGCGGAACCACCACAGTACCGCATTCCCGTGTGGTGGTTCCGCCAATAAAAGAGGGTTTTTTACCAAATTCCAGGCTCCTGTGCTTGGACGCTACACTTACAGATGCAGATTAATTATTACCAGTGAAAGATCCAGAGATATTTTGGGGACACCTGTTTTCGGGCAATGATATGCCGAAGCATATCCCCAAGGCCTGAGCAGGGGAGGATCGGGAAGGGGTGTCCCCATGATGATGGAAATCCATTGCATTGCAAGCTAATCTAGGGCTCTCTGAGTCAGTATTTTGAATTTTACTGAGAAGTCAATTTGATCAAGTTTCTCAAGCGAAACTTTGGAATTTTTTTTATATATACATGTATGGTCTTGGCAATGCTTATAAGTTATTGTCAGATATCTTTTGGTTCAATTGATTGCTTTAATATCCTGCTTGAAATGTGACTTACTGTTATCAATCTAATTCTTATAAATTATAATAATACATGTACTACATGTAGGCTATTTTCTAATATTCAATTGAGAGACACATACATAATATACTAGAAGTAGTGCAGAAACAATATCTATTAAGTTAGTATATGTTAATTATTCATTTGGTATTATGAGATCCCACCTGATAACCAGGTTGATTTGATCACTTGAATTTGATTGAAATACTAGTCTCTAGTAGTCTGAAGGCTGAATGATAATAGCTAGCAAACCTGATCTCAAACTATTTGAAGTTTGCACAGATGAAAGCTAGATCCTATAAAGCCAAACATACTACAATATTCCAACTGATAAACTTTAACGTCTTATGTTAATATATACAAATATATATAAATGTTTTGTATCTTGTTATGATATGAATTGGGACCTGAATTGACAACAAAATAAAAAAAATAAAAAATTCTTCAAATTATTATTTTTTGGGCGCCCAAACCGGTAAACGGTATGAAAACCGGCCTGGATATGTCCCTGATTACGGGCACAAAATTACCTCAAAGCTAGGATCAAATCAAGAATCAAGTAATTCCTATTTAAATTCTGAATGCTCAGATCACATTATATACAATATATTCCATATTACATGTACATATATTCCATTTGAAGAGGAACATATCAAAAGTATATATATTCTACCATCAGTCCTCGATCAAATTGTCCATGGCAGTATTATAGCAATGCTGTGGCAACATGTGGAATCTAACATGCCACAGCAATGGCAGCATTAAATTTGTCGTGGGACATATTTTCCAATTTCTTGAGCTGTTCTACCAAAACTTCCCCGTTATTTACCCCAGAATGCATCATAATTTACAACTAAGAGATAGGGTTATTCCCCTTCCATTGAGAATAATAGACTGGTAGTACAGATCAGATCAAAATTAAGCACAGAACACACATCGGTTACCGGTACCCAGATATCTTAATTAACAAAAATAACATGTTCACAGTTTATTCAACCTGATAAGTTGATAATACAATGTTTTGGAGTTTCCTATTTCAAATGGTATCATAATTTATGGAATACCGTATGTTGTATATAATATATACAACTTACGGTATTCCATAAATTATGTAAATGTGATCTGGGAGTTCAAAAATTAAGTGGGCCTTAATTCGCTTAGTATTATTTTTCACTCAGTTTTATTGGGGGGGGGGGGGGGGGGGTGGTGAAGTGACCAATTTTGAACATTTGTGCATTTCCATTTCCAAATGTACATTTGGTGTGACATTGTGTTATGAAAACAATATGTAACATACCGGTACTCCATACCTAATTGCTAGAAAGACCAGGAATTTGTCAAAAGTATAGGTCTAGATACTGTGGTAAAAAATTAATTTATACCAAAAATTTACTATTTACATAGCCCACCCGCCAGTTGTTTAATGATACATCTGCTGTAGTAGTTTCCAGACAACTGCTTCATATTGAACTTTTGCTCTAGAAATTTTCATGGAAATCCCCAGACCAGTCAAAATTAGTAAGTTAATCTCTCCCTTAAATTGTCTGATGTGCGAATTCAAATAGGACAAAATAATTATGTAAAATCATGTATCCGATAGCGTTTCTACCTGAAAATAGATTCAAAGACCACCTTAAAGTGACGTGAAACACTCGGACTCCGGTAGAGTGATCAAATACAAATTATGGAGAATATTCTTATTCAAAGTAGTAATTTTTACAAATATTATATCCAAATTGACAACACACACTGTCATTCTTATATATTAATTAAATGCAATGACTCTCGATTGCGAAATCGTTTTCGTTAGTTTATCACCGATAGATGCGTCCCGAATCAAGTAGTAAATATTTACATTTGATCGTTGTTTAGACGATGTTTTCTATGGAGTGTTATGGTCGATTTGCTTCAGATTTTCGGCAATGTTAGCAGAATGCTAAATTCCTCCAGTTGGCATACCACCTGGATACTAACTGATCAGTTTCACACACCAGTACAAGTACATAATATGTCTTTAAATGTACAGCATGCAAAAGTTAACTGTTTAGACCATATTTAAAAATATCTGTATTTCCCCTGACCCTACCAAAAATTTCAAGAATGAGTTGGCAACCCTTAGGTACTAGTAAGTCAAATTGCAAGTAACCACTGGCTGGATGATTGACCCTTTCATTGACGAATAGTTGCCTTATGAAATGTTCAGATAATAAGTTCAACAAGCGACCACACCGTAGGTCGTTTGTTGAATTTATTATCCAAACATTTCCCTCCAATAAATAGGACTCCATCTGTACTTGTATTGTTTCCTGAAAACCCCTCCATATGAATAATAGACCATTCCATTGTAAACTTTTATAACTGAATGGGAGAATAAGCTCTCATTGAGAGCTTTCCGATGAATGGCAACAGGCCATATTTCCGACTAAATCCTGAAAAGTTACCCATAATTTTGCTGTGGTTAAGGAGTCGATTATTTAGGGCATTACTGTATCTTTCAAGCAATGTTAGAGATAAAAAAGGGTTTGAACACATTTCAATTGTTCTATTCATGTGTTTATTATCTTGATTGAAAATACAAAAAATTCTGTAGGAAGCTATTAAATAAAAAAATTGGAGTTGGGAGATTTTTATCTCAACTGAAACAAAGTCCCCGGTGGAGCTACATGTATATTCATAAGTCTCTGTCTGCCAAAGCCGTCCCTCAATCTCTTCTCAAGAACTGAAAGTCAGAATAGAGTCATATTTAGTGTGGACAGTCCCTACTAGGTGACTGGGATTCAGATTTGTTCAAATGGAGTCACTAGGTCAAATATGGGTGCAGCCAGGTACATACTCTTTAAAACGTCTTCTCAAGAAACATCTGGCCCATTTGGTGTTTATTTGGCCTGGAAGGTTTTTGGGTGACTGGGATTGACATTTGTTCAAATGGGGTCACCCAGTCAAAACTGGCAGATCCAGGGACTCTTTCCCTCCATAGTAATTCTTAAAATGTCTCCTTCTCAAGAGCCATCAGGCCTACTAGTAATTAAGCTTATATTTGATATGGAGGGTCCTTGGGTGACTGGGATTTAGATTGTTCAAATAGGGTCACTGGGTCAAATATGGGCAGAACAAGGGACCAGCGTTTACGCCGGGCAAAAAGTTTGACAAAAGGAAATTTGTTTTTGGCCAAATTAAAAAAGCTTGCACCAAGTCATCATTTTCTGGACTCACAATTAAAGACTAAAATTTGTTTTAATTAAATTTGTTACTCAGGATAAGCAACTTTAAGAACCTAATATTATATGAACATAGGTACACGTATGCAATATGTTCTAAATCCACTTAACCAAGTGCAATTGAGCTTTATGGTCGCCATGTTCACCAAATAATTAGCTGTATTAGTTGTCATCGCAATTTTCACCAAGATAAAAACATGCTGCTTATGTTCATGAGGTAATAACTGTCAATATCTATGTGGGATTTAAACCTTTACGTTGTGAAGCCATGTTGTTATTGCTAATCCCTATAGCAGGACGGGAGGCAATTTCTAACACATAACAGCATGGCATGCCATTGATTATAGTGTTGTTTGCTGGTACATCAAATTATGGGACAATGCATTAACATATTATATCTTACAGACCGCCCAATCAACCAAAAATGACATAACCAACGCACAGATTAAATCTTTTCTACGAAGTGTTTTAAAGCCAATATGAAATGAAGAGGCTGATTAAATGTTAAAGATTAACTTCAATTTGGGTTTTCATTGTACGATGTTTTCATAGTACGAAACCTGCATGTTCAAGACCGGTGAATTGGCAATTCTATTTCATAGCCTAATTTCATTGAGCTATTTAGCACGTTTGACATGCTTTTGAATTAAATTTCTATCCTCATTTGGGGTAAAAAAATATATATTGGCCAAACTTTTTTTTGCCATTTTAAAATAAATGGGCCACCGACAGCGCGAACACTGCCAGGTTGTGGCATTTCAAAAATAATGGGCATCACTGGCATAAAATGTAACTATACTTAGTAAAGTGACATAGATGGGCCATCATGTTTATGCTCTTGTCTTCAGAAATGACACTCGGTAGTTCACATTGTATACGGTATCAATTAATAGATAAACCCCTTTATTTTTCCTGTTTGTTCGCTAAATTCTTTGAATCATAATAAATTTCACTCAGTTTTAAATTTGCTCAGTTTAACTGGGAAAATTCCATTCATATGGTTCTGGACTGATTTGGGCTAAGAAACAGATATGCATTGCATTGTCCAGGGCAATTAAATGTATTCGAACATGGTATGATCAGCCGGAGGTGTAGTCAGAAAACTTGTGTCATGTTCACTCTTTCTTTTCCAGAGGTCATGGCACCTATATGGAGGATGAGAAACTGCATGCATCAGTGGCTGGCGTTGTGGAGAGAGTAAACAAATTAATATGTGTGAGGCCTCTTAAGACAAGGTGAGTGGCAGCCAGTGGTCAATTCACTTTTCGCTTTAATTTGAACCACCCCCCAGTCCTTCACTGTAATACATTTTGACAGGACCTTATTTTAACTATTGTAAATTGTTAAAGAATGTAAGATTTTTTTTTTTTTAATTGTTAGGCCAATGCATTCTCTTATATATGTGAGGCAACCTATGGTTGACACACATTATACAGTAATGCCCTAAATAATTGACTCCTTAACCACAGCAGTATTATGGGTTATTTTTCAGGATTTAGTTGGAAATATGACTTGCAGTCATTCATCGGAAAACGTTTAGCATCTGTAGATGTAGTCATGTTTACGGTAATGGAGAGAGAGTGAGAAACAGTAGGGGCGTGCAAATATTTTTTTTGAATATATAGAATATATTCATTCATCACAAGTGATATAACAGGACACAATATTACTGTAGGTATTGGAAGGGATAATTAAGCCTTGTTAGTATTTTTTTTTTAAATTATCGCAAGAGCAAACATCAGTTGAACTGACCTGTATACACAAGGGCACCTCCATCTTAAAACACTGACTAATGATGTCAATATAAATGGAGATCGGCAAATGATCAGCACAGTTATTCTATGATTGAAGCACTTTTTGTCACAGGGTCAAGCAATTTAGTTGGGGCAGAGGTCTGGACTAGGGGCAGGCAGTCAACGGAAACATTGTATTCTGAAATAGGTCAGAATTCTTGGTTTCCACTTTTAAATTAAACTAGACTGTCTTAAGTGCATTCCACTACAATTAACCTTTTACATAATACCCTTTAAGGATCTCAACTTTAAGATTAGCCTGAATTTCAAGACCAAGAGTATGTAGTTTCCTAACTGTAGGTTAAATTCCGAGTTCTGTCACTTAGTCGAAGTACATGTAACAGAATAAATTTACTGACATTGTCTGTCACTCAGGTCAATTGTGGCATGTGTTGAAAGCTATACCGGTACAGTAATGTCCTAAATAATCAACCTCCTAAACCACAGCAGATTTATAGGAAATTTTTCAGGATTTAGTCGGAAATATGGCTTGCTGCCATTCATCGGAAAGCTCTCAGTTAGAGCTTTCCAATGTCAATGAATGGCAACAAGCCATATTTCCGACTAAATCCTGAAAATTTTCCCATAATTCTGCTGTGGTTAAAGGGTCATATACTTCGGGCATTACTGTATGTGTGAACCTATTTTTATATACAATCTGTAAGATTTACAAACATTACGTTTAGTATAAAATTGGTACAATCTTGTTTTCGCTCTTTAGATATCACGGAGAAGTAGGAGACATAGTGGTTGGCCGAATTATTGAGGTGCAGATGAAGAGATGGAAAGTCGACACACATTCCAAACTTGATTCTCTGTTGATGTTGTCATCTGTTAATCTTCCAGGAGGTGAATTGGTGAGATATACCTTGGTTCCTAGCATAGCCCTGTTCAGTCAGTACTGTTTCTCATATTTGTAAACCAGCACAGCAGGGTCCACATAGGTGCTTGTAGAGGCTTTTTTTTCTTCTGAAAATAATATTTTGAGGGGAATATAGCCATCATCGTCATCCATGTGTGTGTGTCAGTGTGTGTGAGCATCCGTCCAGATTTAGTTACCTTCACAGTGTAATCAGTGTTCACGCTGAACCAAATTTTTTGGGGGCGAATTCTGATTCTTTTTGGATCAAATTCAAAAAACTCAC